>JAVLVB010000003.1:3989909-4154628 GCA_032876305.1 Orestias chungarensis
TCCCGAAAGAGGGTTAAATGACCCTTAGTCCGAACGACTAAGGTTCCATCACTACGTGACAGCTGGTCAGCAAACCTGGCAAACCCAAGGATCATTGCAACTATGGCCGAAACCGCTTCCAAGACATCATGCAACACCTACGCTTTGATGACATGTTCACACGCAGTGAGCGAGCAGAAACCGATAAGTTTGCTGCTATCTCCGATGTGTGGAGATCGTTTGTCACCAACTGCATCGCATCCTACAACCCTGGTCGACACATCACTATTGATGAACAGCTTTTCCCGTCAAAGACTCGCTGCTGTTTTCTGCAATACATTGCAACAAAACCAGACAAGTTTGGCATCAAGTTTTGGGTGGCTTCCGACTTGAAATCAAAGTACATCTGTAATGTCCTCCCATACCTTGGCAAGGACCCCAGTCCTTGCCAGTTTCAGACTGTCCGAAACGGTAGTGATGAGGCTGATGGAACCATTCATGGACAAGGGCAGAACTGTAACCACGGACAATTTCTTTACATCATTCTCACTTGCACAACGACTGCTTATCCGGAAAACCACAATCCTCGGCACAGTCAACAAGAGTCGTCGGGAAATTCCTCAAGACAGATGGACCGCACTGAATTCACCACTCAGGTGTTTTCAACCATTGGTGCCACACTGAGAGTGTATGCACCCAAACGAAAGAAGGCCGTCTACATTCTCAGCAGCATGCACAGCGTGGTTGAGACTGAGGATATCAACAAAAGGAAGCCAAACACAGTCACACAATACAACCACACAAAGTGCAGTGTGGATGTAATGGACCAAATGGTGCGGGAGTACAGCGTGCGTGCAGGAACACGGAGATGGCCAGTCGCCGTGTTCTACAATATGATTGACATGGCAGCACTGAATGCGCATGTTCTTTATCAGGCATGCACTGGGGTGCAGGAGAGACGGGTGGACTTCCTGGTTGAGCTTACAAAAGAGTTAGGTGACTATCATGTGAGTGAAAAGAAGGCACGCAAGGAGAAACTCCTTCGGCAACAACCTTCCACACCCAGCCCTGGCAAAAGGGCGAAGTTTCTGGTCAACCATCGATGCACGAACAATTTTGCAACTGAGAGATGTGTTGACTGCTACAAATACACGTGTGGCAACTGTACCAGGGACATACCCAGGCAGTGCCAGGTATGTTCCGACACTGCAGACAGACTGCTGAGTGAGTGCTGAAATGCTAGTCACACAAGAAGGACATGCCACTCACACACACACATGCAGCCCCCCACTGCAGCCTATTGTAAATATGTGTGGAATTGTTTTATTCCTTGTATTTTTTTTATTTTTTTTATAACAAAAAATAAAAAGCATGGAAACAAATAACAGTTGTTCTTTTGTATATTTTTCACACTGAAATTTCAGTCCTCTTGACTTAGACACAAATGCTTCTGGTCATTACTCACAGCTGTACCTTGCTCTAAAATTTCTAATTCTCTATTTAAAATATATAAAAAATGATTCACTGTTTCAGTGCTTTTTTGCTCAAATAAAACTAAACTAAATACAATATGTATAGTCTTTATATTATCAAATACAGAAAACTGAATAGAACTAACTAGAAACTAAATGGCTAAACTCAATGGAAAACAACAACCTCCTGTGGTGCGACAGTAATGGCCTTATTTACAGAACAAAAGACGGTGATTATAGGATGTTAGGTAAAATCCTTCAGGTCATTCGACCTGTCTCTGGGTTCCAAAGGTACAAATGTTAAATGACCCCTCTCTGGGACTTCTAGTGTTAAGGCCAGTTTCAAGCAAATTGCATGTTTCCATTAATTGTGAAATTTACCAGGGAGTTACTCTGTCCACAATGCTGTTCTGAAAAGGGGCTAAATCCCAAAGTTTTAAAATCAACTAGACTGGTCGACGTAGATTCAAATCTTTACTCATTGTTCCAAACAACCGGAATCTACTGCAGGGACAATCAGTATGTCATTTGGGGTGGAGAAATGTGGTTGGATGGTGACAAGGAGAGAGAACACAATCCATGAAGAGGAAACTGTACTCCAAAAAGGGAGAATGGGAGATGTTGAGGAAAGATATAAGTAGATTCGAATACCACAAGAAAATGGCATCCATGACAAGCCACAAGGGAAGCAGCAAAAGATAATTACCTTCAACAAGTAACAATATTTCTGAGAATTTAGCTCCGAAACACTGTAGGGGTAATACATTGGCCAAAAGAGGACATTCAGTCCACTTATACTAAAAAATGAAAGTTACTCACCATGCAAAGTGGATTCCACCCAAAATCCAGTATTCAAGGGGCATATCCCAAGCACACTTAAAGAGTTCGAGGTCTATTGAGCGTATGAGCCACAAGAAACATCCAAGCTCCAAGAATATGTCAGTAAGATGGCCCCAAGGGGATGAAGTGCTCAGAGGATGTCTAAGAAAATGGAAACTGAAAGTGAAGGAGCTGAAGAAAAGATCATGAGAGGGAAGAAAAACCTGCATGGGATAAAATTGACAGATGGCTGCAGTGGCTGATATTACAAATTCATGTAAATGGCTAGGGAGGGCCGGATTAAACGAGAAAACAAAAGCGCTCATCATGCCTGCACATGAGAAGGCCTTGAGCAATAGAAGCCAAGATCTACTATTCCAAGCAACAACCAACAAATATCTGGAGAAAAATCAGACATCTCAGTCCAGAAGAACATAATCCTTGAAGCAGTTAAGATACTTGAAAGAACCTTTAAGCTTGTTGGCCTCTGTATTTTTTAAATCGCCTTTTGCATCTGTAATCTACTTTACATACTTTGAAGATAGCACTGGGCCAGGGCCCGAGTTATGTAAGAACTGCCACTGTAGTAAAATCAGACAAACTCAAAAGTGTAGCTTCTAATTTTACAAGTGCTAATTTTTATGAAGGAATTAACAATCAATGTTTCGAAAGTCTGCATAAAAAACAAGATTGAGGAAGACTATGTAGTAAAGTGATTATATATTTAGTGAGTTATTGCTGACAGTAGAGAACCCAAATATGTTTAAAAATATCATCACAATTCTGATAAAACTTGTGTTAGTGGTGATATAAAAACAAATGTTTTACATAAAGATAAGACACCAAGAGTTCATGTTATTTAAACTATACTGTATTTTTTTATTGACTTTTGGGTTTTTATTGTTTTGTCCTATATTGAGGAGACAAAAAATACATCTAGTATGAGACTTTTGTTGTTGAAATCCATTTAAACCAGTGCGTGGCAAATACAGCCCCTGGTTTAGCTACTTTATGAAAACCTTTGATCATGCCTGGACAACCGTCATACTCATCACCAAGAAAACCGTCATAAAATGTATATGAATCTGATGAAGTTATTTGGATTTTCTTTAGAAAAAATGTCTTAAAAGTACTTGTGTCCGAGTTTTCCAACATAAATATATGCAGTACTGCTAACAAATTTTGAGTCCCTTTATAAGGTTTCACAGCTGTGGATTGTGAAGGGAGGGAGTAAACTGTGCAATTTATGACTTCCTTTAGCGATACATAATGTTTGATGTAAAAAGTATTTTGATGTTTTACCCATTTTATAGAGGTTGTTACGGTACATTTGTTTTGTTTACCAGTTTTTGTTAAGTGGAGGGTTGATATGCTATAAAAGCTGCCTGTTTATATCAGTCTGGTCTTCAAATGAGGGGTCCTTAATCCTTATATGACCTTCAGAACAGGGTCCTCTGTTGGAGGTTGGTGAATAAACACCTGGATTGTCTGCACCGCCTCACTTCTTCAAGTCTCCTTTGTAATCCAGCCTCCCAGAACCATTCTGACAGTGAAAAAATGCAAAGGAAAGCTTAGTAAATGACTTTTTTTTCGCAAGGTAAATAGTTGATTCTAATACGTGTAACATTTAGTTCCACATTAGACAGAAATTTTGAATTGCTCATAATAATTATTCCTGGTGCCAATAATGCACTCTACCTATCTGGCCTGTTTCCACTGGGACTGTCGAATCTCTGATGCCGAGGTTTCCAACACCTCCCGTGTCACCTCTGCTCCAACTGTAAAATGGTGGCAATCGGTTGTCTGGGCAACAAACTTCTCTCTGGGCTTCGGTCATGCAAATCCCTCCGAAGAAAAGGGCAAAAAGTTAAGGAAGCTAAGTGGTTTTACAGAGAGGATTCAGCAGTGCTGCAGTCTTGTCTCAGATGCATTTTCTTTCTGCCTACCAATTGTTTTTATTTCTACTATAGAGATTGTGATAATGGCAAGGACATATCACTGCCTGTTTATATTACTGGCTTTTGCTGGAATTAGTCATTGCGAGGCTCCTCTTTACAAAGTCAAAAAGAAAAAAATATCTGCTCATATTTTTTAAAAACCCACAAAGAACAGCAAGGCTACAACATCCAAGCTGAAATAATACAGAACGGAAGAGGGATTGACTAGCTTGGCAAATTTAATCTACAAGAACCTCTGTGTACCTTGGGACCCTCACAGGGGCATTTTCTCCTCAGCGGCCTTAGAGCACCCTTTCTCCTAATGGAAGGGAAGCAGAACAGATGGGACACAAATTGCACTTTCATACACCTCAAGGTTCAAGGCAATTTCCCCTCTGTGCCTGTGAAGTTCTCGGATTGCCTCTCCATCCTTTGAGCCTTTTTACTCTTCAAAGAGGTCTGGGTTTGTTCACTTCCCTTACACACTCACACACTCACACAGACACACACACACGCATGCACGCACGCACGCACACACACAGCTCCAGGGTTCAGGGCTTGCAATTTGCTCCATATGTTTCATGTTTGTGTTTGTCATTTATGTCTGTATTTCAGTAGGACGTCCCATTGATATATTTCAATTGCAGAGCTTTAAAAAAAGTATTAAGTATTTTATTGAGAAATACCAAGTTTTGTCAAACTGATCGGAGAGCATCTCTGGAAATCAACAGCATACTTTACTGTATTATTGTCCAGCTGGAAACTGAACCTCCAGTCCTGTCTCATGTCTTTCTCAACTTCTAACAGGGTTTTAAGATTCCCAGGTATTAAACTACATCGACTTTGACAAGCTATTCTCTCCCTGCTAAAAGCAAGCATTCCCAAAGGACGACGATTCTCCCACCACGATGTTACATTAGGAGAATGACAAAATCAGGGTATTGCTGCAGATTATTTTTCCACCTCACAGTGTTATTGAGACATTCTTTTTACCCAGCTGTAGATCTCTGCAGCTCCCGCAGAGCTACACTGACCTCCTGGCTGCATCTCTGATTAGTGATCCATTTTCCCAACCAATGAGTCTCTTAGTTCATATTTTTATGCTGAGCTTTTCTCATGTAATAAAATGTAACAAAAGTGGACTGGAATTTGCTCGAGAGCATCAAAGTAAAGCAGGCTGAATACATTTGTACTCCACACTTTTCATATTGTCCTTTAAAATCTGAAAGGATTTGATTGTTTTGTCGATTTGACTTTTAATCTCTCATTGAAAACGGGAAGGATTTTCTTGTATGTTTTGATGAACATTTTCCTCACAACAACAGCATTTAATGTCGCCAGCTTGTGTTCAACACATAGCAAATGCAAAAGCCAACAAAAAAAAAAGAAAGCCACTTCTGAAATGAATTTCCCTTTTCTCAATTTGATGTCTCTGTACAAACTACGGCTGAATGGTCCAGGTGCCAGCAGAGCCGCTGTGCAGCTAATAAAAGACCTCCAGCAGCATTGTTTACGGTGCCATTAACAAACAAAAATTAGGGCCCATTTGACTAAATACTGCTGACGGAGAATATGGCGATCAATCACCATGGCAACCACCCCCATTAATTAATATTGCACTTGGAAATTTAGGGGTGTTTGCATGATGAAGATGAAGTATGCCCAGACTTTTTTTGAGGGTTTTCTTTTTTTTTTATGCTTCTCAATGTGCTTCAGCACATCTCATCTTTGGCCTTTGTCCGACGCCTGGCTCTGCATACCAACCGAGGGGTTAACTGCGTCCCCAAAGCAATTACAGCCAATTGTGGCACTAGTTAGCAATTAGTGGATTAAATGTAATGAGTCTACCGTTGCCGTGGCAACTAGATTTTTTTTCAATGATACTTGTCAAAATGAAGAGCCCTCTAAAAAGGAGGCCGTGGGTTTTAACAGATGGAGATGGATAGGGCCAGTCCATTTAGAGCTATCATCACTTTGTTTTGTTATTGAATGTAATTAGTTTTTATGTAAATTTAAATTAAAAAAACTGAAATAAAAAACATCATAATTAACCTGATAAATCATTGTTGTTGGTAAACAACAGAGCTTCAGATGAACCTTCGTCTGTGGCTAAGAACACCTGGTGTGGGCGGTTTAAAACTATTTTTTTCTGTGTATTTGATCTTTTGTGTGTGACATATAAAATTAGCTGCTGTCAGGTAAATTTTGATGTCTACATGGCAGGACTAATGGCAAGGCAGCATTGTACAACGAAGTTGTGTGCACTCAGCTTGTATGTTGTTCCTTCAGCTGTCAACCATTCTTATTAAACTGTTCAGTCATATGCATATTGCAGAAATACCGTACCATCTGTGCTTTTGCCCCTTCAGGGCCGGCGCTGACATATTACAGTGCGAAGTGTCTTATTGAGCACTATAAAGGATTCCAAACTACAGCATTTCGTATCCCGTATAACTTAATCACAACTTAGGATGGGAATCTGATGCCCGTTCCTCTCCGTTTATGAAACCTTCTGTGCAAACAGGGCCAGAATCCAAAAATGATTTATGTCAGATTCTCCAAGAAAGGGCAAGGGGGGACAGAAACAGATTAGGTAAAAATCTGGGGAGATAAAGATGAGAAGTCTGTCTGCTGCCGAGGGCAGCGAGACAAGCCCTGTCTGTATGAAGCTCAGGGAAATGTGCTAAGGGCCCTGACAGACAGCAGCGAACCATCTCAGAGCTGACACAGACATCATCTTTCTTTTTCTCTTCCAAGGGCAAGGAGAGAACTGTGACACTGCCAATTATATACACACTTCTGTAGATGGCCATTTTGTACTTTATTTAGTAAGTCCTGTGAATGTATACAACCTCAGAGTCGAATGTTCTTCTAAATGAACATGTCATCACATTTCCAACCAGTTAGTGACAGAGTGGTAGGGGTATATACGTAATGGTTTCAAGTGTGCACAACCAAGCACTTGATCACAGCTGGAGAGTGGACGTCTGATCCTGTCAACTGAGCGCATAAGGAGTGGACAGCATGATTTATCCAGTGTCCTGCTTCTTGCTGCTGCCTAAAGCTGAGGCAGGCAGCATCTGGAATTGACAACAACAGCTGCAGTGAGAGATGCTGCACACCAATGATCCCAATGTCTAAGTTTAAACACTGATTCCAATACAATACAGGACCAAAACTGAACAAAACTCATAACTGAAAAAAGTTAATGTATTTATGACTGAAATGGTGAGAGAGACAAACAACACTCTGGGGAGGTAAAAGGTGAATATTTGTAAATCTGTTTAGAGAAATAAACCTATGTCTAACGATTATTTTATTTTTAATGTAACAATTTTAACTCTCCCATTTCTGATCTTAAAAACGTTTTTTTTAAAGCAGAACTTTACTCAAAATACCGACAATGATACTGCGATCATTGTTATAAGAAGCAATCTTATAACAGTTTAAAAGCATATTGTTCACCAGTAAGTTCTCTAGTCCTATTTCAGGTGCAGACAAAACCTTTATGGTTGCGATACATAAAATACAGTCTATACTGTTGTGTACCTTTGTATTTTTCAAAGCCAATTTGAGTTACAGTAGTGTGGTTAAAATAAAATAAAATAAAAACAGATAAAATACAACTCTCTAATCTGTCATATGCCCTGTTAAAAGGAACTGTCTTAAACCTTTGAACTGGATTTAAACCTTGACAGAGTAAAGGCCTTTTTCACTTCTTCATGAAAATTGTACTACATTTTCCGAGCATAACACTGAAACACAGCCTCAACATGTTTGGTTCTGATTCTGGTGACCAGCAATAGACGAAACCTGAGCTTCTCAGACTCTGAGCTGGTTCATATATCTCTAACATGTCAAAGACGTACTTTGGCACAGCTGTTTAGAAGTCTGCCCAGGTTGAATCTGTCTGCAATATGGTCCAGCAGTGACAAAAGCTTTTGCCTTTGATGTCTGCTGGTAACATATTTATTATTTATGGCATTTTGGCCTGGTTTGGTAACCTGTTTGTCAAATTTAAGGCCAAACCTACTTGTTTGGAGTTAAGCAGCATCCCTTACTTAAGACTATTTTCAATGAACAACAACCAAACAGGCCCAGAAAGGTATCATAGACTTCACTAATATTCTTCATTCAGAGTATTGGTTTTGTATGTCAGGTCGGCGTCTCAGGGTTACTGCATGTAGACAGAACCACTACAAGAACTAGTCTGTCTGCTGTCTATCTAGGTCTTTAATATTACCCCCGGATTCCTAAACTAATTACTGAGTCTCTAGGTGACTAATAAGAATTTCTATTTTTTTCTTTGGGCCACATACAGTGATTTCAATTTTGTCGAGTTTAACTGGATGAATTTGTTGTGCATCCACACACTGATTGGTAAATTATAGAATAAAATGGGGCTTCTGGTTGTTTTGGTGCTGTGTTGTGTCAAGATTGTTCCTTTTCAAAAGGAGTTTGATGAGTTTTGCGGCCTTTAGGAAATGTCCTAGTCGGAAGTGCGATGTTGACCAGGCAAATGAATTGTGGTAGCAAACTGTTCAACACCGATTTTAGGAATCGAGTGGGTAACTCATTGAGGCAGCAAGCTGACTTGTTGACTCTTCAGGTGTGAAATGTGCCAGCACTCCATCTGTAACTGGGTGCAGTGTTGCTAACTGTGTTGTGGAAATGATAGCACTTTTAATATTTTGAACTTTGTCTTTTAAGTACTTTAACAAGAAATTTATTTATTAGTTGTTTTTTTCAAAAATAATTGTAAAATATGTTTTTTTTTTTTTTTAGAAAAGGAGGCAATAGAGCTAGATATAGAACAAATATTACAAGAACTACTTGCTAGTGGTTCAACCCAATATGTAGTCCAAAGTTATGGCATTTCGTATCTCATGCTAATTTTGATTTTGGATTATACATGTATCTATCTATCTATTACAGTATCTGTTTCCATTTCACCCTATTTTGGAAAGAGTTACAGTGACAATATGCAGAGCACAGTCATTTCATCACATTTTGTGTGAACCAGATATAAGCAAATAACATATTCTAAATCCAATGTTTTAAATACTGCTTTTGAAAGACAGATTGATTGCGAGTACTTTGTATGCTTGAAAATTCGAGAATGAAAAATTATAATTTCTTTATAATTACATTTTACAGACCATTGGTAATAGTCTGTTCTTATAGGTCATTGCTTTAAACAGCTCTACAATTCAAAATATATGAAAATTTTAATTGGTTTCGCACATAGACTTTATGTAACAAAGAAAGCATTTGTGTATCATAACACCCAGACTGATTGTTTTTATAGACATATGTATAGCAGCTCTTACTTAGGAAAGCAAAATTTGGCTTTTAATTTTGTTGTTGTCATTTAATCAAGCCATTGCTGCAGCAGAGTTGCAACACCTTCACTATCCTTTGCTGCCTTCATCCTGTTTCTTGAAAAATAATCGTTCTTAAACATTAATAATAAATATACTTTGTATGACCGTAATTAGTCAATATGTTTACTATTTCTTGCATCTCAGCTGATATGGCAACACTGGATTGTTGGTAGGTTTTCACATTAGTGTGTCTTGATCCATTTTGATCAGATCAGACCCATTTGACAAGGCAGGTAATATTTCTTAATAAATATTTGCGTAAGAACGACAGTAACAAACAAATACTTGCTTGCCATTCTCATACTATGCGTTAACCTTTTCTAACAGAGATCACGGTGAGTAGAACTTTGTTTTATTTTAGTTTTGTACTTAAGTGTTGGTACTTTTTCTTACTATGTGTCTCTTTGACTGTTGGACAAATCAATACTAAACCTGGGCTGATTCTGGGGTACTCCTGTGGTTTTCAGCTTCTATTTCTTTTCTCATTCCTCTCCGCCTAACAGGTATGATGACTGGTGAACGCTGACCGCTGCCGGTCAGCGTTAGCTGGGCTGCAGCGGAGAAAAGTGTTGGAAAGGCCTGTAAGATTACCTTTGTGAACCCCGGCCCCCCGCTGCGAGTGCCACAACGGTCAAGAGACTGAGTGGGAGAGTGGTGAGCTTTTAATACCAAGCACAATAGGGCACCTCAACCCCAGACAGACACCATATTTACACTGAGCTAAGGTTCTCCCTGAGCCTTATGACAGAGCAGGCAGAATCATCAACCCTCGTCTCGAAGCCAGGGATCCATAATTCATGAGAAGAAGTGGATGGGGTGCAAACAGGGCATGCTTACAGAAGGAGGGGCGAGGGGGCGCCTGAGGAGTGTGTCCTGAGCCCTGTGTGTCTAAGTAATTAAATGGGATTAGGTATGCGCTGAACCCATTTTCAGAGAGATTGGCTGGCAATGCCATTATTATTGGAAAGGATCAGAGGGGCTTATAGGCACTGAGGAGAAAGGTAACTGAAGAGAGGTTTGAGGAGATTTACTGGAAGAAAAAAAAACACTCTTCCATATATGGGTAGTGGTTTGGAGACATTCACCCTTTACGTCCCTTTTCCCCCTTTTGGAGAAAAAAAAGTGAGAATCCCACCAGTGTTGAGGGAGACAGACACTAATATATCAAAGAAGCAGGTCTAACCATGTCCACAGTCTGCACATCTGTACCCAAAACATCCGTTTCTAATTTGTGTGACAATGCCAGTGTGGATGGCACTTGATTTGCAAGAGGTTGCCCCGAGCAGAACTCATTTGAATAAGCTCACATTCAAGCTATCAGACAGACAGACAGACAAAACAACAGACAGACAGACAGACAGACAAAACAACAGACAGACAGACAGACAGACAGACAGACAGACAGACAGACAGACAGACAGACAGACAGACAGACAGACAGACAGACAGACAGACAGACAGACAGACAGACAGACAGGGTGCTACTCCTTTACCCAGCCACTCAAAACCCCAACACAGTCGGTCAACAATGCGTCTCTGTGTGCACCTGAGCTGTAAGCCTAGAAGTGCAGCAGTACAGCCGGAGTCCACAGAGACGTGTACTGTAGCCTAACTATCTTTTTCCCTGATCTGAATGGAATAAATTTCTGCTCATATCAGACAGGGATGGTTTTGCCTTTGCAAGAACAGCCGAATTTTTTGTTTGTGTCTTCCTTTTCCCCCTTACACAGAGAACCTTTTGGCGACAGCAACCCTGGGAGAGATGCAGAAAGCATGTCCCCTGGGGAGAAAAGCTGCCTCAGGCTTCAGAAAGCCTATTTACAACAAGCTGTGCTTGTTACTTTCATCAAAATAGAGCACTGAGCTTTTCTCTTGCCTTGTTTTTTTGTGCTTTTGGCAGACGGCTGTTATTGTAAAGCACTGACTCCATCGTGTTCAGCAGCGTGGTGAAACTGGCCAAAGAGTAGACAAAACAGAAGAGACGGCTTGATGGAAAGAAAGTGAGACACTCTTTTTCATCAAGTACTGGGTCTGTTTTATGCACTTTGAAGGAGTGACTGTGGGAGGATAGGAGAAACCTGCTATGTCACCGAATTTTCCCAACCTTTGATCCTTAGCTGTACTCCATCAAGCTCAATTAGAGGATCGGTGGTCTCTGGCGGGCACGTTTGTCATAATCTATTGGGTTTGGCCCAGTCCACATATTGAAGGAGAGGACAGGAAATCAATAAACGGGATTGGACTGCCAGGCCCTAGGGGAGGTCTCCTTACCTTGGCTCGTGTGGTTTAGGCTCAGACCTCCTCTTTCTACTCTCTCTTTTTACCCCTGTTTGAACCATCAAATTGAATTTCATCAAATGATCGCAACAAAACAGAGGAAGAAATATAGCATATGGCCTTTGTAACACAGACTCTTAATTTGCCCTCAGGGCAAATATGCAATCACATATAGTCAATGTTCACGGAAGGCCTGCTCTTTGCTTTTGATGTTATAAAAGGCAAACATCATCTGATTTATCACTCCAGTAAACTTCGCTCACCAGCAGGGAGGATATACATTCCCTTTTGCTTGTCATATTCAAACACATGAGCTAAAACTATGGGATATTTTAAAATGATGTAAAGTTCTAATTGTGTATAAAGACTAAGGCATTGATCTGGCAGATCATTTCAGCCTGAGCATTCTTGTTTTCTCTTATCAACCCTAGGCAGGGAAAGCAGAAAGAAACTCTTGGAGGAATCAAGGTCAATGACTCCTTGACAACCAGGCTAGCTGTAAGGCATCATCACTTCTTTACCTGCTCTTATCGATAGCTACTGCTATTTCCTTTTTCTATAAATTATTGATTTCTTTACTTTGGTAAGCTATCAATAAGTGTTAGATAAACTTTAATTTTTATCATGCCATGACCACAACCTTTGGTGATCTGACCCGAACAGACCAAACACACTAAACTCACCGTTAAACATCATTATGACAGAATAATGTTGTAGGGATGTTCCATATCTCTTGGAGTTTTTAAATATTGTAAATAAGTAAATAATATAAAAATAATTTATAAAATTGTGTGTTATAACAAACACAAATCTGAATATATATATTTTAGTGTAAAGAAACAAAGACTAAAATGTTAAGCTTATACGGTACAGTATGCGTGCACATTCCTATGCCATCTTTATGGTAAAACATGGTGGTTGTGACATACTGTGGGAAGGGTTTTCTCTAACAGGAACATAGAAGCCAATTAGACATAAAAGTAAAATAATGGAATGAGCTAAAGACAAGAAAAACTATTAAAAGCATGCAGCTAACTTTAGATGGGACTGGAGGGTCACCTTCGAGAAAGGTCCTAACAAAACATACAAAAAACTATGAAAAGACCATCCCTGTGTTGAAACATGGTGGTGGTTGCAGCATCATGCTGAAGGAAAGCTTTTATTTTAAAGGGACAGGAAAAATCACCTGAAATTGGGTCAAAACTTGTCAAAAGGCTGGAAAAACTTTTAGACTGGAATGGAGAGTCACCATCCAGTGCAAAAAAACAAAAAACAAACAAAAAAGTGTACATCCTGAGATACAGTGACATGGTTCCGGATTATGAATAAAAAACCATACATATTAAAGTGCAATTAAATCTTAGAGTGCACAAAGTTACGGTTTTGTCAAAGCCTCAGGAGTTTGTAAGAGAATTTTCTTTTACTTTTTGCAGAATGAGTGGCTTTAATTTGTGAGAACTGCGAGTCGTTTTTTTAAGGGGACAAAGCTAAAGGTACAACATGCAGACTATTGTTCTCAAGAGGTAACAATCAATAAAACAGAGTCACCATAAGTCCCTGTTCTGCTTGCCCATTCTTCTAGATAAACTTGTTCCAGCCTTTTGCTGCGAGTATGTGGAACAAGATTCAAAAGAAATATAATCTGAAAGAGGGGCACCAACTACAAAATCTATAAAGTCTTCCTTCAAAATCACCTCCCTGACTTTATGAGGACATTAATCTGCTGCTGCGGCACTCTGCTCTTCAAAGCACCTTGACAGAATGATTGTCCTTCTTCCCTTTTGTTGCCTCCTCACAGCTGCTGTTTCTTATGTGCTACGTTATACAAACTCTCCCAAAAAATGTTTATCAAATGGAAAAGAGGCTCGTAGAGAAATAAAGTGTGGAGATAAACGAAAAGCTGAAACAGAAAAGGAGAAATAAGCAGCACTTTTGAGTAACAGCCCTGCCAAAATAAATCCTCAGCGGGCACAAAACCAAAACATCCTATGAAATAAAACTCAAACATCCCCATCCCAAAAAAAAAAAAAGAAAAAAGAACTGTATCCTTCATCTACGTACAACTCTCAAGCTTTGAAGAAATATCTTGAGATGGAGAAGTTACCCTTACCGTTGTGCATGAACTCTTCGTGTCCCTTTTTGAACACTGATATGCTGCTAACACAAATGTACATCTGCACTGACCTGTGTCCTCTGGCTGCTGCGGAGAAGTGAGAGCATCAATGCCAGACTGTATACTGCTTTAATTGGCTGTCTGTAGGTGGGGACTGAAGGCAATCCTGTCAAACTAGTCAGCAAAAAGTTAAACTTCTATTATATCTGAAGAATGCTGTTGTCTACCATTGTCTCGTTATCTTTATGTCTGGCTTTGCTCAAAGCTTCCACTTAACACAAAAAAAGTAGTGAGTGCAATAGAGATTATTTATGACACACAGGGAGCACTCCTAAAACAGCCTGTTGGTGAGGCCCTGTTCTGCTTAGTTAATAAATTAAAGAGGCAAATGAGGTGACAACTGAGGGACCCCATTCCAGTCAATTGTGCCCTCGGCTGCAGCTCTGGGATTTCTAATCTAACAGGTTGGTTCTGGAAAGTTTCCAAGTCGGACTGTCGCATTAGGGAGAATATCTCAGCCTTAGTCTGCCGCTTTAATGCCTGATAAAGATGGAGAAGTCGCCTTTGCAGTTTAGCTTCCTCTCCCTGTTGGATCTCAGACACAAATTATGTGCTGTCAGGAGAAGAGGAGGCAAATAAAATGCTCTCTGAATAATCTCCAGTAAGAAGCCTCCACCACAGTCGTTTCATTTAACAGCCTGTCCCTCTTTTTTAGGATTCACTTAGTAATCACAGATGAGAGATGTGAACATCAAACAAGATGAGAGACTTTGGTCTACACAGCTGCCTTATAAAAAGCAAACAAGCTATAAATAAAAGAGAATTTTATAGCAGGATGTCTGATGGGCATGTGAGGTTGAAGTAGAGAGAGGTAGAAAGGTGCAGGAACAGGGTGCCTGTACAACATCAGAGAGAGCGGTGCATGACATTACCTATTATGAATACAATGTGAAGTGATTTAAATGTGAGTGTAGGAGCAGGTCGGCTTGGGGTGGGGCTGGTGTCACAGTTCGTAATGAGATCCTTTGATGTGTCAGATAAAGGAGAAGTGAAAAGGGAGGAAGGCCCTCTGGAGGGGAGAGTCAAGAGGACACCCAACCACCGGCAACAAAAAGTAGAGGAAAAGGCAATAAATTGAAGAAAGGCGTGGGTGGATATAGGAAGCTGTGCCACTCTATGTGCGCAGGACATAAAAGATTTTTCTCAGAGACAACATCACTAAACCACACCACCCATCATTACTGCACACCTGATAAGCGGATGCACAACTTTAAATTCCTTCATTTCTTGATAGTTTTGTCACATACTTTGTATTCTAATAAAACTAATCTCAGAGTAGTTTAGCTAATGAAATTTAATGTATACAATTTATTTATAGCACTCTTGATTATGATGCAATTGTAATGTTAGAGATATGATCAACAACACAGTATTTTTTACTTTTCATGACCTTACAAACACATACTTAAACAAATTTGAAGTGACAGGCCTACACAAAATGCTGCCTAACTGTCAACTGTAAGGAAAGCAATAATAATAATAATGTGTACTTTATTGATCCCGTAGGAAATTGTTTTTTGGTGTAAACCACACCGAGGTAGCCATTTTGCAGGCGCCAGGTAGACTGTAGCGCAAAGGGTCTCGCCTAAGGACCAACACTGGATGATGTGGTATATTTTTGCCCTGGGCTAGATTCAAACCCATGACCTTTGGATTAGAAGTCTGGTGACTCTGGTGAATTTAATATTTTCTAGTCAAACACTTAGTAAAAAAAAAAAGGAGAAGTCTCTTCAATTTATGAAAAGTAATGTAACAGGAGACCAATGGCAAATGCAAAACACTATTTTTGGAAAAACACAAACCTGGTCAGTCATCCTAAACACGCCATCCCCATGGCCGAATATCCGTGGTGGCAGCATCATGATGTGTAGGTGCTTTCCCGTCGCAGGAACAGGAAACTGGTCTAAGTTGATGGGAATATGAACAAAAAATAACAGTGGAAAGAAACTGTTACAGGCTGGAAAAGACTTTGGAAAACATTGATTGTTCAGCTGCAAGTAGGAGATCAACCTCATCCATTCAGTCAGAGCAACTGTGACCTGGTTTATCAAGCATGTTAGGTTCCAGTCTTAAAGGGTCTCTGTCCTTGCAGTTATAAGTATATCTCTGGTCCTAAAAACCTGATTAACATGGCCCCACTATGTCCTCCACATGTCAGAGTCTTACAGAGGTCTTCTAATGAACCATAATTTTAATTATAGTAGGTATGTCGAACCAGGAAAATAACAAAATAATGCAGTGTTCTGGCCGTTGAGCACTGATTTTAATTTTAATTTATTTATTTAAATTTTTTTTTTCCTTTTTTCCCAACTGCACTGATTTTTGACACCACTGGTTTTAATAATGCAAACGTGTGAAGTCGTCAAGTTCTTCGGAGTTCTCTATGGCGTGGTATTTTGACTCATGGGTGTTAAAGCAAAGACACGTCTAGAAGTTGCAGGACACCAAAGCTCAAGGACTGGTAATGGCCACCTCTGCAGTTGAGCCGTTCTACGTTAACTTAAGCTTAAACATAAATCCAACTGAGAACTGATTTCTTAACAACTGATGTTTACCGGATGTTTTGCTTCTAATCTGACTGAGATTGAGCTGTGCTTTAAAGAACAAAGCTAATTTCCTATAATAATTTTAAATAATCCAAATACAACTGCATAATATTCAAATTTTTGTTAGCTAAAATCAACAATAAATTCTGCATTATTTTCCCTTTCTTTTTAAATTCTTGTTGTTCTATCAAGTAAAATAACTTTTAAACCCAAGACAGGACTTTAGTTGAACAGGGAAGATTTTATTTGAAACTGCAGCCCAAGTCAAAACTGCCGAATCATGGGAAAATCTCAAATCAGTAATTGAAATCCTTGTCTATGTTTGGACACAGGCTCTTTTATAGACCCATGGCCAGCCCACAAGCATTACCATATTTTGCATTTCCATAAGTATAGTTGTTACAGAGCGGTACATGCGAACACATCCTCCATATGGTGCTCATTAGGTAAATGGAGTCAACCGGCTCCGCTTCTCGTTGAAATTTATACCTTTTCTTATCTGGTCAGTGTTGGGGTGAAACTTCTTGGTTAGAATGTTTTCCAAAGACACACAGTCTTCTGATGACCAGACAGTACAAAGACAAAGTGGAAATTTTCAAAATGTGTCTATTAGGATATTGTACAGGAAAATGCCATTTGTTCCTTTTTCCTCTTCTTTTTAATACATCAGCATCATAATAGGTCCTGTGTTACACTCACTACTTCCACATTATCTGCAGGGTTAACCCTACAACTACACCTAACCCTAACTTTAGGTGGTTTTATTTTTCACAGAATATAATTAAGCTATCACAATGTATCATCAGGTGTACTTTGTGTGTGTGTGCGTGCGTGCGTGCGTGTGTGTGTGCGTGTGTGCGCGCGCACGAATCCTCCTCTATAAAAACCTCACACAATCACATATACAAACAAAGGCCCAAGAACACCACACATGCTCAGGTTGATGATGTTTGATGGCAAACAAACTGCAAAGGCAAGAGAGAAATAATTTGACAGAAATGTGACAGTGTGTATTCAAAGGCCTTGTAGTTTTGACACCTGTGACTGAGGCAATATTAAAGCAGACTTTGAAGGCAAGAAATAATCAAGGTATGTTATAAATAAAGGAACAGGAATCTCTCCACAAGATTCCTTTTGACTGAAAACAAATTGGACCTACAGTCAATGTCACCTTCCATGATTTTATTTTTTTAGAGCAAAACACAAGATTATTTCATCTCAAAGAAGATTGTTTTCTCCAACTTTTTTTTATTCAGATGATTTTAAACTGGGGTATCTTGTGCTTGTCACAGCTCCTTTTGTTTCTATCCCACCATCTGTCCAGGTGTGGGGGTTATGATGAAAGTGGCTGGCAAACAGAGCTTGTTATCTGCTCAGCTGCTGCAAACAAGCCTTTAATGTTGTAATCAATGATCAGCCGTCGCAAAGTAATCAGAGCTGATTCTTCATGTGAACAAAAAGTTCAGGATAAATAAAAAGCATCATTTATTTGAAGTGCAACAAAGCATTAAAGTTTTCATGGAGGCTATGACTAGGGAGTTAGATCAAATGAAGGATAATAAAAGGATTTGAAGTGAAAGTCAAATCCCCCTTACTTCTGAAGCAAACAGCGGGCTATTTACAGCCAGCATCTGAAACAGGAGGGTGCATTTGACCAGGAACACCATAAGCTCACCAAATAATAAAAATCAGCAACTGCCACAGCCTGGCGTGTGCGGGCCATTGTGTCACACCTCATTTCCCCTGAGTTTTTATGTCTGTTGGCAAGCAAATGACTCGAAACAAACACTCACATTTACACGTCAGAGGTTACCATCTTTTTCTCTCAACAGAAGGCTATAGAATATTTGAAACCAATTGGTGTTAAAAACATTTTTATTGGGAGCTTGAGTTTCTTAGTAATGCAATAACAGAAAACAAACACACAAAAAAAACATTTAATACGTGCATCCTGTCAAATCAGCCAAACATCTTAGTCAGGTATAAAATTATAATCCCAATAAAATACATGCAGTCTGTAGTTTCACTTTGTTCAGTTTATTTATGAAGCTTAACATACATAAATTTCAATGGATCATAGTTATCAAACGGTGCATCATGTTGGCTTCATTATTCAAATAAGTTTTGGAAATGTCCAATCCTAGTAGATTGCATTGAGTCATTGACTTGCAGCATTCACTCCTCCTGGATCAGCAGAGACAGTAGACATACTGAGCATGTATGCTGTGACAGTGGGGAGGAAAAACTCTGTTTTAACAGCACGAAACCTGACTCAGAAAGCATAAAAAGAAGCAGAGGAAATGATGTAGATGTGTGTGGTCATTTAAACTAACAAAAAAGTTCATAGCAGGAGATGGAGAATGTTGATTTGCTGGCCAAACCATCAGCTGATGTCTTCTTCTAGGAAGGAGTCACACCCAGCCCAGTTGTAGCTTCTGTTGGGAGAAAAACATTGAGAGAGAATAGAAAGTTAACAATTGAAATAACTGCAACTACAGCAGATTGGATAATAGAAGAAGAAAGTTTCCATGTGAGAAGTGAACAGATCTCCCTCCAGTTGCCTATAGCTTATAGCAGCATGACTGTAGAAATGACTCATAACATAAACCAGAACGACACATGGTTGCAATATGACAGAATTTAGAAAGCTTATTAGGGTTTGAATACTTTTCAGCAAACTGTAACTAATGTTTTTATTTTTATGTTAACTGCTGAATTTATAGCTCAATTTACAGATTAAGAAAAAGAACCAGTGTGAGCAGTTTGTGCATTAATTATTCATTTCTTTGGTACCCAGCATGATTTTCTAAGTAATGCATTTAAGATAAAAGTGCCCTTGTCTGAAGGAATTTTACAGCTGAACGCGAAGTCGTCTGTTTAGGCTATGAGGGATGGCTGTCATTGGTGTAATTAAAAACAGCTGCGCATGCACTAATAAAACAAAAATCTGTGTAACATTCCCTTATGTGCTTAAAATAAGTTTCAAATAACATTACAAATTGCATTTTTACACAAGCAAATAACAGTGCAGACTCAGTTCAGTGAATTACCTCTGAACTAAGGGTGCTCATTCACATGTACTGGCAACGAGTATGAGCTATACAAACACGACCAATTCTGTAATTTAAAAATGATTCAATAGTGTTATTTTTGTTTTACTTTACACTGTAAATATGGGATTATTATCTATTCTCTATGTGTTTGTGTCCTTCACTAAACCTACCTAAGTCGTGGCCTAGACAAAGTCCTACATCGTTCCAACAGATTTTTGCCCTTTCAGCTCTGGGTCCGTCTAAAATGACACTTTGTTAAATACATTTAAAAGTGAATAAAGGTTTATTTAAAATGACATAAACATAAGACAGACTAAACAAGAAATAGTTATACCTGCAGGCATCAGTTCTTAACACAACAGCCCTTTTTAAAATTAGTAATACGGCAATGTTTTGTTAAGGCCCCCAAGCAGCAGACAGAAATTTTACTCTCACCAAAAGATGAGTAATAGCTGGAATCATTCAGTCAGCTCTTTAATCCTCCATCAACAACCATTAAACTCTAGAAAAACATTAACATTCCTGAAAAAACAACCCAAAAACACCTCCTAACTTGGATAAACTGTAACGCTGCAACAGCAATAGCGAACACCAAACAATAATGCTTCATGGATCATTAAATTTACTTCACCGCTTGACAGCATGTTAGTAAGATAACTATCATTGGGGTTTAAATCCTGACCAACATTATTTTGATTGTTTGTAAATGACTTGCAACTGTCTTAATAAATCTGCTTAAAACCTTCCTGCAGTGACAACATCTCTGTAGTTATGCATTGAAATACTGTACTTAGTACTTCCTATTAAAATCAGGGCTTATCAATGACTCATTGTGTTTTATACAGTTTAAATAAAAAAGTACTGGGACTGCTCATGTGGCAATTAAAGATAAGAAAAAGCACAAATTTTTTAAATAATCTAAGCATAATTTCTTAACAAAAAAATATGCAAAGTACAAGTAATCTTTCTTACCACTGGAATTCAGAGATCAACTTCATCATCGATGACTGCAACACACCTCTACTTGATGTCAGCTCAGGTACGACCTGCTTTGCTATAAGTCTTTAAAGCAGGGATGAATTGCACTTTACTCAATCTGTCCCAATTTAACAAAAAACTTATCATATAAATATTGGATAAAAATAAAATGTGTTATAGAAAAAATTGGAAATGCAAATAATAAGAAAAAGTATAGAAAACTGTATTTACTGCTACTTTTATGGTGTCAATACTTTTTTCATCAAAATAGCAACATATATCAAGCGCAAAAGTCTTTTAATATATTTAAAGAGAATATTGATTAGCACAATAAATCAAATAAAATCTTATTTAGTTATTATTTATTTATTTAGATAATAAAATATTCAATAATATATACAATAGACACCACCTCGGCACTACTGCTGAAGCTAACATCTAGTCTTCCTTATTTCCGTTCAATGCCAAGGAAAAAGTCAGTTCCTTGGTATTTCAACATATTTTAGTTTAGCTCTATAAGAATCTCTTTGAAAAAGGTAAAATTTCAATAAATAATCTGCTATTACAGTATATAAAAACATCATTGAACAGTTTGATCTGTGAATAGTGATCAGCAAATGAGAAGAGTTACAAATATGTTTACATTTTAGATGTATAATAATCAGTTTCTCTAAATGTTCACCTTAAAACAAATAATAATTACCATTTATTAAAAGCTAAATGTCCTTTTTCTGCACTTTAAGCATTAGACACACTGGGTTACTGTGAAAACAAGCCCTTTGTTCAGCAGTTAGTTCATAACCCCTGCATTTCATGGTTTCTACATTTTAAAAAAAGCCTTGAAACCACTAAGTTACTGTCGGGAGAACAACGAGCTCTTTAAATCATTACTAATCACACCAAAAAAGTGATTTAAATTGGTAGTGCATTCAATAGAATTCAGCTAATTTGACCCTGGAGAGCTGTGGACCTCCAGCGGCCGTGAACAGAACCACGGATGTGTTCTGTTCACACAGTTGTCACTGCTCATCCCTGTCAAGGTGGACTACCCAGCGTAACGCTAGCTCAGCTTGACCAAACTGAAACAAAAATCTGAGCAGGCAGGAAATAGAAATGTCAAATGAGTAAATGTATTTAAAGTATAAAAACATTTTTGTAACCTTTTTGTAGTTAGATGTTCAATGATATTGGAATAAATGTCATATCATATTTATTTATTTTGTGCGTGTGTGTGGAAAACGTTTTTGACTTTTCTCTGCTCCACAGGGTGAAACATTCAGATAAAGAACCAGAAGGTACTTTTTAAAATTTCGTGGATTTCTGACTTATTGTACAAAATCTCCAAATATTGATAAAGTGAGAAAATTTTCTCTGACATAATTTTAAAATGTATTGTTAAACTGTTAGAATTATAAACTTGCAGAGTTTTTAATGCTTAAAATCACCATTTACATTTAATGATGTGTAACCAGTTTGCGCCCATGTGAATGTCATCTGTATGTTGCCATAGTCATTTTCTGCATTTTAACATGATTTGTACTTATCCCAAATTACTGGTTTCTAAGTACATGTTACAGTAAAAAATGTATTTTATTTATCGCAGCTTTTTTATAAATTTGTTTTAATGGCTGATAGAGTACATGAGTGGTTGTGAGCAAAATGAACAACAACACAATATTCACTATACAGAAAATAGATCCTCTTACTGTATGATTGGCGTTTTTTCCTTCTTTTGCTTGTTTGTTTTTTGTTGTAAGTTGCAAAACAGGACTAACTTTTCCTCTTAAATGTTCATATTTTGCTCTATTATCTAAAACTATTTCTTTCAGATCAGCAATTTGTACATTTCGACAGTCATCTGCAATGAATAAATTACATGCATAAATTGGTCCGTTCACACATACCTCCTCTCAGTGGCGTCCTCTCTTTCTGAGCCTTATTGAAAATATAGTTGTGAATTCCAAAAATGTTTCACCTTGTTACAGGCTTACAATTATAGCACAGGCCCTGAGGGAGAGCTAATCTCAAAGTGAGGGAAAATCTTCTATCATATCAAGTGAAATTACTGCAAGCTTTTCTCAGCCTATGCCGATAAGATACCGATCAGCCAAATAGATTGGCTTTTCCATTATCTGCCGGGAGATCTTGGAAGGCACTGGTTAGATAATTTGCTAATGTTTCCTGTGACCTCCCCAGATTCAAATTATGTCTTTGGGTACAAGTCAGCTCAATTCGCCTGTTTGTCAGGGAAAATGGCTATTAGTATTCATAGTGACCAAACATACGTTTTAAACACTTTCCAGTAGCATTTACAGTACCTTGCAAAAGTATTCACACCCCATAGGCTATCCCACATTTTGACATTTGGCAAATAAAAAACCTTTCTACATTTTGGAAACTTTTAGGTAAAAGATAAACCAAAAGGTTGTGTAAATTGTGAAGATGAAAGAAAACATACGTGATATTTAAAAAATGTTTCTCCAAGGTTGGAATGCCTCCTTGCCATCATCCTAATCTTAAGGTTCCTCCATAGATTCTCAGATTCAAGTCATGGATCTGGCAGTGCAACTCAAAAGCATTAATAGTACTTTCAGTCAAAATAACCAGGATTATCAAGAGTTTTAGTCTCATAACTTCAGCTCAAAGCAGCTCAATGCAGTCTTCCTCGTCTTTCATCATGTGTATGGTGATCATTGAGTAGAGCCTTTATTTCTAAATTATATGTCTTTGACAGTTGAAATGAATTTTTTTCAGGTTTTAATTAATACTTGTAAAACAGCGCATCTTTTACTTTCCATTGCTAAACTCCAAATGAACGTCCTAATTTAATATGTGAAAATTTTGAAAACATAAGTAAGACTCAGTAACACATGTAATACTTTTGTATGGAATTTAAAAAAATAGTAGCCTGACCTCGAATAGAGGAATATGGATTTAACGTCTTAGAGACCAAATGGCAAGCAAAATAAAAGAACATGAAAGGTACAAACGGGAATAATAACATGCATTATAACGTGGAAAATCATGTTCCACTGCAACCTCTGTCTTACTCCTACATTTTAAAGTAAGGCTTAATTATTCTAGGTCTAATTAACAAAATCTAATAAGCTCCTTTGATGTGAGAATTTGTTGAATAAAGCATGTTAAAAATAATTTAAATATCAGGGTTACTTTGTCTTTTCTCATTAAAGCAGTTGTTTAATTGCAGGTTTTTCTTTTTAAAATCATAAATACATGGCCGTTCCTTTTTTAAAAAGGGAGAGAGGGTAGTTGCTTAAATGCTGCTCATAAACAATTCAAATTCATTAAATTATTCACGCATGTACACATAAAAGCCCAGGCTGATTTGTTATGTCATGTTCAATTGAGGTACTCCCCCAATACCCCTGAAACAAAATGGTCAGGAAAAACTGCAAAGCATTAAATTAAACTCTCATTCATCCAGTAAAACATACACCTTTTGAAGGGTTTTGATTAGAAAAGTGGTCCATTTTATTTTTAGATACCAGGGAGAATTTGCTAATTAGTGGCACTGGACCAGGAGAACGTTTATTGATTGTTAAAGATACAAGAAATACACGGTCCTGCATCAATAGTGGCACAGATTTAATAATATAGTAAGCAAGGGGTTGCTGAAATTTTACAGCATGCTTTTAATTGGAAAAATGTAGCTTTGTCTTGTGGATAAATACCAAAAAGAGAAACTGGTCGCTAGCAGTTGAAAATGCACTCCTAATATTAGGCAATGCCATAATATCATTTAATATGTTAAAAAATGTTAAAAGAACACACTGGACCAAAAATAGCATTTTATTTAGTTTTTAACAGATACAACGTTGTCCACTTACTTCAAAACTATGCAGCAAAATTATTGATATGATAAGGGAATTTAAAACTATGTCTACATAACACAGCCAACATGGCGTGAATGTTAAAAATTGAATGGCAGCAAATTTCCATATAGTTCTTCCATTTATAAAATCACTTGATTATCAGTGGTAAAAATGGGTTATGGCCTTTACTTTATACTGCCTTATCGAGTGGAGATAACCCAAAAGCACCTCAAAATATATTTTCATTCACCCTTTTACACAGGCAATGTCCAGCTACTGCATTGTAGCCATAGTACTCTGACAGACGCCAGGCCGCCATAATGAAGTGCAAAGACAGACAAAGCAGGGATTCAAACCTGCAACTCTCCAGTTCAAGGACAAACTCCCACCTCCTAAGTGAATGTAAATAAGTGAAGATAACATTAATGCTGATCTTATGGTTTGTGGAAAAACATACCAAACCAAACATTGGCCCAGATTTTCTGACACGGTTTTTTGTGCTGAAGTAAAAAAAGATGCCCAGAGTCAACAGTCATTGGGGGGTGTCCATTAATATATACTAAATTATTGTGACAAGAGCTTCTATCTTTCCTACAAACTCTGATGCCAAACAGTATGTCGGTCAGTTTTTTGTGTTTCAAGTGTAACAAAATGAATCAAATTGGACAGAAACTCTAAACATCAATGGATTTAATTTACATAAAGGCGTGGCTAAAACTGAATTGTGTAGAACAAAGTTTTCTATTCAAAAAGCATCAGAAGCTTTAGTGACTCTAACACACCTTTTGTAAACTAAGAGTGCTGGATCAAAACTATAACATAATCCCTTTTGTTTTACATCAATTCGACACTACATCAACCTATAAAGAATTATAAAAGCCTTTTTTTTTTCTTTCTTTTTTTGACGCAAACATCAAATGGCAGCCTAATATGTAAAAGAGTCTTGCTTTGTTAACTCAAAGTAATACCATTTCTCAATGGGTGTACTAAACATAATTAAAACTGACTTACAAAACAAAATACAAAAAATCTGACTTGTAGCACCAGTAAAAAAAGAAAACCCTAACAAAGAAAAATGAGGACATTTGCCATTAAACTCTGCTAGCATATATTTTAAACCTTGCCAAAATTTTCATTTACAACCTCCTTCTTCTGTAAGTTATTAAATCTGCTGGAAGCAGCGTGGCTCTGTCACACTCAGTATTAGAATGTGTCCCCCCTCCTATTACCAGGTGCAGCCTTGTGATTTAAAGCTTTGATTCTGTTCAAATGACAACAAAGGTGAGCCCAGAGCTGAAGCTCCTAATTCATCATTCTCTGCTTGATAAGAGCGGGGTTAATGCTTTTAATGCGACGGTCGCAGGCAATCATCCATTTAAAAGCTGGCTTCCCGGAGGCTGCTGCTAAAAGGGGAAAACACCTGAAACACAAGGTATGAAGAAGCCGCATTATGGGGACGTACTGCGCTCTTTGAGGCAATTTTTATTGATCTTGATGGAACCAGAACTCTGCCCCGTGGGCTTGGCATGTGTTCAGGGAGCAGATGGCTCCAAAACCTGAAGTTAATATTGACCTAAATGCTAAAATACAAAATTCAACAAGCCACGCATTTCCCCTCCAATCGAATTCATCCTCTCTGGTTTCTATGCCTGCCGGGACCACCACAGGGGTTCATGCTCGGAAAACTCCTTTGACCATCTAGGGTCTGTCTGCATATGTTCCCCCATTTTTGGGACATGTTTTCCTCCCTAAATAACTTAAGCATCCACTCCATGCTTAATTTAATATCTGCTGATTCCTCCAACATTTCGCTGCGGCTCCTAAATTGGGTAAACTCATAGGGAGTTGCTACAAAAAGATGATACATTATCCCCCATGAGTTTGGCCAAATGCAACTCAGTCCTCTGTGTTGCTTTTTGTAGGTGAGACTGCTACAGTAATGTTGTTAACCAGTCCACAACCCTCAGCATCTTAAGGCAATACTGCATTTTCACAAAATAATAATGTCAAATATGAAGGAGGCACCATTCAGAGTTAGGCTTTTAAAAAATTACAGCTTCAAGTGTCTAATAATTTTGTTTAAATTTCTTTCAATGAGGTGTCACAAAAGCTGACCGGAGATTTCTGATGCCAAATGGAAAATCAGGTAATGCAGTGCTGCTGTTGCTGCACACTGCCAGTCAGATGCCCGGCAGACCTTTTCTCTTCTTCACAAAAAGACAAATTTTGTGGTTTGAGAATAACATGTTGTTTAGTTGAAACTAAAAATATATTAAAGCTACAGTTTCTAAGCTACAGGAACATGTCTACTACGTAGCAGACAGCAAGCTGGTATCCCTAAATGTATTTTCTGACTAATTAACCAGCTACTATCAATGGAAAAGGTGACAAGTAAATAGACAGATTGTCACATTCTGCCCTGTTGGCTTTGGTGTGTGAGGTCTCCCACTTCTCTGCACCTCCTAATCAGCTCCAACCTTCCACACCTGCTCAGCCTCAGCTGCAGCTCATCACTGCTCGTCAGCCAGTCAGCATTTAAGCAGCAGTGTTTCCTTCATTCAGTGCCAGATTGTCGTTACAGCATGCACTTCATTCCAGCATTGATTCTTGGTTTAAATTCTCGGTTTCGACTCCAGCTTGCCTCTGACCACGTCTTCTCGTCTCTGCCCCGACCTTCTGCCCGTCCACGACAAGCCTTTTGTCTGTCCCCTTCGGATTTTGTTTGTTCGGCTGAAGCGCTCTCAAGCCTGCCCGCTTCCTGTTGGTGTCTGGAGCTTACCAAGGCCTGTCTTCTGCTGTCGGGTGAATTACCAGCTTGTTGCCAACGCTGTGAGGACTCACCAGTCTCCTCGTTTCCTGTTGATGCCTGGAGTTAACCAAAGACTGTTTCCTGCTGCCAGTTAAACTACCTGCTTGTTGCTAAGACTAAAAATAAAGTACTTTAAACTCTACCTGATGTTGTACTGCACTTGGGTCCTAAAACTAGTTCCTCGACAGTACAATCCGGCCAATAATGGACTCAACAGACAACCCCTTACCCCTGGAGCGTCTGATCAAATTAGAAGGCGTCCAGCAGCAACATGAAGCTCTGATGTCTGCTGCTGTCTCGGAGGCTAGGCAGACAGCCCAAGGTAATGAACTCTCTCTCTCTGCACTAACAACACAAATGCAGCAAATAGTGACTTTCATCACTTCTTCTGCTGCTACCCAACCCTCGTCAGGGGCTTCTGCACCAGCTCCAGTCTCATCTCAAGCTCCAATTCTGACTGCTCTTCTACCCAGTGACCTTCCTGAGCCCCGTGTGGGAGCTCCAGAGCGTTATGATGGCAACCCAGAGTCCTGTGGTCCTTTCCTGACAAACTGTTCGTTGCTGTTCTCCCTTCAGCCCCGTACTTTTGCTTCAGAGCAAGCAAAAGTTTCCTTCACCATTAACCACCTCACTGGCAGGGCTCGTCTATGGGGAACGGCAGAACGGGACAGACAAACCAATGCCTGCTCCTCTTTCAAGAGTTTTTCTGAGGAGCTACGCAATGTCTTTGGTGTTGGGTTTTCCAACTCTGAGGTTGTTCGAGGCCTCGTGGGTCTCCAGCAGGGGGAACGCACCGTGGCGGACTACTCAATAGGTTTTCGTACGAGAGTCAGCCACAGCAGCTGGAACCCGGCCACCCTGGTGGATGCATTCCTCCATGGCCTAGCAGATTACATCAAGGATGGACTGGTTTCCCATGATGTTCCTCAGACACTGGATAAAGTTATAGCGCTAGAAATCTGGATTGATCATCGTGTTCAGGCTCGCCAACGAGAGAAACGTCAGGGATCCTCTCGTCGCCACCCAACCATCCAAGCCAGAGGGCAGGCTAACGGCTCTGCATCTTCATCAAGCTAGCTGTTGGAAGAACCAGAACCTATGCAGTTGGGCCGTGCTTCTCTTACACCAGAGGAACGAGAACGGCGATGGAGATTTAACCTATGCATGTACTGTGGCCAGGCTGGTCACTTCAAGTTCAACTGTCCAGTAAAAGCAAAGGCTCACCAGTAGTTGAGGAGATACTGGTGAGCCCGACTGTTGTGCCCTCTCCTCAGCCTCAGAGACCTCAGCTTTAAGCCCGGTTACTCCTGCCTGGTGGATCCCGGTCCCTGCCTACACTCATAGACTCTGGTGCTGATGCTTGTATCATGGACGAGGATTTGGTTCAGCAGTTGGGGGTCCAGAAGGTTCCCTTGCCTCGTCCAGTTCCTCCTCGGGCTCTCGATGGACATGTTCTGGGGACTGTCACTCATCTGACCGTTCGGGTTTCCATGCTACTGTCTGGCAACCATCATGAGGAAATCCAGTTCCACATCCTGAAGACTCCATGTTAACCTCTCATTCTAGGTTATCCATGGCTTCGTCAGCACAATCCCAACATAAACTGGGAGACAGGGGCTGTCCGTGAGTGGGGCCCTTCCTGTCATCTTCACTGTTTGAAGCAAGCTGCCTCTCCTCTCAACTCACAGTCCTCCAGTTCTCCACCTGACCTCTCCGGGGTTCCCTCTGAATACCAGGACCTGTCTTCATTAAAGCTAAAGCCACATCTCTGCCTCCTCAATTGGCCTTATGATTGCGCTATTGACCTCTTGTCTAGCACATTTCCACCCAAGGGTCGCCTTTACTCACTATCTGCTCCTGAAAGAAAGGCCATGGACGTTTACATCAAGGACTCTCTGGCAGCAGGAATCATCCGGCTCTCTTCCTCTCCTGCTGGGGCAGGCTTCTTCTTTGTTGAGAAGAAGGAGAAGACTCTGAGACCTTGCATTGACTACCGAGGGCTGAATGACATAACTATTAAGAACCGTTACCCCTTGCCTCTCATCTCTTCTGCCTTTGAACTGCTTCAGGGGGCCACGGTCTTCACTAAGCTAGACCTTCGCAATGCTTACCACCTGGTCCGTATTAGAGAAGGAGACGAATGGAAAACAGCCTTTAACACCCCTTCTGGACACTATGAGAACTTGGTGATGCCTTTCAGCCTAACCAATGCCCCTGCTGTTTTCCAAGCCCTGGTCAATGACGTTCTCCGAGACATGCTAAACCAGTTTGTCTTTGTCTACCTCGATGACATTCTCATCTTCTCCAAAACCCTGCGTGAGCATGTCCATCATGTCAGGGCTGTGCTACAGCACCTTCTGGAGAACTCCCTGTTTGTGAAGGCGGAGAAGTATGACTTCCATGCCCAGTCTGTTTCCTTCCTGGGCTACATTGTGTCCAAGAACTGTCTCCAGATGGATCCAGCAAAAGTCTCAGCTGTCACCTCCTGGCCTGTTCCAGACTCCCGCAAACAGCTTCAACGTTTTCTGGGGTTTGCCCAGAATCTATATTCTCAAATCTAGATTCACCTCAGCACCCATCCTCCAATTATCGGACCCCAGTGAGCAATTTGTCGTTGAGGTGGATGCCTCAGCTGTGGGGGTTGGTGCTGTTCTCTCCCAAAGGTCAGTAGTTGACCAGAAACGTCCCTGTGCCTTTTTCTCTGGACGACTATCCTCGGCAGAGAAGAATTATGACATCGGCAACAGGGAGCTACTGGCCGTGAAGGAACCCCTAGAAGAATGGCGCCACTGGCTGGAAGGTACTAATGAACCATTTTTGATTTGGACTGATCACAAGAACCTTGAGTACCTTCGCTCTGCCAAAAGATTCAATTATCGCCAGGCCCGTTGGCCTCTTTTCTTCACGAGATTCAACTATATCCTTCCATACCGCCCTGGATCTCGCAACATTAAATCAGACGCCTTGTCCCCGCAGTTCCAAGCAGAGGAGGAATCTACCGATGATCCTGTATCCATCCTTCCTCCTTCTTGTGCTGTAGCCACTCTAACGTGGGACATCGAAGAGAGAGTGAGATCTGCCACTGAGGGGCAGCCGGGACCCAATGCCTGTCCTCCTAACTCCCTCTATGTTCCTGAAGCGTTGAGGTCTGACGTTCTGCAGTGGGCCCACTCCTCCAAGCTAACCTGTCATCCAGGTTCCCAACGGACACAAGATGTTCTGCTCCAGCGCTTCTGGTAGCCCACCTTGGTGGCAGATACCTGCAGTTTTGTCAAGGCATATCACACCTGTAATCAGCAGAAAATCTCGCATCAGGCCCCTGCAGGACCACTCCCGATACCACATCGACCTTGGTACCACATCTCCCTAGACTTTGTGACCGGTCTTCCTCCTTCTGATGGCAACACAGTCATCCTCACTGAGGTTGACCGGTTTAGCAAGATGGCCCACTTCGTGCCCATTCCCAAACTACCTTCTGCTAAGGAGACTGCCAAGCTGGTCCTTCGCCATGTCTTTCGCCTTCATGGTCTCCCAGTCGATGTGGTGTCCGACCGTGGTCCCCAGTTCTCTTCTGTTTTTTGGAAAGAATTCTGCAATCAGATGGGGGCCACTGCCAGTCTTTCCTCTGGTTTCCACCCTCAGTCCAATGGGCAGACAGAGCGCATGAATCAAGAGATGGAGACAGCTCTGCGTTTTCTGTTTTCACATCCTCCTGGTCTCAACAACTGATGTGTGTTGAGTATTCCCATAACTCCCTTGTCAGCTCTGCCACAGGTCTCTCTCCCTTCCACTGTGTCTATGGCTACCAACCTCCTCTCTTCCCTGCACAAGAGAGAGAAGTCACCTGCCCATCTGTCCAAGCCTTTGTTCGCCTCTGCTGTCGGACCTGGGACCGAGCGAGCTCAACCCTCCAGTGCTCTGTGGGTCGCTACACTGCCTCTGCAACCAGCACCGTTCCACAGCCCCTGCCTACCAAGTAGGCCAGAAGGTGTGGCTCTCTGCTAGGGACCTTCCTCTCCGGGTGGAGTCTAAGAAGTTGGCTCCCAGATTCGTCGGTCCCTTTCCTATTCAGAGGATTATCAGTCCTACTGCAGTGAGGCTGTAACTTCCCCGCACTACGCGTGTCCATCTGACATTCCATGTCTCCACGATCAAGCCAGTCCATGAATGCGCTCTGTCTCCGGTGGTTCGGCCAACTCCCCCTCCTCGTCTTATTGATGGGGCGCCTGCCTTCACTGTTCAGCGCCTGGTTGGGTCCCGTCGTCGGGGGAGGGGTCTCCAATACCTGGTTGATTGGGAAGGCTATGGTCCAGAAGATAGATCTTGGGTTCCTTCTCGCCATATCCTCAATGCGAACCTTGTTGCCGACTTTCATCGCCTTCACCCTTCGCAGCCTTCAGCTGTATCAGTCCCCTCGGAACCTGCTGCACCGCCCTTCCTGGGCATGGAATGGTCTGACTCTGAGGAGTTTTAGGCCCGCCTGCTGACTTTGTTCCCCCTCCGCCCGCCCTGGCTTGGTGGGTCCTTTTTTAGACTTCGGGTGCCGGCCCTTGAGGGGGGGGTTCTGTCACATTCTGCCCTGTTGGCTGTGGTGTGTGAGGTCTCCCACTTCTCTGCAGCACCTTCTATCAGCTCCAACCTTCCACACTTGCTCAGCCTCAGCTGCAGCTCATCACTGCTCGTCAGCCAGTCAGCATTTAAGCAGCAGTGTTTCCTTCATTCAGTACCAGATCGTTGTTCCAGCATGCACTTCATTCCAGCATTGATTCTTGGTTTAAATTCTCGGTTTCGACTCCAGCTTGCCTCTGTCCACGTCTTCTCGTCTCTGCCCGTCCACGACAAGCCTTTTGTCTGTCCCCTTCGGATTTTGTTTGTTTGGCTGATAACCAACCAAAGCGCTCTCCAGCCTGCCCGCTTCCTGTTGGTGTCTGGAGCTTACCAAGGCCTGTCTTCTGCTGTCAGGTGAATTATCAGCTTGTTGCCAACGCTGTGAGGACTCACCAGTCTCTTCGTTTCCTGTTGATGCCTGGAGATAACCAAAGACTGTTTCCTGCTGCCAGTTAAATTTCCTGCTTGTTGCTTCGCCTAAAAATAAAGTACCTTAAACTCTACCTGACGTACTGCACTTGGGTCCTAAAACCAGTTCCTTGACATAGATACATAAATAAACACAAAACCTATTAAAAATAAAAGGAACAAATAAAAGTATTACATTTCTTTTTGTTTTAATCAAGATCAAAATAACAGTGAAATTGTATAGATGTTTAGCATCATGAAAAAATATTGCTCTTTTGTTTTAAACAACCAGTACATTAAGTTTTGTAGATTTATTTTAGGTTTTAACTTTCGATTTTAGTATTGTTACAATAACAGGAGAATCTTCCACCAGCCCATGTCTATTCATACATGCAAACCACTTTTATAGAAGCAGACGTTAAGTATATTATGTGTTTGTAAATGCTGAGAAGAATAAAATATATATTTTGGAAAAATATATTTTTCTCCCATTTTTGTGTATAACCTTTTATCAGGCCTAGTAATGATAAATCAGTTAAAAGCCACACGAAGAGGAGTGTCTCAGGCTAATCTAAAATAATGATGCAGAACAATTAAATGCAGCTATTTGAAAAATGGAAAACAATGTGCAAAAGCAGACAGGCAGCTCAGGGGAACCCAGATTATCGGCTTTCCTCTTCATTCAAACACCTACTCAGTTATTTTCATCTCTGCCGTTTTTAATGAAAAAAGCAATAGAGTATGAGGTGTTGTGTTTACTATTGATATGTTAATATTTATTATTTACATTTGTATTTCATATTATAATGAAACACTCAATTTAGAAATGCCCCTAAAACATGAACTTAAAGCCAGATAAAACATATTTTTTTGTACCTACCTATAGAGAACTTTAGAAGACCCAGGTAATAATTCTGAGGAGTTCATTTTAGGCAAGATAGAAAGAGAAAAGAGAAACTCTATACATAGCTGTATTATCAAGGAGATAAACAATATAGCAATGCTGGGGACTTTTTTTTAGTTCTGACTGACACAAAACAGGAAACCTTTAATTACATAGCCCTATGCAGCCTTTAGAGATAGTTTTGCACGTTGTGAGTATGAGCTCAGCTCAAGATGAGTCCAGGGTTTATCAAAGTTACAAAGGGTCTGTGCACACAGATCTGCCTCAAGATGCAAGCAGCTGCATTTAGGATTTACTTGATTATTAACAAAAACCTACGACCAGGGAAATCTGTGGCATATTGCTCAGGTTGACCTGATGATTAATGGAACTTTAATCAACAACTATATGCACCATTCTTTGCATAGGTGGTCTGTGAGTATGTAGTGACCTTACTTATCTGTTTATTAGCAGAAACCAGCACACCTGATGCTCTCAGAGCTTCATGAATCATATAGTATAAATGTTGGGCTCATCACTGATTGAATAACTTTTTAAAATGTGGGTTTACGCTACTGAACAGAGCTTGTGTTATAAAAGTAACAGCATGCCGGCGTGGTAGCGAGTGAGGTGTTATATCTAGGAACAACCTACATAGTGACTGTGCTGCTAATCAGGGCTGGAGGCCAAAGTATGAAGCTAAAGGCCCATGTTCTGTGAGCTGTGATGTTTCATTACTATCCCCCTTTAGCTACATTGACTACACAGTAGGCTGCTTTAATTACTCTCCATCAGTAGGAGAGTCAAAGCCACTTCAGAGACTCACTAATCCCCCTCCCTTCTTTTTCTCTGCAGGGCACTCATTGTCTCCTAAATATCATTTCCCTGAGCTCTGTGCACACCATTGGATTAAAATGTGGAAGTTTTGCTGAAGGGGTGAGGAGGTGGGAATGTTAGGAGGGTTAGCATTAAGGTTTTTCAGTGCGCCCGAGGACCAGGCTGTTTCTGGTAACAGCTTTTTAGCTGCATGTGCTCTGCAGCCAACAGAGCTGTTGACTTGCACTATCACTCCTCAGTCAGCCCCAGAGACACAGATTATGGTCCTTTGTAGGAAACAATTATTATTGAGTTCTTCACATTTTAATGTGAGTGTTCTAAGAGCCAACTTTAGGATTTACGTAAAATAACATTTACTGTCAGTGCTGTCCAAAGCTTTTGCACCATGGGACAAAATCAGAAAGTCAAACATAGTCAGGAGAGATATACTATATATTTTAATAGTTTTATTTTTTCCTTATTATCAGTAAATTAAACATGGAACGTTGTAATGTTTCAAAGCAAAAGATACAATTTTTTTGTAGCATCTCAGATTGTTATTAGTTTAGAAAATGTATTTTTGTCTATTTCCACCAACAACAAAAAAAGAGACATTTTTTCCAAAACCCATGCTGCATTTAGTCAGTTGAGTAAGGATTTTTTTAAGTTGTGAATGTGTTTCAAAACATTTAGCAGTGAACCATTAACATGAATCCATTCTTTTAAACTTGGCTAAACTGAATTTAGAATCAATTAAACTGACTTCTATGTATAAAAAAAAGATAATGTAGCAAGAAACTAAATCTTTATTTGCACTTCTTACAGCTTGGGTTACTTTAATCCAAGTAGGCTTATTCTGGAATTTGACTTGACTGAGATAGGATGACCCTGAATTTCAGCCGACACAGTGTTGATGATATGAGAGGCATGTTTATTGAAAACATTGTACAATGATGGATGAAGGTGAACTGGGCCTTGGCAGTCTGATGAGCTGAATTCAGGGGCTGGACTCATTTTGAAAGATGCTTCTGGTTTGATCCAAAAGACAGTGCTGAACTCATGAGTAGAGAGAGATAAAGAGGCAGAATCAGAACCAAGGAAGCCGAGCCAGGCAGAGGGAGCTATGGGTCAGGTGTGAACTGGTGTCAGGGCACAGAAAACTGGATCAGGCATGTAAAGGCAAATACAGGCTGATGGATCTGAGGGCGAGTCAGAATCAGGATCATTATCCAGAAGATCAGAAGCTGACAAGTTATCCAGAGGGTAAGGTGACATGAGACAGTCAGAAGACAGAACTTGGATCTAGATCTAAGACTTGGAATGCAACATTTACTAGCTGTAGCTTTCAATAATCTTGCACGGACTGCCAGCCAAAGAGCTGTACTTATTGATGGGTATACAGGTGCATGGCATGAGGCTGATGAGTAGCTCCTGCAGCAGAGCAGAGCAGCTCGGTGACGCAAAACAGGCTGAACAGGCACACAGGCCAGACTCAGAACACATTGTTTACTAATAATGTAAAAAAAGAAAATCATCCCTTTGTATAAATAGTAATGGCTAATATTAAACACCTCAACATGAACAAATCTCAACAAGTCAAATTACAATTCTTTTGTCCGAATGTCAGTGATCTAAGTTGGAAAAACAAATGCACAAAACGGATAGACTTATGTAGTTATCTGATTGTGTTAACCGACAATACCAGTAAAAAGTGACATCCTTTTTTTATGTCCGAGCCCTGAACGTCTGAGGCAATTCTAATATAGCATTAGTGAGCAGAGCTGTTGATAGATCCAAACAATACTGACAAGTCTTTCTGAAACATTATAGACCAGAGCCATTAGTAAAGCTCCAGTGAAACATTTGTTTTACCTTTGTTAAGTCAAAACGTCTGCTGTGAAAAAAAGGTCTATTTTTTTTTTTTAAACCTATTACTGCAATCACAGCTGACATTTCAGAGGCATTTATTATTAAAATCAATACATCTGAAGGGAAATGGTAACAGGGTGTTGTAGACAATTGCTGTGTAAAAGTTAAAAGTGTTTGCCACACACTAATTTTGAGCATAAAAAATGACAGTGCCGCGTGAACAATGACAAACTAGAATTGAAGCAAATGTGCCGAAAGACACAAGCATTCAAGTGACTGTAAACTGCTTTGGGTGGGGTAAATGTTCCCTCCGTCAAAATGACTTGATAGGAGTGTCTCGCCTCAGAAAATGGGGATGCAAGTGCTCACCAAACCAGTTCATGGAGGACAGCGCATATTGTCTTCTTTTATTGCCCATGATAAAGCAGCATTAGAATCCCCACTTCCTGCTCCTGTATGCATGCCAAAACTCTTTGTTAGCCTGAATGCAGAGCCTATTCATCTCAGAGCACAAAGCAGAACACAGTAATAACACAGTCAGGAGTTTTGACTGATGTCAGTGAGGCGCAGAGCTGCTTCAGTATGCAGGAAGCAGCTCTGGTACACAGGCTCCCCATCACCCTCTTAGAATCTGACCGTCACCGGTCTGCTGACCTTTCTGTGGCCCACGCTCCCTCCCCGACGCTGCGTCTCCTTTGCCAACTCAGAAGACCCATCAATAACAGCTGGGTTGTTTAATACTAAAGCCAGGTTAACCCCCTGGCCCCAATTGGCCTCTTCCTTCTGCAGCAAACAGAAAACCCATGGTTAATGTGTCTTGGAGTTATTTTTCACAGCTAACGGCATGGAATAATATAATTATTAGTAGTCGTGTGAAACGTGAGACACTTAATTTTTGCTTGGCAGCGCTCATTGTCACACGTAAACAAAGAAAAATAAATTACAGCTGATGCAAATCTGCTTCATATAGTCTACATTGCTGTGCGTCATGCTCTGCTCTGCAGTAACGTAGCAGATGTTGTGAGCATCAAACAACGGCATTGGTTAGGGGCTGTCATTACATGGGAACTAGGTCACCATTGAAGCCCACTTGCTGGCACTGACTGTTACGAGTGGCTATTGATTTTCTGACTAAAGCAATGACTTCATTAATATCGCCATTAGTCTTCCATCTGACACAAATGGGTATAGCTTGGCTGCTGGGCCAGACAATAATTCAAGTTGATACGAAAAACAGACTGCATGAGTTCAACGTTTAGCATGTTACATTACACAATGTTAAATAGAAAAAGGTTGTTACGCTTCTTCGCTAGACCGTGTTCAAATAAAATCTATTGGGAAAAAAAAAGAAAATGAAAATCACATTCCTTCTGTTTGAGTATAAACGTGCACAAACATAACCAGACATTACCGGTAAATTCTCCTTTCATCGTTCAATTTAAAACTTAATCTGTGGAAGAAAAATCAACAGATCGTCTTTCAGCAGGTTCTCCAAACAAAAACAACAATGAAAGAGGGATTATTTTCCCTTTAATCCGGGGGCACCAGCTTAGCTAAAACAAAAAAGCAAGACCATGGGAACACTATCCACCGAACCCAGCTCTCCAGCAAACCACAAAAGCATGTGAGCGCAAGAGAAAGAGAGAGAAAGAGGGAACGGGATTTGAGATCTATATATTAAAACTGCAAACGGCTTTTAAAGATTAGTGATGGGCAGAAGGAGATGACAGCAAAGGGATGTGTGAAAAGTGGATTTCCCCACCCTGCTGGGACTATTTTGATAGCAGAAGGCTTGACAAGCATCGACTTGATTGTGAGAAGGCAATGTGCGCTGAAAATCCTTGACTAGTTTCTTTGAGGCATGTACGGATCTTTTGGTGACTGAAAGGAACACAAATCAGGATTATGTATTACACAGCCACATTCAAACAGCTGGAATTAGGGACTCTAAAATGCCTGGCAAGACAGAGTTGTTCAACGATGTGTCTTCATCTTTCTCTGTGCGTTTGCTGTAATTACTCAAATGTTGGCTTTCAGGTAATCATTTCTAGTGAACGCATCCAACCCAGATGTGGACTATCCCATTCTGCCTAATCTGTATGCCTCCCCTACAATTCTGGCAGGTTGATATTCTAAATTTGTTAAGAACACAACCTGTGGTTAGTTTTGTTTTAGTTTTGTTTGATGAGAAAATTTCGTAATACAGGATGTGCATTATAATTTTTGTGTTCTGTGTAGATTGGAGAACATCCTGCATCAAATCAACCGTGGTCATTTCAGGCTGTGTAGTTGTTGCTCTGTTGTCAGAGATGTGTGTCACTCTGCAGCATTTGTCAGGATTAGAGAAAAGTAATCCCTAACCAAACTCTAGAGGATATAATTTGGAGATATGCGCTGGAACTGAAACTGTGTCGGCTTACTCCCACAAACCCCATCTTTCACCCGAACTGAGCCATCTAAACTCATCTTTTTCAAGCCCCCAGAGACATCTGGCATTTAAACAGGTTAAAAAATGTAAAAAATAAATGAAAAAAAATGTAGGGGGGACGACTATGGAGCTGTCAAATGCCTTTCAAGCTTACTATTCTGTTGAACTCTTGAAAACATGAAATCTTCCTTCTTTCAGGTATGATGTATGATGTCTTGGGTTCTGATATTACCTAATCAATTAACACCACGAACCACCATCAAGATGGAGAGGATATCGAGCACAAGCTACTTTAGTAAACTTTAGTAAAATAAACTCAGGACATAATTTCTAGAAGAGGTAACAATGTAATCTTTGACCTGCATGAAATGTGTGAAATGTCACTGCATTAAATTGCATCATGTATGACAAAGTGGTCAGAATTTTTGGGAGGTTGGATGTAGATATTGTTGAATACAACCTGGAGATGTCACTATGGATTAAAGTTAGTTCACTCAAACAAACCCCACGTTTCACTTATTTTATTCACCTTCGCTTATAATTTTAAACTTTAAAGATGTCTTCTATTCAAAAATTTATAAAAATGTAAATTAGTCAGCAAATAAAATAACACAAAGAAATTGCTATAGAGCTGCTTTGTGCCCTTCAAACTTACTTTCCCATTCCACTGCTGCAAAAAGAAATGCTCCTTAGGGCAGGTGAGGTGCTCATGATGTCAGCCTCCATCATAGATATCTGTCCTAATATCCCTCAACACTTGGCTGTCACATCACCACCAACCATTAAGTCATCGCTTGTGTCCAACACTGGGCCAGATCTTGTGCTATGGCCCAGTCCCAGACCTATGCCTTTATCATACCCTGGCCTCCCTGTGACAGACAGGACTGATCTCCCCCGCAGCCACCCTCCACCCTGCCAGTGAAAGGACAGCAGTAGAAAAAGCCCCCGAGGGGGCCACTGAGGACGGACTCATGAATCAAACATGCACCCGAAGCTTCCTTCTTATCGCCGAGGTCAGGCCAGGCATTAATATGCCATGGCTCGAGGGATCTAACTACTGTGACCTCTCCCAGTTTGCCTGAAAAGAAGGGCACAGTCCTCAGGAGTCAGACCAGCGAGAGAGGGGCCTCCCTCCAACACAGTCACTTCACATTAAGTCTACATACTGAGAAAAGGGGGAACAGTAAAAGAGAGGATAAAAAAGGTGTATAAATGAAGCAGGAGACCAAGGAAGAATACAAAATATATTCTATAGAGCATCGCGGGGCAGAGCATAACACGTGGGCAAAAAAATCCACTGTGTATACAGTCCCTTTCAAACACCACCAATCTTCATTGGCCAGACGACCTGTGATGTATGTGACTGTCTGCTAGCGTAAATTAGGCGGTCCAGCCCGCTGTGTGGTAAAGCATGACGGGGCCGGACAGTGCACTAACTCAGGAGGCCCGGTGCCACGCACACCAGCCTCTTGCTACTCTGGCACACCATAAATCACCAGCTGGGGGAAATGGATTGCTCTCCGTCCGAGCTGGATGCACCAGCTGGCACCGCCATCACCTGACCAGCAGGAGCCCACGCCGACGCTGGTGCGACTGAAATCAAGAAAAATGAGGCATGGGGGCAGACAGAGCCATACCCCTGTGCTACCTCATTAGTCTCCTCTGAGCTTCCTCCACACAGAGCTCTTCTGAAGTGAAAGGGCACACAAAATATATTTCACAGTGTCACCTGAGGGGAGGAAGAAAAAGGGGAGAAAGAAATGATCACCCCTGGTTTCTTCACAAATCAGTGCAGGAGCGAACTGGCAGACAGCATTGGTGTTTGAGCACCAAGAGCTCAGGGAGACAGCGGGTAGGGCAGCGGCTCAGAGGGGGAGCATGTGGGGGGACAGCTTTGTGTTCACTTATACTTAATGGAGTTATTTTACTGAAAGTAATGACTCAACCCTATTGGGGATTCCACTCTGCAATCAGATGTAGTTAACGGGAAAACATGTTGATGAATAGATTTTCACTTTTCAATATTGCTGAGTTGCTGGTGGAGAGCCCACTTATATGCTGACCGCTGCGATTATGAGAAGCAGCGTGGGCGTCAGAACTGAGGCACTCATCAGGAAAATGGGTTGAAATTACATCAATACTGCCACATGGAGAGCTGCAGAGATCTAAAATAATATACACTTGATTCTCTGCTGTGGACATGGGGTTGATGTTTTACCTTTGATGTTTTAAATTATGGATTCAAAACACTTTAAGCTTTAATTTTTAGCATCTCTCTGACAAATTCACAGAAGTCCTGTGAAGGCAGAGATGGATGCAGCTGCTCCGTGGGACAAGAGGACAGAGTAAATGAACGAGACAGATATTAGATTTAAAGTTTGCCATCTGCAAATGATTGGCAAGGCCATTTTTCATTGAACTTCCCCCCAGCTCTTTCAGGTCTAGATTTCGTTGGCCTGCTGTAGGTAAGAAGTCCATCACTGTGAAAGATATGAAATCTCATATCTTTTTTGCACAGAAAGATTTGATGATCGCAGCGTGGTAATGAATGGCAGGAAAGCCAAGCAAATGTACTGCAGGCGGCAAGGTCAAATCTGTCCTGGCAGACTGCCCCAGGCCCAAACCGGTTTATGGGTCTGACCCAGGTCTTCCTCAGCAGATGTCCAGGTGTATGCTCATACATCCACGGTCGGCTCATCAGCCGGTAATTGAGCACAGCTTCGGTTTGACATCAATTTCGACAGGGAATCCGACTCCATCACTGTCACAACATAGCGGTAAAGGATAAATGTTCTTAGTATTGAAAAAAAAAAAGTAATTTATATACTTCATATTACTTTAACATTCTCAGGTTTCGTCACAGTAAAAGCACAAACAACCACCATACAAGGATTTTACATTGAATATGATGCAGCAGACCAACACAAAGCAATGTAAAATTGTGAAGAGGAAAAAAGATGCATGATTCATCTTTCTTTTTTACAAATAAAGTTCTAGAAAGTGTGGCACGCATTTATATCAAGCCCTCATGCTCCCTAAATGAAAACAACCAACTACATTTACAACTTACCTAATTAGTCTTTGAATCTGTCTAAATACTAATTACCACAACTCAGGAGTACTTCAATGTTTGTTTCATTTAATAAATGTGTTATGTGAAGGCCTCAGAGGTATTTTAGAGAACCTCAGTGTACAAAAAGAATTATTAAGACCAAGAAACAGAACAGACAGTTTAAGGAGAATGTTATAAAGACAATTAGCGCAGAGTTGCACAGTACTACTGAAAACAGAATATTACAACTGCAAACCTACCAAAAGGCCATGCAGCAAATACAGCATGAGGACGGTGTTTGACTTTCTCTTCAACATTCAAGACATTTGTGGTGAAGAGCAAACGCTGAACCAACACCACCCACCATGTTGAAACATGGCAGCGGCAGCATCATACAGCGGTGATGTTTCTTTCATCAGGAGAAGGATGCAAGTAAGACTTGAAAGAGTGATTAACATTGATAAAAACAGGACAAGAAATAAACTTTCAAAGGCTAAAAAAGACCTGAAAAAAAGGAATAAATACGGTAACGGAGCGGTTGCCTTCCTACACAATTTCATTCAGTTCTGATATTCCTGTAGATCTCCGTTTGGGATTTCATCTATTCAGCTCGATTTCTCAGGATCAGTTACAATTTATCTGAGCTGTTGAACTATTTTGCAAAAAAAAGAAGTAAAAATAATCAAAAAAATAGTCTTAGATGTTCAAGGCTGGCAGAGACATACCTTAAATTACTTGTAGCTGTAAGTATAGTTGCTGTAAAAAGGTTTGTCTACAAACTAAAACACAACACACTTTTTAGATTCTTATGGTGCTTTTTTGTCCCCGAAAGCAATGTGGGAAAATAAATTGAAGCATCATGAATACTTTGAAAGACACAACATCTACATAACATAAAATATACAGATTACAGATGGAATGACAAAGAAGTCTGAATAAATCTGAACAGTCACTTGGCTGTCCATTTTTTCAGTATCACAACATTTCCATCATCTCTGTCAATGTGGCTCAGCAACAACAAAAAACCACTGCTCTTCATTTCCTGTTCTTCTCTCGGCAGCTGTCACTGTCATCACCTTCCGCCCCCTGCCGTACCCACCTCCTCCATTTTAGCTGCAATCACCAGGCCATGCAAATCCCATCTACTGAGAGGTTCGTGTTGCCCTCTATGGGACATCCTTTCCAAGCTGCCTGGGCCCTTGAGCTGACCACCCAGGGGAAGGGAAGAGGAAGTCATTACAACTATCACAGCCAGACACAGGCCCTAGACTGCCACACAAGACCCTCTAACTCACAAAGTCCTTGACGACTTCACTAAAACGTCCAATTTCAGTTGGAGGCCCATTTAAAATGACAAATAGAAATCAATCACTCTAACCACTGCACATTCCTCCTGAATTTCTCCACCTATTTGACTGCCCAAAATGGGCTTGAGAAAAAAAAACTGAAGAAGAAACCTTTTCCTCTAATTCCAGTATCCCATCCATTCACATCTCCGGGATATTCATAATTCATCATCTTCGATTCCTGACATCTGCCACTGATTGTGACGACGTGTTGGCTGGAATTAGGGGCTCCGGGGAGCAGCGTTAATGTGCTAGTGGGCCATTGCTTGCCGCCTGGCTGGGGAGGGGCTGAGGGTTGGCTGGAGGATGGAGGGCGGCAGCAGCAGGAGCCTTTCACACTCCTAATGTGTAATTAGGAGCCATTTTGGAGCGCTGCCTTCCTGCACTGAAATTAGCTGTCTTTTATTAATCAGCCAGGCCAGTTCACCAGCACGATGTGTCTTCCTATAATCTAACTCGAAATGTTGCTCTTAATTACAAAGGGGGAGAGACAGCGTTGAGAGGGGTGGCAGCTCCTGTATGATCCGCGCGGGTTTAATTTCTGCCCTGCAGAACACAGACAAAATGAACATTAAGGCATTACAGTCAACATGCTAAGCCAGAAATAGGAGTCAATATTTTACCTCTCATTCATCGGTCTCCAGCAAAACAGTCAGCATTAGGTGGGCTTCATATACAGAAATCAGACTTTATAGCAAGCATAAAAAGAGGAAAAACTCTCAGAGCTACTCGGTCTGCTAAATCATTTGCATGTGTCCAATGTCAGCTCCACTTGAATAAGAGATCATACATAATATGTGATTACAAGCACTGGTCCTCCTTCAGAGAGCTAAGTGCTATGACCCTGACCATGCTCATCAGTGCTCATCAGTGCCCCGATGACTGCAGATGAGAGGCACGTACACTTCACTGGTTAATCTCGGCGGTCGGGACGTTTTTCTTTTCTTTTCATTACATATTTAATGGGAAGATCAGAACCTCATCCAGAGCAACGCAGGCAGGAAAAAACTATGTCTGGATAATATAAAAGCCCTCAAAAAAGGACGTCCATGGCAGCTGAGTCCTTCACTGATTGAAATTTTTTTCTAATAACCTTCATTGAAAAGAGATCATGTTTTTTTTTTTCTTCAAAACTGTCAGTTTGTTTAACAGCCGAAGAAATACCAGAAACAGAAAGCTGTTTTTCACGATTAAAGGGAGTTGCTTCTCAAATGTATTACTCCTATCTAATTTTGTCATCATTAAAACAGTAAAAGTTCCTTCATAAAATCAAATTGTCAAATGTTTGGTTAAAATACGTTTCCTTCTCTTTTATGCTACAAATTTTGGACTAATTAGCCGTTAAAGACACCTGACACTTAGTAATAATCAGGTAGAAAGCAGGGTTGGCTATCCTTGTTATCTAACAACAGAGTAACTTCTTATTCTTAGACATATTTAGGAAACAAGTAAAGCCCAAAACTATTAATGTACCTAGCAGATTTAGATTTTACATTATATTTATTTTTCTCAAAGTAGGTAATATGTCAAAAGTAAAATGAAACTCAAAAATAAAAGATAAAAGGACTGCTCATTTTAAAAAAGTGATATTAAGAAAAATAATTTTTTTCTTTCCCAATGATCAGTGGAAAAATCTGTACTTGTAACAAACCAATAAAATCCTTTTACTTTTTTCATGTTTTAATCTGTATTTTGATAGTTTTTCTTTGATTATAAGCTTTAGATTTTTGAGGTTACAACGCACTTCTTGCCATAACTTTAATCGTTAACTACCTCCATACATGCTCAATCAAAAACAAGTTTGAACCACTTTAAAACTTTGATATAGTTAAAGGATCCTATTGGGAAGTTTTAGATATATCATTAGACGTAAATCTGACAGGGGTATGAATAAACTGAACTTTGTACTTAAAACATGAATTTCAGCGATCACTAGTCATGTATTGTGAATTAATACATTAATCAGCTGTAATATTTACCTGAGATGAAAAAATTAATAAAAATGTAATAATAAAGCCTTAATTAAAGCAAAAGAAAATAAATTTCACTTTTCATGTATTCTTTAATAACTCGTGTAAACATGGGGCAATCAAACCCAAGCTTAGCTCTTAACAAACATTTCAGGATTTTTATCACAGAGCTTGTCAGTAAAGAATAACTTCACTTATTTCAAAGCCATTTTTAAATTGGTGATTTTGTGTGAGCTTTTGAGACCAAAGAAATATGTAACAATATTTTGTGGGTGTTTTTTGGGTTCCTAATCAACTCGTGTGCTGTGTGTCATTGCTTCCCAAATAAAATATTTAGTCCATTTTGTATTGCAAATCCAAACGTATAACCCGTATGTGTGTATCTTCACTATGCTAAATGGATATTTATGAATTTGTAACACCATCTATCTCTATATTCTTATGAGTGCATAAATAAAATACAACTAAACCTTCGAGGCAAGATGTGTAACTTTTCACTCTAAACAGGGCATTTACAAACACATATATTTGCTCTGCGACTTTCAGACTCTTTCAAGAAGCAGCATTTTTTATAAACTAATAGTATAAATGTTTGTATTCAAGATTCTATCTTTAAGAATATATTACATTAGGTGTGTCAAGCATTTGCCCCGTGACCAGAATTTCATGATGTACATCATGATACAATGTGATTGGCTGTAAACAACCACTGAGACTAGAATAACTGATATTTAAAAGATTGATGGACGGACTAAGTTATATGATGATCTTTGATGGATGCTGCAGTTACTAAGCAAATGAAGCCATTTCAATGCAATCTGCTGGGTTTCTTTAGATTTGAAACTTTTTCAAACTGATTTTTAATGTTGTATCTATGATTTGATTTGATTTTCTTGTAAAGTCACTTGAGACGACAACTGTTGTAAGTCGGCGCTATATAAATAAATTCTTGATTTTAGTCTCTGTAAGGGGTTTAAAACGGAAGCATAGAGGCTGTTTAAAAGTAAACTGCTTTATTGAGCAGTTTCCGACATGCTTGCAGTTCCTGATGGTTGCAATAGAGTGAGAGAGAGTAATACTTCCAAAAAGGCTGTTGGAATTTAATCCTTTTTCTTGTAACATTTTTATTAATTTATTCACTCTTTTATTAGTTTTTTGAAAACTGACCATATATACAAAGTGTAAAATATTCTTAAACAGACCTAAACAATACATACAATACATTACAGTTTCATCATTTTTTGTCTTATGGGAGCAGAATCTGATATGGTCACATTTTGGTGTCTAATCAGAACATTTGCTGCTTTTAAAATTGCTCTTTAAATAATGTAATCCTCCTGTATTTGAATGCAATCATGCTAAAATGACGACTTTTGTGTTTGTAGTGTTCCTACAAAGCCCAATGCATATTTATGAATATTGAAGCACCAGCCATCTCTATAATCTTCAAGGGAAATGCATAAAGGAAAGGATGACCTAATCTGTGAAAAATAGCTTTAACTAAATTGTTTGCATCACCGAGGGGTTCTTGGCTGATTAACACACAAGGAGGGGATGATTGACCCTCTTCTCTAACTTGTTGGTATTGCAGAGAGCCAAGCTGAGAGACCACTTGAGAATTTGGCATAAAAACCAAACTATTCTGTTTTTCAGGCCTTGAAACCAAAAATAACAGCATGAACAATGTCATAGGCATAGCTAAAAGGTAAGAATCCTGGGTTAGTTTACCTGTGTTAAGCTTAAAAATGCATCCAGTGAAATAGTGGCTCAGTTCAGACTGGAGAAAGCCAAACATTAAATAATTGAGAAGATTACAGCTTGAATAAAATGAATTTCAGTAAAACATTTAGACATGCACCTATAACAATGAACAACGAGTACCGGTAAGTGTACTATGTAAACAGTGTATGAGTCTGTGCTAAAGGCACAACCCTTAATCTGATGTCATATGTTACACAGTTATTTCTCTGTTTATCTTAAAAAATAATTCCTTAAGCACTTTATCCCCCTCTTACCTGTGCTGTAAGCTCTATATTGGGTCAAATCGTATTCTCATCACACTTGTTTTCAATAGGGTCCACCTGTAGGAAGTTTAATATCTCCTTTTGGCATTTTTTATTAGTTGCTCATCCTAAAATGTATATGTTTTTTGTTACTATTATTATTATGCTATCATTCTATCTATTAGGGATTAGGGCCTTATCTATCTCATAGATGTGTAAATATAGTGGGAAAAAAATCTTGTAAAATTCTCAGACTAATTTCAGTATCCTTTTTGTTACTGATCATGTATCTGATGCTGGTTTAGAGGTTAGGGCTAATAATTGTTGTGCAATAAACCTCTACTGTCATTTGATTGCAATAAATTGTGAATGTTATTGGCATTATTTTATCTTTATATTAGGCTCTTAATTTTACAAAACAAATTTGGGACAATAATCAAGGCGTTAATAGCATCTCATCTCAATTGTAAATATTTCAATGGAGGCTTAAGTCTTCATTGAGTAATCCGTAAGCTTTTCAAAAAGTTGCAGTTTTGTATGGGGAAGAAAACACAAGCGTTAGCATTTCTCTGCTCTGGCTTTCAGACTATTTCTAGTTGTAGTATGAAATACTTTGCTGGTTTTACAATTATGCTTTATAACTTGCCACCTTATGTAAACCATTAGTCCAGCTAGTAATCACGATGAACAAATAAGATGATTTTATACATTAACCTAATCCAGACTTAATACCAGAACTGACTGAAGAACAGTCTATTGCTAGAGCTGCTGCTTGTTTATGTAGTTTATCTCAGGTGACAATTGATTTAATTGATAATGTATTATGTCCTTGTTTTTGATCTGCAATTCAGTTTATTTTGTATTAGATTTATTTGCATTTTGTGAATTCCCAATAAATGCCATCTCAAGGCAATTTTAGACCAATCCAGTCTGTTCTAGTCCTAAAGACAAATAAGGCAAGGCAAAGTTATTTTTTAAAGTACATTTCATGGACAAGACAATTCAAAGTGCTTTACATTTACAATTAAATCGTTTTATAACTAAAATAGCATGCAATTAGGAATGAGGAAAAGACTTTAAAAGTTAAATCAAACCTACAAATTACAGTTTAATAGCTTGATTTAAGAAAGAAGATTAGTAAGATTAAAAACATGGATAAAATAGTATCTTCTCAACTGTCATATTCACTTATTTTCAGCCTGGATTATATTCAGTGACATGTAACACATTTTATATGGAAGGATAAATATAATTTAAAACAACAAACAAAACAATTAATCAATTGGTGTCCAGCCAGTTGCATTGTGTCAATGACTTTGCAGTATTTCCTCCTCTTGAGCAAGCAAATGGCAACAATGAACAGATGACTTTATTGATTCATTACTCCCTTATACAAAACACTCCAAGGCGAAATTAAGGTGCCTTTTTATGCCATCTCTGAGTGATTTATGAAAGGACAGACACTGTTCTGGCACTGACTTACCAAGCAAGATGCTCACTCTCCAGCAATGACTGACTTGGGGCAAGCAGGTTTTAGAAGTTAAGGAAGTGATGTAGTGATAAGTTATGGTTTGTGCAAGCAGGCAGCTGTGGGGGAAAACAATTGTAACTATAATAAATATATTAGGTATTTTTTATCATCCAACATTGTCCATTCACCATTATTATTTTGAAAGAATAGTTTGGGAATACCTTAGAAATAGATTTAATGCACAGTGTTGATGAGGTTGAAATAAAACACCTGAAGTATTCTCGCACTGCCAGCTATATTTTTTCAAAGCTGTGTGGGATATCATTAATCAGCTTGTGGTGCAAGAATGGGAGTTCAGTTAAAGCGATACGGACCCCTCAGGCCATGACAGAGGTGTTATTCAACGAGCTGTAAGACGACATATAAACACAAAAGATATGAAAATGTTTTATGAAGGTTGAAAAGTTAGTTGGTGCTGCTTTAATGTGAGATCCAATGTTGAAACAACGTTTATTTGCATCAAAGGTTTAAAAATAAATCAGAAAAAATAACATTTTAAAACAGAGGGGGAGTTTAAATAGGGCTAAAACTAGGATCTTCATCACAACTGTGAGATGTTAAAATTGAGCAATTAATAAAAAAGTTGCAGATTTTCCCTTTTTAAGTTTAGAATTTTGGCACATTCTTTTAACTAGTTAGATAGTATCATATAAAAGCTGCTGCAGTAAAAAGTGATAAAAGTAAACCTGAACAGTTGGTTTGCTGTAAGCTGTAAAACCAGAACACCACCTGTGAGTCCAAACATACATTAAAAGTACTGCAGTAATAATTGTCCTCCTGTTCTTAATGGTAGCTTTTAGATTAATCAAACATGGTGCTCATATCGTCCTCTTCATCAGCACCAATCACTGATTCCTAAGACGAGCCTTCTTTTCTCTTGGGGGGCAGAAGCGACAGAAATAGTAATTTTAATGGAAGAAGAAGCGCTGCAGCGGTGGAACTGTTATAATTAGCATTCAGAGTGAAAGTGGGATAATGTGACCACTGGCTGGGAGCTTTTAGGTTCTGGCCCGATAGACACGGAGAGTGGACTCCCCAGGGAGTGAGACATGCTGGGTTTGAGAGGGTTTACTGGACTGTGCTGTCTCCCTGACTGTGAACCACTGGGGACCAGAGCGGAGGTGCCTGATGGTGCACCGAAGCCTGAGTGCGACACCTGGGCTGTCCGTCACGGCGGCAAACACTGAAAAATGTGACACTTGACAGGATGGGAGTTGAGGCTGCAACAGTGGAAGTCAGGACCCGGCTGACAGCGAGGATGAAAGGCGTGCAGATCAAACTCAATAATTTCAATCCAAGTCGGCTTGTCTTCGTCTCCCTCTCGTATTCTTGGCTCAGAGATCACGGCCCCTTTAAATAAATCAGGGTCATGAAGAGGCAGAGCCCATCAATTAGGGTTGTTTGATGAGGCTGTGTGTGTGTGCGCCCGTGTGTTCGTATTAATCAACAGTGTGACAGGCTAAGAAGAGACAAGAGGGAGGGCTGCAGTGCTGGAGAGCTTAAGGAAGAGATTTGACAAACAGGCTCTTACAGATGAATTTCCCTGCCTCCCTCACTAAACTAAACTGATATCCATTATGTCCCCACGCACAGACAAGCAAACGGAGCAGCTGGGAGCAGGAAAAAAGCTCACATTGTCGGAATTGTCCAGGCGCGATGCAGAGAAACTCGGAACCTTGAAGGAGATGTCACAAGGAGGCCAGAGTCAGCTGCTTGAGTGAGCGATGGTCCACACGCTTGCCTGAAAGCATGACATTGCCGAAGGGGGAAAAACACCATTTTATCATTCAGTGCGATTCGCACCCTCTCTCCCTGTCAAACATGCCATATGTCCCCGACACAGGTCGTCTTGCTGGCTTATTGAGTGTGACAGGGCTATTCACACACTGCTCCCAATCAGACACTATCTCCGGTAAGAAAAAAAAAAAGAATCACCACCAGAGCACAGTGACGGGCTGTCAGGCAGAGGGCACCAACCTCCACTGGGCCTGTGACTCTGCCCATCTGGGAGGGTGAGGGCCAGGGGTTACTCTGGAAGACACAGCCTAGGTTTCCCCGTAAGCAAACAGCCACTGTATACACAAACTTTTTTTGCTGTTCAATCTTAATCAAGACAGGACTTTATTTGTAAATCAGTGGATAACAAAAGATTGCGCTGCATTTAAAAACAACTGATCATGCCATGCCTAGTGATATGAAATAAAATACTGCTGAATTGCTTGATACTGTGAAGGATTGGTTACGATAATGCCTTTTAAACCAAAGCTGCTTACATTTTGCAATTAAAATTCTGAGCAAAAAAGGGGCATACATGGGCCTCCTCAAAGCTCCATTCTAAGACCCTTTTCTTCAACATCAACCTACCTACAACTCAGATTTCAGAAAACTACATGTTTTATTGATGTCACAGAACTTCGCATTGTCTGCAGCACAGACCACAATCGTGTACAATCACTGAATGGGTCTCCAATTTCTTCAGGGCAGATTAGAATCACAACAAAAGTCATAGTTGGTTGGACAGTGCTAAGAAATTGTTGTGCATGAAATGTTTCTAGGACTGACACAATCTCTACACAGCCGGTTCTTCTGTTATTAAGTTTGAGGGTTCTCAAGACTCCTATCTTCAATTGCTTTTATTTAATACCTATAGAGGTAGTTCCTCCTACTCAGATTACGGGTTATTACAGCATTTTTTTTAACACTTATGACATGCAAATAGATATATTTCAGTACGATCACATGACTGCATTCCTTACGGTCCCTGGCTGTGTGTTAAGGTTAAGAAATCATTGTTCGACCTGATTCAATGAGAAATGAAGACCAGACAGGAAGAATGCTAGCAGTTTTTTTTTTTTTATTACCAACAAATTTTACTATGAATTTACAGTCCATGACTGAATAAGCCCACTATCATCATAAAAATGCAACCACGATAAAGTTTATTGCCCACTGTTAAACAGAACAAAAACCCCGAGCATGTTTGTACTTTGACAGTTTATATCTAATAGATAGATTGTAATGCAGCACCCGAGTCCCTCTGCCCGTGCAGCTCAAAACGAAGCAGTAATGCCCACAATCTGTAGTTCAAAATTTCATCACATTTTATCAGTCCCTAAATACTTTTTCATTTGATTTATGGTGTTAAGAACCCTTGATGGGTTTTTAGGAATAAATACTTTTGAAAGCTGAAGGTCAGATATGAAGCATCTAGACCCCTCAGATCTTCAGAGACATAATTACTGAAAAATCCAAGGAAAATCTATCAATAAATACAAGCACCATTTCTACTGAGTTTCCTGAACACCTGAGATATATAGAAATGTTGTCTCTTACAAATCAGGGCTAAACAAAAAAAAAAGAGTGTATTATAACTTATGTAGTTTTTTATGTATCTCTGTCCTTGTTTCTTTAGTTTTCTGTAAAACATTAACTGTATACAATACCTTTGCCTTTGTTAACTGGTGAAAGAGCAATAGCTCATTACAAAACGAAAAATAGGCTGCATAATTTTTTGTTTGTTTCTAAGCTTAACTTCTTTTATAATTATCCCTTAGCAAATAAATGCACAAGAAACCTTCATAGTGAATGCAAGTACAAGCTCAACATCTGTTAACATAAGTTCAGTGCTGCAGCATCAAAGGTTGAGAAGATAGCAATGAAATTAGCCCTACAGCATCCAAAGTTCACTTAACGATTGGATAACTAATAAAGTGTTTGTTTTTGTTTTTTTTGTGGTTGAAACTGAGTCAAATTTCTTGGCATATTTTAAAGGTTTTTCTCATCCTTTGTGATATAGATCAGTGTGAATGCGAGGTGGATCATTTGCCTGACAGGAAACAGAGGAACAATGTAAACCTCACACAGGAGATCTGCTCGCCTGATAATTTTCCTAACCAGTAGACCATATAGGCTGCCTTGTGTGTTATGCCAACCTGTGGCTACAAGTCCGGAGAGGCGGAGGTCACAGAAATCCACACATGCCTCGCTTTAGACTTGCCTCAGCGTCAAAGCCGACAAATGAACACTTGGGACACCCGGAATTTTTAGTGGTACTTAGGCCATTGGTTTCAAACACAATAACACTGTAGATGCTGAATATATTCTCTAAGTGAGCAATCAGTTGCAAAGTGGGCTGAAATTGCAATTTTCTTCACCATGATGATATGCATAGAGAAATAAATCAGAAATCAGAGGATGAGGCTGAGGGGCAAGAAGGGACAGCGTTATCACCTGATCTGTCTTTTGTTAAAAAGCAGCTTGATTTGGTGCCTAAACTCATCCGGGGGAAAAAGAGAGTCAAAATCCCTTCTGTTACAGTTTTTTTATAGGAAAGATTTCTGTGAAATGATTGCTAATCTATGCAAAAAAGCAATCAGTGACTCATTCATAATGCATGAGCAACGACAACGAGATACCAATTTTGCCAAGCTTTCAGATTATTAGATGTTATCAACAATGCAGCACATGAAATATGAACACTCCTACCTTTTCCTATGTAAATATAAGACTGCAGCGGTCAAGATACACTGTACACTACGCAGCAAGGGGGAGTAAAATTTGAGCATGAACCCACATACAGATTGACCATCAGACTGAACATCCATTACTACATGACTTCGGATAGCTCTACATGGGAATATTTGTTTTAAACAGCTTTATGTATCCATTTGGGTCATGATTTATCAACTTAAAAGCCACGGTTTTGAGTACATCAGACATTTTAATGGTCCATCAATCACATCATGTCATGTGAAAGCATTTTGAGATCATCCTGCTCTGAGCCGCGATGGGGATGGGTGGGTTGAATCCGATAAATTGGCTGCAATCCCAGGGAAATTATGAGAACCCATTTCAAATTCAAAGTGAGTTCCTAGTATGAATGTTAGATAAGCTGTTTCTCAAATTAATGCAAATCAAATTTCAATGAGGATGTTTTTGTTTTGCATTATAGACGTACATGCGCTAAATATATGCCTGCGCCAGTAACGAAGCAACAACTAAAAGCTGAAGACTCATATTTTTTATCGTTTCTGCAGAAACAGAAATTGGGTCTCATATAAGAATCCTGGTAAACAAAGGTATAAATAAAAATTACACGGGGCAATCTTTAGTTGTAATATCTGTGAAAATATTGGACACACCCCACCTTTAGCAATCTATGGCAGTTCTTATAAAGATGTCTAAATGTTGTGTCAAATCAATTCCTCTTTTATTGCAACAGCAGAATGCCATAAGAAAACAAACAAACACCTGAAACACCTGTGAGTTATGATATCTTTCCACAAGATAATGCAAAACCTGTGGTCAAATCAACAGAGAAATGTTTGCCACAAGCAAAATCATTCTTGTTCCAAGGTCCCAGGTGTGAGCTGAGGAGAAAAAAAGGTTAAAAAAAAGAACACTTTCTGATCTAGAAAGATTTGTCTAGTTCAAATGAACAAAGATCTCTTCTCTGTATTTCTCCAGTCTTGGGAAATATTAACTCGAGGATTTTTTGAGATTTGTTTTTCCTCTGAATAAATGTACTTTGCTTTTTCAATGAATAATCCATCTTAAAATGTATTAGACATCTTAATCAATTGGTTGGTGGTGTATCTGCCGGTGTCTTTTAGCAAAATCAACCTGTGATTAACAAGTTTTAAAGGACTAATAAAAACCCAGTGTTCCCCAGCTCCCACCGACTTTGAGAATGGAAGGCCGAAGCAAAGCCTTGCTTTCTCTTTGTTTTACTTAAATAGAAAAAAAAACCACACACCTGAGTTTTAAAACTTGAGTGGTAATTTTTCTGAATAGCACCTGGAAGCCTTGTGAAAGGCGTTGGCAGATCTCATGCTTTTACATTCGGGGAAAGTCTGACACAAGGGGTTTGCTCTTAAAGTGGAGCACAGAGAGGATGAAGGGTGGTATAAAAATCAATGAGGCTTTTCAAAGGTAACATGAAAACCAAGCGCCTTAGCCTGCAATTAAAAAACATACCGCTGCCGGTGCTGGGAGATGACGGAGTGTGTTGCACATGGCCTCAACTCCGCGAGATCAATCCCAGAATCAATACTCAGACATGATACAATTCCAGAATGGATACAGGGAAGTGGAGAGGAGGCGTCGTCTCTTTTCAGATATTTACAGTCGTGCAGCTCAGTTTCTGAAGGATAACAGAAACACGGCTCTAGACATAACAGATCATCCAGGTTGAAACCTCATTTCAAATGTTTTGGCTACGTCTAGAAATGTTAAAACATGTTCCCAGTCCAGGAGGATGTTGGGAGTTGTGGACACACAGATTCTTGCAAAACAGAAGTTGAGACAAGATGAAGATGGAAAAAAATAAAATAAGATGAACCTTAACACAAATAGTGTAAAAGTGAGGTTTCGTGCATAAATATTGGGCAACTATTATTGTAGAGAAATATTACACAACTAATTGTAAAATACAAATAGCTAGCTTTAAAAAGTTGGTAAAGTCTTAACAAACCTTGGAAGAAATGAACAAGTGACACAGAAATATGCGGAGAAATCTGCTTAGATCTGGTTGGTTTGGAAACAAAAGATCCAGCTATAAATGTTGAGGAGCCACAAAAACCCCAAATTGTGGAGCCAAAACTGTTTCATTTAATGTGCAGCTGAGATCTGCTGGCTGGACTGACAGAAACTGTCGATTTGGCTCAGTTCACAAAAAAAAATATTTTAAAAACAGATAAAGAAAGGTTTTATGTTTTAGATGAAGATTGTAAGTCCAATCCCATCACCTATTTTCTTGTGTGATGCTCTTAAATCAAGTTTAACGTAATGGTTCATAGGAATTATTGTCCTGAGGCTTGGGTAGATTGTTCCAATATTTTTTTAAACATACTTTAAAACTAGCAGAAATTAACACCAAAAAACTAACTCAAAACTAATCAGACCTGAGAACAGAAACGTAAAAAAACAATCAAACTCTAGCTGACTCATGGTCTGGTTTATAAGAAAGACTAGTTATGAATATCAGCAGCAGTAATAAAATTAACAATATTGTAATCTCTCTAAACCCTCTTAGAGGTTAATCTTTCAAAAATAAATGGCAGTTCATATAGGAAATGTCGCTTACGTTAAATCATGGCTGTTTCTAAATGTGCAATTTCCTCCCATGATCTGAAAACATACGTGTCCGGTGGAATAGAAATTTTAACCTGAGAGAACCAGGAGAAATGAATATAAAAATATCTTTATCACTTGTTGACCGTGATCAACCTAAAATCTTTGCCTACATCTTGTCCTCCTTACCAGGTATGGGACAGAAAAAAAAGAACTTTGGATAGATGGAAAGATTAATAGATGCATGGACAAATGGGCAGACAGATTTGTATGGATGCAACATTTATAAATTGGGACAGCATGTGAAGACTCTACAAACAAACAAATATATTTGTACTTCTCCATACCTACTGAATACCTCAGTGATATGCTGGACTTCTCTGCACATAAGAAACCCTGTAAAATATTTTCTGTTGACGGGATCCTTCCACCCCGCTGTCCTGATCGGACCCCCACTTCCAACACTGGCCGCCAACCCCCTAAATAGCAAAAGGGCAAATAACCCCAGGAGGATCATCCAGCTCATGATAAAAGAGAGGAGCTCACGATGTCGACTGTGCGTCTGTCATTGTGTTGCTACAAAACGCTGATATGGAACGGTTGACTAAATGTCCCCTGCTGAGGCCAATTTCTCATCTTTCACTGACACAGATATAACATAAAACACACACACACACACACACACACACACACACACACACACACACACACACACACAGGCACTTTCCATAATGACAAAACCAGAGATGAATACTGATCCATGTACGTGAATGGAGATGCACACACGATGCATGGAACTGTGAACTAAAATCTGCAATAGCAAAACCACTGGACATCAGCTTCATGATATCTTGTCAGTCAAGTCTAATTCTGCATTCAGCCTTAATGGCTCCTGACAAGTCTCTCACCAGTTGACACGGGACCAGAGGGAATGTGCCACAGCGAGCAAGACCACTCAGCAAATTCACATTTAGCATTTCATTTCTCCTGCTTAGATGAAATGAATTATTCATCCCTGTTTCGCTCACACAGATATAGACAGACAAAACTCCCTACATTATTATTATTTTTTTACATCCCAACTCCCCTCACTCGGAGGGCAGTTCACCGTTCCTAGAGCATCTCTGGAAATCTGACATTTTTCCTCCTTATCATAGACCCCCTTTCCTCACCCCCACGGTTATCTGAAATAATCCCAGGGCCTCCTTAGATTCTATTCATCAGAGCCGAAAGAAGCAGGCACAGGCACCGATTTATATATTTAAAAAAATACCATCTGTGCCTCAGTCGGGAAAAGCAGCCTGAAAGAAACTAAGACCAAAAATAAAAACAGGGGCTTCAAATAAAAACTGGCTTTGTCTTGTCCAGCCCCCCTAACTCTCAGCCATTCTGCCTTTCCACCCTCCTCAGTGCCATTTCAATTGAAAAGCACAGTGGTAATTAAATTCCAGCAGGGGTTAGGAGCAACTGTGCAACACGCTAACAGGGGGCTGCCCTGACATAAAGATGACACAATTCAAGGGGACAGAGGAGAGCAGGAGCAGAGAAGGGGGTTGGTGGGTGTAAGAGGAGGGTGGCGAATGACGTTCATCCACAGACGCTACCGGATTTGGACTTCTTAATCTTCAGAACATTAGAAAACAAAATAATGATTAAAGGGATATTCAATCTCAGCTGATTTCCACTGTGACCTTTTCCCCAAATTTGGGGGTGATCCGTGCTCTCCACCTGCGCTGTTTTCAGTATATTTTACACTGTTTAGGAGGATGAGCGATTAACGCAAACGCTGTTGTGCGTATGTAGGCCCAAATGTGCTGATCTGGATCCTCCAAAGAGACCGAACACGCCTGCTGTCCTCCTTTCTGCAACCTTTATTTGCAAAACACAACCTGTTAGTCTTTAGCTGAATGCTGCTGGCTTTTATTTTAAACCGCCTCTAAGCATCAATTCAACAATCAATTAGTTAGGCAGTTTTTTTATTTATGTATACATTTTTAATCTGGCATCCACTAGTTTACAAAAAAATACCTTCATTTGAATTTAAAAACCTTTTTGTAACTGATGCTTCTGGAAACATAATATGCTATACTAACAAAATTGATTATTGCCATCAAACTAATCTATTAAAATGTTACAATGAATCTTAATTCATAAAAGCATGTGTCACTCTGCTGCCATCTAATGTAATGATAAATCACTGCGTTGTGCCCCAAAGTACAAAAAGATCCAGTTGATTAGTCCGTTAAAAAACAAAATAAAACACATAAAATAGAAACATTGAAATTCAGTCAGGAAAATCAATTGTAAACATATTTGTTATTTTAGTTTCATACTCTCAATTCCCATTATTAGTTCAGCATAGCAGGTTTTGAGAGATTAACTAAAAGTCCAGCAGTGTATGCATCAATCTTCATGTTCAACCACTCAGTACTTATTTAAAACCTCCAGAATTTCCTTTTTAACAGAGGAAGGCAAGTGCTGCTGCACACCAGGTCCACCAATACTTGTTTCCCAGCAGTCATAGCCGCAGTCCTTCAGGTCCTTCACCGTCCCCTGGACAGTCGTTGAATCGGTTTCTAAAAAACAAGCAAGACAATAATTTAAATAAACAAGAAGTCGGACTATGGTGGCTTTGCGAAGGGCTCAAGAGTTTGCTAGCCAAAACTGGTGAACAAACAGCCTCCTGGAGGCAGACAGGTAAGGGAGAAAGTTGACGGCAAGTTTAAACGCAGAGTAACAATTTTTTATGTTCTGAATATCCATCACAGACCTGTTCATTCAAAGGCCCAAAGAAGTATGCCGCAACAAGAAAATAATCACAAAAGCAATTAAAACGCACAGCATACACCAATACACAGCTCAGGTGAAATATTCTGACACAATCAACAGATGTGGAAATGATGCAAGAATAGTCATTGCTGAAAGATCAGTTTCATAATTTCTGAGGGTTATAACTTTATTGATCTGGTATTTCCCATTCTAACATTTGCTTATGACAAACTATGAACATAAAAATAAAAAAAAACCGATACACACACAAAATCCATCAAATTCAAGGATGAACCATATAAGAGAATCTTGCAATGTTAATTCAGATATATATTTTGTAATATCAATTGCCATATATACCATTTTCTTGTTTCCTCTCTTCTGTGATGTTGTAACCTTTAGCACTTAGGAGCAATTTCATAATTTCCCTATATGAGCCATGAGCTATATGAACTCTCTAAATACTACATTCTCAGGGACCATGTTGGAAACAAGTGTTTTACACTTTTACATGTCATCCCTTGAATACATTGTTTTTCCTATATCCATAAATAAACCAAACCAAACCAAAAAATACATGAGCTATTGAAATGCAATTTCATAACACTTGGAATTATTCATCCAGCAATTATTTTTCTTTTAAACAGTATTTTTGCAAAATTATTATTGTTCACACTGATACTCCCATGATATTGGTGATACATTGTGACATTGTTTCTTTTTCCAATGAGTGTCCATCTGTATAATCAATGGGTCTACAGTTGGAGACAAAATAAGTTATTTTAACAGCTTTATTATAACCCTACATAACTTTACAGCAGAAATGTGTTTAAAATAGATTCAATTTAAAAAAGGAAAACTAATTAGTGTCAGTTTAAAATCGAATTTCCTAAATCATAATTGTAGAAATTGTAGTCCTAATAAGTTGAATGAAAGGTTTACAGGTATGTAAAAGAAAGAAAACACTTGATAGTACTGGCAAGGTCGGAAACGTACAGTATGGAGAAAAAAATTTTTTTGTCTAGATAGTTCTCTTTAAAGGAAAATCTCTGACATTGTTCGAACTGGAATAACTCAAATAAGATTTGGGCTCATCTTGTGGCCAAAGACACGAGGAATGTTCAGTAGAAAAAGGAAAAAAGGAATTCAATTAAATAAATACGACAACAACAAAAAAATGCTACTTTTAAAATTACCAACATACCTTAAAATCTTCATTGGACAATATCAAGAAGCATGAAATAAATGTTTTGCACCAGACCCCTCAATTACCATGAAGATTTTTTTTCCTCTGACTGATCTTCTAAAGATCATTGCAGGTAAGAAGGCCAAAATAAATATTACAGGAAAAAAAGCACCAAAGAAAGAACTACAACATTGTTTATTCTCTACTCTTCTTACACTTCGGAATATGGGAAATGCAAGATTTATAAGAAAAAATAAGCCTTTCTATAGGTTTACAAAGCAGATAAGTAATTTTAAAAACATGTCAAAGTTTTGTATGTAACAAAACAGTTTTCAAATCATGTCATTCAGCCTAAACATGCAACTTCATGCATTTAAGTTAACAAAATTGCATTCAGTTATCACAGAGATAACTGAATCCAATGTTATCCATACAGGGAAAACTTTGAATATTTCAAATGGCAGAATGGCAGCTTACTGGCAACATAAAAAGGAGCGTGAGCAGTTTTGTGGAGACAGTGGGTGAGTTTCGTCTCCTGTTGTAAACACGTACATATTGTTCCAACAATAACGGTAAATTAGAATCTACGCAATGAAACATCCCAAATAAACCAGATAACCTAACCAGGGAGTAAGCAGCCAGACCACACTAGCTGTTGCGGGGTTTTTTGCAAGCCTTTGATTTTTCAGATAAGAAAATGTTTTCTCTCACCGATACTTTTTTCCTCTATGTCAGATGGCTCAGATGACTCAGAAATGAGCCTCAAGAGAAACAGCTTAATTATCCATCTGTTTATCTTTAGTGAAATTAATTACTGCAAATTTGCTTTCACAGGTTTGCTTATGAGACAATCAGAAAGCAGGTCCTCGAATCGTCACTAAAACCAGGAAAATAGAGCCTGTCACTTAAGTGCTAAAGCCCTTCCACTGACTCCCTTCAGCCTTGAGAATGTTTTTTTAAATAATGATATAATACAATAATAGACTTGTTGTCGAGGTATATATCCTCAGAACACTCAGGTCTTCTGGTTTAAGTCAGCATAGAGAAACAGCATTCTGTTTTTATACTCAACTAATTTGGAACAAACCTCCATTAATCTGCAAAGAAATATATGACACAAAGTCATTTTAGATAAAGTCAACAACAACAAAAACTGCAACTTCCCAATACTTTTCTTTATATTATCAGTGATATGATTTTTTGTTTGTTTGTTTATTGTGTGTCAGTTTTTTTCTACCCATTGCTCCTCCACCTTATTTACAGTGAATTTTTAAGGCAAGACAAGATCCCTGATGGCTGACAGGGCTATAGAGTGATACAACAGAGTGTGCGCTTCCAATAATAGTCAGATCGGTACAGTATATAATCACCTAATGGTTTGTATGGCTTACTAACATCCCCTTTTTGCCTGAAATTTTTGTTTATTAAATAATCAAGTGGAAACACAACAAACAATGACAATGTATAGAAAATAAAGATATGTCCGTTAGAAACATGTAGAAATATAGTAGGGTATCACAAAATTCACCATTTAGACGGTGCACTGTTTTGACAGTATAAGGTGAACTATTATTGTGCAGCACCTGGTCTTAGGAGCGTGATGCCACATCCTCCTCCACCTGCTCCTGTAAGTTTGCTGTGAAGCCCTCTAGCCGCCGTAACCTGGCACAATGTGTCTAAAGAAGGATGTCCAACGCCCATCACATTCAGGTGATGCTGGTTGATGTCAATTAATTCCTATGAAAAAATAAAATAACCTGTAAAAATAAAGGTCATGAAAGGCAAACCATATGATAATATAGGTTCTGTGGTTCCAGTGCTTCTACAGCATATTCTGATTGCAAATGTTTAGGAAATATTGTTCTTCCAATTGACAAGAAACACTGTACCTCTAAAATGTTATAGTGTTCTCCAGTGATTGGCTCACAAGTCATCTCTGTTAGGACTTTTTCGCAGGTGCAGGAAATGGCATCGACTGAATCCAGCACAGGGATCATGATCGAAGGAAACTGCAGGAGGGCAAAACAAAAACAGAACAAAAAGGCAGGTTAACATCTCCAATAATATCTTGTGTCCACTTTGTGCAAATGTAATACTTTTAAGTTTTAAAATTTTAAAAAAGTAAAGCAGATTTCAACAGACAGACTTCAGATAGGCAGTACATTTGCCAAGTTTGACTCTGATTGTGACCAATATTGGCACACCTAAAAGCCCCATCTCTCTCCAGGGTGGAAAGCTGCACACCTGCTGGTGTCGCCAAGGCAACGGCACACAGGGGTGTCGGATAAGAGTTTAATTTTTATGTTTTTATGGAACCACTCAACCCCACGCCCTGGAGAATCAGTCTTGAAAAAGCACCGTCTATTATATTAAGTATAGTGTCGGCAAGTAACACACAGGGGAAGGGAAACCATTTAGTACCTTGTTAATTTTGTCCTTCACCCCAGCAACAAGTACTTTGGTGCTCCGTGGTACTCGGGTGTTAGTGAGAAGGATTCTTAACAACGGAACCCTGGCAGCAGGAAAGATTAGAGTTCGGTCATCTGAGGATCAGGGGACAATTTCCCAAACACAACTTGATCCCTCTTGCCCAAAACCGAGCATATCCTTTTAAATGAGCTTATTAAACAAACATTAATTAGCACCACATCAGTACCTGTTCAGTGGTATTATCTTTCCGGCTAAAAATCTGAGCATACCACCTATGTGTGGGGGGAAAAAAAACATTGAAATGTTGTTACATGTTTATATTGCAAACTTTGATAAACAAAAAATATATATATATAGTGTCTGTGCTGATATTAAACTCTTTTCTAGCTCACCCCATGTTCCTACTGCATTGTCTACTCCCGAGGGATTTCCGTGGATGATCTTTTCCCCTTGGAAAGCCCAGCTGTTGATGAGCTCTAGATCCTCCTGACACCATCTGCAGTCGGTTTACAACAACACAGGCTGCTATGTAATGAGCGATCATAACGTCAGGTAAACACTTTTTGGGATTTAAAAGTCTGGCACAAATAGAAGTATTACATCATTAAACCATGTTTTAGGTTTCAGTAGGCTTAAGAAACAGTGAGGCTCTTGTTACATCTTGCAAATCTACCACCATATTTAGGAACCTCATATTAAAAGTTAAACATTTTTGAAATTATGTTGCGGTTTAACACATTTAGATAAACATTGAATTTTCTGCAATACATTTTGCAAAAATACACAGGGATATATTAATGTTAAAGTGTTGAAGATTAACTTATATATGTCATATTATTCTAATTGTTTGTTTTATTTGTGAATACAAATACAACATAGGTGACACGACAGTTTTAGACTTTTTGAAAGCAAAATAAATCATTGGCAAAGGTGTGACAACTGCTCCATTCAGATACAGTATTTTTGCAGCAAGCTCAAAAAAAAGCTTTAAAGTAACTCAAAGCAAACTTGCAAGATATGTTTTTATCCATTTAACATGTCCCGGCCATCAGATTACAAAAAAAAAAATCATTCGAACAATGCTCATCGTACACCTATGATGATTTGCTAATATAATGAAACTCTGTTCTCACCTGGCTGTCTGCTCCCACTCTTTGAGGGGGGTGGGAATGTTTCCACTTGCAGAGAGGAGAGCTGCAGCTAAACACACTGAGTAGGCAGCACTTGAGCCCAGTCCTGCTCCGGTCGGCAGCTCTGACCACACAGACACTGTCAGACTGGGCATCTCTCTGTAAACACAACAAGAAACAATAATCTATATATTGATAAAGATAAAAAAACAGATCAGTATAGTGTTATTTGTTTTTTGTAAGTTGAAGGCATAGATTTGTTAAAAAATAAGGAAAACATCGCATAAAGATATGGTTACACCATTTAATTACTTTATTTTTCAGGTAGGACTGACTTTATTCAGCAGAAACAAACCAAACACTTCCGTCAATGTGAATTCAGAGTTGTTACTTTCAGGCAGAGAGAAAAAAATACTCCAAACTAATTGTCCAGTTCTGCTCTGAAGAGGAAAAACCCATCCAGATTTGTTAAAATTTGCAGAGGCCCTCATTAGAGGCCATCCTGTCAGAAATCCTTCACCTCTCCCTGACACAGCAGCACTAAGTCAGCAACGATAAAATCCTCCAACAACCTGCAGCTCTAATGATCCTGAGCATATCCACCACTCACGGTAGCTGAGGCCACTGTGTCCAGCGACCTATTTCTCTTTACCGCCATTTTCTAAAACATAAAATAAAATAAAAAAAGACCACCAAAATCCACGAGGCTTTCAAATTTACTCAAGAACAATGTGTACAGAGCTACACGGTAGTGTTGTGTGATACGTACACAGAGTTGAATCACAATATATTGTGATAACAATGAGTTAACCATAAACGTCATGATAAAAAACGTATTCAGTACTCTTTTTTAAGGTTATTGTGTGGCTGTTACCAGATGACTACAGTCAAAGCATCCTAGCCCCAAAAACACAAATACTGCACTTGATACAAATTTAACCAGTTGGAATAAGCTTCCTCAGGACACCAGTTACATACATAAATATGATTTTTATTATTAAACTTCACACAGCAATTGCATTTGTGCAGAATATAGTGTTTCATTTTGAAAATTATTGACAACCCTAAGCATCCTCCTAATGAAACTGGTTTACAACAGTGTGTCATCGGTTAGAGGCCTCCTTAGATACACTGTAATAAAGGGTGCAACAGGAGATCCTTTTTGATCATAGCTATCAGTATATACAATAACTCTGTAGAAACTTGAATAATAGAAGTTACAAAAAAATTTAATTTCTATTTGGAATTAATAAATTATTTTTAAATTAAATTAAAAGCAATCATATTGTCAAAAAACAATGGAGAAAATAGTAAAAACTACGCTTCCAACAACACTATCATTATCTCCCCTATTATTCCAAAAATAAAGTTGGAGCAGTTGCACTAATCTAAATGAATCCCTTATTTTTTAACATTTGTGGTTTAATTTAAAAAAACACTTTCCCAACCATACATTAAAGAACACTAAAATCACCTGTTAAATTAAAACCACCCTTCCTGCTACACACTGCAGATACACTTCTATACCTCCACTTCTCCAATCATATTAAAATAAAAACACCCAGAGGACAAACGCGGAGCACAGTGAAGTTTTCCCCCCCTAAATTATTTGCTTTGATAGTAATGTTATACTTTGCATGCAGACAGAGTTAGTAAGCGATACAAATAGTTGCCCTAGCAAAATCTTGACACTTGTAGGAGGAAAAGCTTTAAGTTATCATATGTTTCCCCTATGGAAAGAAAGCATGAACTGCATTCCTTGGTAGTTGAAGCTGTTCCTGACAAAGATGGGGATCAATTATGGTAGACCTCAGAAAAACTTTTGAAAAAAAGGTTTTGGTTTTGATGGGCCTGGTTTGTCTAAAGTGTGAAAATTGTGTGCAGAACATTAGAAATATCTCACCCTGTTCCAAACAGTGACAGGTAGATGTAAAGAAAGGATAAAGTGGCTGTAGTAGCATTGTCCAAATTTCCATTGGTCACACCCAGAAATTCACGCAGTCTCTTTACTAGTTCATCATCTAGACGTTGTACCTCTTCTTTTCTATCTGTTAGTAGTTAAACATAAAAAAACACAACGGAATAAACTACTTAATCTTTTTTATGAAACAGACACAAATCATATTTAGCAGCATATTTATTGATCTGAAAACGGATTCATCTAAAACGTAGAAATTGTGAGCTAAGTATTTCAGTGTGTGAATTCTTCTCTCACCACTTAAGAAGGATGTCAGCTGCTTCAGCTCAGACAGCTCCCAGTAGACAAACGTGTCAATATTAGGAAGGTTAATGGAAACTTTGCCATCAGAGCTTGGCCTCAACATCAAATATGTTCTCAGGTTTAAACCTACAGCAAGAGCCACCTGCAACAAGGAACACACAAATCAATTTATTCTTCCCCAATTTCTTCCTACCACATTTGGTTGGCTTGTACCTTTCCCACTAATAATCTAACCCAACAAAGTCATGTTTTAATTGTACTTAACAAATGATAGTCTTAAAATATGATGTTGTACATTAAAGTGTGTGATATTAAATCGATGCAATAATAACAATAATCAATTTTATCTATTGATGTTATCTGTTACATTTTAAGGTCAGGGTTGGTGGAAAAACACAGTTTGGAAACAAACATGGGAATTAAAAGAAAATTTAACTGGATTAAGGAGTTTTGGGTTTTTGAACAATGTTTTTATAGCTGAGACATGACCAACATCAAGAATTAAATGAACAATCACAACAAGGTCAAATTTGCAGTAAATCATGCCCACTCCTAAGCACTACTACAACAATAACTACTGAACAATAATAGTTATTAATAATAATTATATACTGACAAGAAAGCAGGCAGATTAGATAAATGTGCCTTCAATAATCCTGAACTGATCAACCGGACTCCTGCTTTACTTTATAATCTCATACCTTTCTGTGAACCACAGCATGTTCCCCGTGGAGGATCGCCTTCCCGGGGGCAGAAATCAGACATTCTTTCACCTGCATCCTCCGGAAAGTTTCCACAATCTGCTCAAATTAAACTTTCACCTGCAGTGTTACCATTGACAGGCTTAGCCGGCGTTAATCCGCTGAGGCAGCAGAAAACACGGATATAATTTAAACTCAAATATGCGGTTTAATTTTGTGAACAGTCGATTAAAGCTTCAAGACTTCAACCAAGCATTTTTTTTTCTTTATCTCGTCCAGACACTAGTCAAACGTCCACTGGCAGGTACGAAGCTAAACACACAGCTGAACGCGCTACGTCTCGCTGCATCTCCGCTAGCGAATCACGAGTGCCGCTGCTTCAACGAGCTTCCTCCTGGCCAATCAGCGTTCGTCATTCTGCCTCCCGACGGGATGAGTTGACCAATCGTGCGATGAAAACGGAACGCCTACATACTACGGACATTGCCGAGGGACAAAAAAGCCAAAGACAGTTCCAGCTGCTAGCTTGTAGCTCGCAATGACCTCGGCTGTTATCAGACCTGCTCTCCTCCGCTGTTTTATGCGGACAAAGAGTCTCATAAACGAACATAAACCACATAAACCCCTGCTTTTAGACAGAAGGTATTTGTTTCTGCACACTGTTAGCGAACTGGCATGTTTACAGTGTCGTTTCTGGTGATGCGTGTTAACAATAACAACAGGAAATCTGTTACAGCATATCTTGATACTTGTTTATAGAACAGTTTTATCTATATAACTTTCTTACTTTCTCCAACAGTTATGCCACCGAGGAAGACAAGTCACACAAAATATACACGAAAACTGGAGATAAAGGTACATTAGCCTTAATAATACCATTTTATCTATCTATCTTTCTTTCTTACACAATCACTTTAGGTGTGGCGTGCAAATATATTGAGTTTCTCTGGGTCAATACTTTGTAACCCATTTTGGATGAAGTCTTTTGGGCTCTACCATCTGTGCACATGCAGCCACTGAAAATGTGCCTCATTCTTTGCAAAGTAACTAAAAGTGTCTAAATGAATGCAGAGTGTACCTTCCCATAAATTGTCACAACTGAAAAAATTGGATTAAGGTCTGAACTTTGACTGGGCCATTGCAACATTAGCGTGTTTTCTACTGCAGCCAAGACTTATGTTAAAGGTTCAGGTGCAGATAACAGCTGCCGCTTTGTGTTTTGTTTTGTTTTTTTATATCTTAGGTCAACAACACTTGTTGTGTTTTAACTCGTCCAAAAAGTTCAATTTCCTCATCTAGAAAGAGCACGTTCTTCTACATGTCTCCAACATGGTTTGTGGATAATTCAAAAGACAATTTCATAGTGGGTTCTTTCAGAAATTTGTCCTTAAAGCCCAGATTTGTGGAGGGCAGGACTAATATTTTCCTGTTATAAAATTCTTACCACAGCTCTCTTGGCTGCTGTGTTAATAACGTGTCTCCTCGCCTTACCTGTCAGTTTGCTTGAATACCTATGTTCTAGTAACTTCCCACCTGCATAATACACTTTAAATTTTAAGATGATAATGGTATAAAAAACGTTTTGTGAGGTTCAAAGCTTTATTCGTGACCTCTCTGTTGGGTTCCTTGTTCACTAACAAATTCCCTGGGTCTTTGAAAGAGCAGCTAAATTTCCAATCTTAAGGAAAACTACACAAAAGGACTGTTGCTATGGTGACTTTTGAAGGCAGTTGTTTGCAAAGGATTTTATTTTGGGATTTTAAAGCAATGGACAGTTGACTACATATCAGTTAACATTTTTACCTCTTAGGGGAAAATTACTACATCCTGTTTAATTCATTGTACATAATGTAAATAATGACCCTTTCTGTCATTTTATGAATAAATAAATCTTTATAAGACAAATACAGCATCATTAAAATCCTTAATTAGTTGTTTCTTAAGGGATTTTGTTCGAGCTCAGCAGAAGAGGTTTCTACATATGCTCTACACTAATTTATTAAAGAAGTGGGTTAACTGGGTATGTTGTGATTTCCTCTAAAAGTATGTATATTTAAATGCCAAATGATAGTGTATGTAATTGTGTCCAATGGACAAAAAACAATTATATTTTGTGTTGACATCTTTAAGGATTGTATATCAGGTTTAAAAATAATAGTCTTTGTTTTAAACCAATTGGATGAGAATTATTAATAGTAATTGATCAAAGCAGAACCAAAATATTTTTTTAAATAATGTTTAATAATGTTTAAATAATGTTTAAAAAATCAAAAACAGTGCCCAATTTCTATTATATTCATAACTGTTTTTGTGCTGTTGTATCTAAAAATATTTAAAATCAAACAAAACTATTATGATATGGCGACAAAATGAATACATGGTAATAGGGTATAAGGACTGTCTCAAGGTAATGTATATTAGAAAAAAGTCTAAACCGCTGTTTTGCAGGTTTCTCCAGCACATTCACGGGCGAAAGGAGGCCGAAAGAAGATCACATTTTCGAAGCTTTGGGAAATACAGATGAGTTGTCATCAGCTATAGGGTAAAATATGTATTATTATGCTGTTAAGTCATTTTATGCACATGGGAATTCAAAGTAATTTTTCCTCTGTCAGAAGGCGGTAAAGCAGAAAGAAAAATAATCCTGCATATGAAGCATTGTAATGAACTTCTTCAGAGCTCAATAAAAATGCAAATTTCAAAACAGAAAACAAATGCAAATATAAGGAAAATTACAATGATCCATAAAATGTTGGCTAGTTAATGACAGAGTGAACGGATACTAATGTCGCTATTGTGAAAACCGTTTACACTGAGTTATTACCAATAATTAGCATTTTTACTAAACTGGGGAGCAAATTGTGAGGATGTGAAACCAAACAACTTACTGATAAACATAGATCTCAGTTTCATTGAAAGTTTTGTTTAAATTGAGTTGGTAACATATTGTGATTCCTGAAAATAGTATTAAAGGCAAGATCTCTTTATGGAGAGCTGTTGACAAGAACTAAAACCCCAGTGGGTTAAAATTAAAATCAGTTTATTTTGTCTGACACACCTTTATATGTAATTTTAGATTGGCCCGAGAGTTTTGTCTGGACAAAGGTCACACGTTCACAGATCAGCTGGACAAGGTTTGATTTTCATGTCAGATTTATGTAACGTGCTTTAACTGACCTGCGCTCTACTCTCCTAACTTTGCGAGAGCAGAGCACAGGCCGGTTGTCCTCCATAAAATTTGAAATAAAAAGAGCAGAAAATTAGCATTCATTAAAGATATGAATGTTTGCATGTTTGTTGCAGATCCAGTGCGTTTTACAAGATGTGGGCTCCAATATTGCTACTCCTCAATCATCTGCAAGAGAAATCCATAGAAGTATGCAAATGCAGGCTGCTTTGATATCATTATTTATCAGCCTTATCCTAATATATATATGAATTTTTATTTTTTTTTATAGAGAGAACAACATTTAATCCTCAGCCGATCACTAACCTGGAAACGTGGATTGATCATTTTACTGAGGAACTCCCTCCACTGACCAACTTTATTTTACCTGTAAGTGTGTTTTTGCTATGTAGATATGTTCCCATAAAATATGAGATTACTTTCATGGTTGGTTTTTGTTTTACAGTCTGGTGGGAAAAGCAGCGCAGCTTTGCATTTAGCTCGGACAGTCTGTCGGCGAGCAGAGCGCAGGTAGGTTTCCACACAGTTTTGATCAGAATAATCACAGCTCAATGTCCGTTACCAGATCTGTCACTGTTTTAGGTTCAATTAATCTCATCTAAATGACAAATAATGTTTTACTAGGTGTAAAAGAAAACCACCAGCCCTTGACCTGAACGCTGCTTTGGTGATTCTGTGTAATTCAATTTTTTCTTTACATAAATTTAGTTAATGAGGTTAATTCTTCTATTTAAGGGTTAAGTCAAAAGCTGTTGTTGATGGGGAGGCTGTCCTCTCTAAAAATGAGTAGAATAGGTCATTTTAGAACAATTCCATAAGTTTATTAGAGAGGGGAAACATTTTGTGTTGAAAGTGATAGGCTTCTTAGCTGAACTAATGTCAAACCAAACCGAAAATTATGTGGAACAGAACTAGGTGAGCGAACAAGGTCTACAGTTACCTGTGAGGCATAAAAGCCCTCTCAGCATCCCATAGATGGAAAAAAAACAATATGGGGCAAAAGGTTAACAATTTGCAAACTTACAAAGGTCTGATGACATAGATCCTTTATTTTTAGGGTTTTGCCAAAGAATACAATCAAACCATTGTACACTGGAGCATGGAGTAGGCATCTTCTTATTGTGATGCTTCTTATATTGCTGCGCCAAGCATATTCATTCCAACCATTGATCATTTGAATTAATCAAAATTGCTGAAGATGTCTTGGAAAATATTTTTAAATTGGAATTGTACCATGACGTCCCCCCCAAACTCATCAATAAGAAAGCAGCATCGTAGTTCCAGATCAATATGATTGCTGGAGAGTTGCTCACGAATCACTGTTTCACAGAAGTGGTGGTTATGCATTTAAATATTAGTTAACAGGAAACATACATTTTTATGCTTTGTAAAACTTCTGTTGCTCTTTTTTTGACAGGATAAAATAATCCGCTCCCGATCTTAATAGTTTGTTTGTTTGTTTTTAGCTTTGCAAGCTGTTTAAATGACTTGTGGTTTGAGAATTGCTTTGCAGCTGTGCTTCTCATGCATTGGTGTCCTGCACATTTTAGATGTATATTTGTATCAACAAAGCTCAATTAAATGGCAGCATTGTAGAGCTCGGGAAAGTCCTACAAAGTATTTCCAATTTTAAAGGGGTTTTATTTGCTTAAAAATAAATTACATGTGACAGAAAAATGTTTTCAAACTTGTGAGTTGTCTAGAATTTTAAAGTCCAAACAAATAAAAAAAGCATGCTTGTTGGTGATGCATGTCGGGGCTGAGATCACTCTAAACTATGGAAACTCAAGCAGTGAATTTGTTTAAAAAAATAAATCCCAAAAATAAATCTTTAAAAACAGAAAATGTGATGAATCTATAATGCATTGCCCAGCTCTTATGAAGTGGTTCTTCATCATGTCATAAATCTCTGCAGCCACCAAGTCATACTTTTTTTCAGGTGCATTTTCACTTTGTGTTTTTCTTTATAGTGTTGCTCTAATCGTGCGTTCAGGGGAAGCGGATCCAGATGTTGCAAAGTTCCTAAACAGGTCATTATTAACTCCTTAATTTTTTTTCCTGATTCTACAATTTCCCCTCCGGGGATCAATCAGTATAATCTAATCTAAGTAAACATGTGATTATAGTCCCGACCTTTTTTGCACTCAGGTTGAGCGACTACCTGTTCACTGTTGCCAGATACGCAGCCATGAAGGAAGCCAAAGAGGAGAAGATCTACAGGAGACCTGAATGAACGCAGCATTGGATCTAAAGCTTGATTTCTTTCTGCAAGAATAAATGCAAATACTCCAGTTGTGTTGTAGACAGTTTTACGTACAAAGATTTTTTTTTTTTACATTCATTGGAACATAGTTAATTACTCACACAAATGACAAAATGGATCAGATAAGCAGTACATCAAAGTTAGAATTATACACAATAAGCAAAACAGTTCATCATATAAACCTAAAATAATTTAGATTCCTTAGTCCTTCCTTAGTCCACACTGATTCTGTAACATTCATTTGAATTATTAATGATATTTCCCATTTTGTATGTCACATAATTTGGCACCAGCCCTGTGTCTTCTGGGACAGCGTACAAGCCCACGTCATTAGGGACAGATTGCGGTCTTCGTAGGGCGGATAGCGCAGATAGGTGACGCACTCAAACCGTGTCCCTCTGAGCAAGCACGCTTTTCTGTGAGAGAAGGTATCGAAACTGTAGCGGCCGTGGAGCGACCCCATTCCACAGGCACCTAAAAGAAGATGTTGCAAGGCATGATCAACATCCCCCTTTTTTTTTTTTTTTTAAAGGCATGTCGATACATGTGATACCACAGACTCACCCACTCCACCAAACGGCAGTGCCACCATCAGACTCTGGAAGATGCAGTCATTAGAGCAGAAGCTTCCACTTGAGGTCTCACTCATGAGTCTGGAAATGACCTGCATTAAAATAAAGGGAACACATGATCGTAAATTACGAGTAATTTCAACAACTGGCTCAAATCGTAATTTGAGCCAGTTGCCTCATTCCTGGTCAGAAGTTTATATCCACTCATTTACCTTTTTAGGTTTTTTCTGGCCACCAAGTTTTAGATTTCCTCTAATCCAAAACGTCTTCAAATACTACATATACACTAAAATAGAAGCATAAATCTCTAAATAATATTGTTTTAAATGCCCCATAAAAAGTGGCTTTTGGACCAAGCGATTTTATTACCATCAACTGAAAAGCTTACGGCTAAAGTGTGGATGGATTCAAATAGATTTTTATTTAGAACACCATAAAACCTGCAGAAATAGTTAAGCCCTAACTTGATATACATTAAAAAAGGCATGCATGTGGTTTTAAATGTCAGGTCTGTGCTTAAAAAAAAGCAATTGATTTTATTTTAAGTTAGGCCAGACTGAAGCCAGAAGCCTTTGAATAGCCACAAACGGCAGGTGGTCAAAATGGCCACTCATTTTGTATTTTTGGATCAGAGATTTAAACTTGTGCACACACCCAAAAGAACAAATCTTAAATGGTAACATTAAATGCAAACTTAGTATGAGTCTATTAAAACTTTTGACCAGCACTGTATATCTACTTGTTATAAGGACCTTATTGTTGGTGGAGTAAGCATACACACAGAGAGGCTTCTCTTGCTTATTAATAAAAGCAATGGCTTCTTCCACGTCATTTACGGTCAGTATTGGGAGAACTGGGCCGAAAACCTCCTGTTGCATGATTGGGTCAGATTCTGCCACTTCCGTCAAAATCGTTGGAGCTTCAAACAGAAACAAAGAGCCTAATCATATTGTGCTTGCATAGGTATGTGACATTTTATAGTCAGTGAAGTAGGTTCTTACAAATGTACTTCTCTGCCTCTGTCACTTGCCCACCAACAACCACCTTGCCAGATCTCCACAACAGCTCCCTTGTACGGTTGAAGACCTCCAGGTTGACCATGCGACCGAAGCTGCGGGACTCTCTCGGGTCGTGGCCGTAGAACTGCATTAGGCAGCATTTCAGGGCTTGCACCAGACGAGCCTTGACGTCTGTGTGGCAGAGAATGTAGCTTGGGGCCATAATGCTCTGACCGGCGTTGTGGAAACGTGCCCATGCGATCCGCTGCACAGTGGTGGTGATGTCGCATTGCTGGTCCACGTAGCATGGGTTCTTCCCTCCCAAGATCAGCGTGACAGGGCTGAGAGTGCGAGCTGCAGCCACAGCAATCCTGCTTCCATCCTGTTTGTTTCCTGTAGGTACGAGAGCCATGTTGAACATGTTCAAACCATGAAACACATTTTTGATGCTAAGAGGATGTTCATGTGTTTACCTGTAAAGAAAACATGGTCAAATTTAAGCTCCACAATCTCAGGCAAGTCACTGATGCCCGCAAGAATCACATGGTAGCATTCCTTGAGGAAAAACAAGAATTGTGAATCAGCCTTTTACTCAAATTATAATCCTATTTACGTATTTTAAGGAAATTGAAGACACATTACTTTAAATAGTGTTTAAGATAACAAACAGAACTTCAATAATAACTTACGTATCTAAACTCATAAATATAGGGGCTTATCTTGAATTTAACATCTAAATTAAATTTGGCCCTGGGGATTAAAGCTGATAAAGTACTTCAACCTCAGAAAATGCTCAATGTGTAACTTCCTGGAAGACCTGTGGAGCTGTCAGTCCTCCCCTCTTGCTCACTCACATTATCCAAGTAGAACGGAACGAGACGATGCAGAAGCTCTGCTGTGTGCACCGTGTACTCAGAGGGACTGATGAGTGCACAGTTTCCTACGTGAAGGAGCAAAATATCAGCAGCTGAGAGATTCTCCGCGAGACTGGATCACGAAACATCGCCAACCTGCTCCAATGGCTCCAACCAGAGGCACTAAACACATCTGGACAGGACTGCACCAGGTCCCCATGATGAAAACCACCCCCAGGGGCTCACTGATCACCAAACACTCATCCAGGCTGGTGGACTTCAGAGGGAAATTCAAAGTTAGACCACAGATTAAGCAAACCAGAAGAGAAAAAGACTTGACCCCACTGAATACTTAAAAGGTCAACACAACTTAATTTTAATCTGCTTTAATGAACTCTGTACAATGGCGTTCTTTGTTGCAACCAGACTGGAATGCTTTCAGGTTGTATAACCCTCGAAAATAATCCCAGCCGTTTCGTTATGAAGATGTTTTGGAGAAATGGGGAAACACAGATTGGATTTCTCACCAGATTCTTTTCCACAGACTGAGGCTCCATCCACTTCTTCAGGTTGCTGATGGCATGAAGAGCCTCGTTCTTGACCATGATGAGTTCAAACACTACCGTTTCAAACCGTGGCTGGTTGAAATGGAAAGATACCGTATGTTTGTGGGCTAGAGATCTGTGTTTGCATCTCAACACGTTAAAATGTGATTGACAAGTTGAATTATTTCAGAGTAAAAGGTGAAGCACACACAAATTTATCAGGTGATGTTTAGAAATATGTAGATAAGTACATTTTGGTAAAAGAGGGCTAAAACGCCGAATCCAGCTGTGGCACTCTTGGTTGAGAAAGTTTTTCTAGTATTATCTTTTGTTTTATTCAACCATCAGACCTCTGTCAGCTGCCAGCTTCTGTAATAAGGACCTTTTATGGCCTTTTATTTTATATTTGCTGCCTAACTGTCAGCATTATTAAAAAAAAAAAAACTAATATTTCATTGCATCACATATTGTTGCAGCAGGTTTACTAAATTATGTTAAAAAGCCTTGTCTTTTAGATTGCAGAGCAGCCGTATTGGGTTTACAAGTTGGTCGTGATAAAGTTCTGATCTTACTATTTAGAATCACATCTTCTAAAGAGACTTTTTTTACAAACTTTGAAAATGTAAGTTCTGAGAACAACGCTGATTGTGCCATTGTGACTAAATATTTCCTTTTTCCGTGCTCTGTTATTCAGTACATTGGTATTTTAAATCTTTAATTTAAACAAGAAAGTAATCATTATAAAGGTTTACACACCACTGCTGTGTGCTTTAACCTAACAATCCTGTCATTTAAATTAACTTTAATATCGCACTCATGTAACACATTTATTTTCCATGAAATTATAACTGTTAGCCTCAATAATCAAAATAATTAGTGCAATAAATTAACCACCAAATGATATTCAAAATTATTGAGATGCAGCAGTGAAACGTTGGACAGATGTCAGGTGATGCACCTTGTGAAGGTCCCTTCCTAGAGCATCCACAAAATCACACTCGTGCTCTTCAAGCATCCGCACCACCGCCTCCAGCTGGGCCAGTCTGAAACCTTCCTTCAGGGTCCGTCCCGCCTGAAAGGCGATTCTCGCCCTCCTCAGCAGATCCACACATTCCAGTGGGTACGTTCTCAAACAGGGCTCTCCCAGCCTGGTCCTGGAACAGCAAGCAACACATATACACAGGAAAACTCCTACTCAACCTGACGTCTAATACTATACCTTCTGCATGTTATACGGCCATTCCTCTGGCAAACATAGCATGCCCTGATTTTTCCACTCATGTTCACTCGAGTCAAGGAAATCAGCATACTGGCTTCTCTGAGTAGGTCAACTTGAAGTTAAGCCTGGGGACCCGTTCAGAAAACAACCCCCCACTGGCAGGGGGGGATAGTAGGAAACTCCACAACAACTACAGCCAATCAGCTGATGCACATAAATGTAACCTTGCTGCAGACTTACCTCAAGTCACAGATCTGTCAATTTTCAGGAGAAAAACCAAACACAACTGAATCAAAAATCAAACAGATTTACCTGCGTAAGGCTTTGAACCATCGGGTTGGAGACGGACTTGGTGGGCTGCTCATAATTTCACTTGTTCAGGCTGAGACACACAAATGGACTAGATGGATGAAAAACATTCGCAGGGAGAACCTCCGTTCACCTCTTTGTGGCGAGCGACACGACCAAGGCACTGAGCTCAGGGGAGAACATTTGACCAATGCGTGCACATTCACATCATAATCCTCCATGTGTGGCATTTAGGAAACCCAGAAAAAAAGGACACAACCTTCAGCCTCACACGGTGGGCCTCACAGGCCCAAACAGGTGTTTTTAATCAATCATTTGTTTAAACTGAAGAAGAAGAAGAAAAGATCAGTAAAGGCGTGTGCAGGATTTAAATTGTTTATATAACACTTGATCCAACAATACAGGATTAAAAAAGTACATGAGGACAAGTCTGCCGAAACAAAACAAAAAAACAATCAACACTATTTTGCAGCCAGCTTGCAAGAAGACATGAAGATTATACAATTTTGACAGGAGGGGTTAGAAGGATTTTCAACTTGCTTTTTTAGAATTTGTCCTAGTAAAAGAGTGGATGGTATGTTCAAAGCCAGTGTTACGAGTCCACTGAAATGTTTCAACACTATCTTTTTCTTGACATTTAAAAAAACAAAAAAACAACAACAAAAGACACAAGAGGAGTTGGAGAGGAGACGAAACAAGCATGTGAGGCATCATTCATCATATCTCATCCTCACTGTAGTGTACTGAATAATTAGGTGCGTTTCCGGTTCATATAAAGACTAACCAAAAGCATCAAACTGATGCACGATACCACGTTTTCTTTTTCTGTTCAAAAAATCTCATTAGTAGAAAAGATTTCCTTATTGTGCCGGTGAGAAGTTTACTCACACTCATTGAGGGTATAAATACCACATTAACTTTAGGCTTTAACATAACACATCAAAATTGTAATTTTTCTAGTAATCCAGGATTAAAAATTATACATACAGTGCTCAAATAGAAATAATCATCCCAGCTCTACAAGTTGCAGAAAAGGCCATCAACAAGTTAATGTTGATGGTTTTAGTCCTAATTTTTTTTGGGGTTGTTTAAAATTACTGCACGTAGATTAATCCACTGGGTAAAAAAATAAAAAAGGTTCAAATATTTGTTAAAAATGCCTAAACTAAAGATATTCATTAGCACGATGAGGGTATCTAAGCTTTTCACCAGCTCAAACACATTGGTGGCTATATTTTAGGTAGGTAGAAACAAAATGTCTGTTCACGATCATAACAGAAAACATGTTTTTGCATATTAAAGAACTTAAAGATTTTCTTTTAACTCTTTTTTTTTTTTGTGTGAAAGTTCCTGTTTTCTTGTCTCATGACCACAAACGGTCCCTTCTGTCACTGCGTACTGTAAATAAAACCCTGTTTGAAGAAAACTTCATGCCCCCCCCCAAAAAACAAAACCAGTGCAACATTTTCAAGGGAACGTCGTCCAAATTGAGCAGTTGTATTTGGTTGACGTGTCAGTCCATGACATCATTTTTAAAAAGTCTTCAGACGGCGAGATAGCTTCCACATGGCTCGAAGAAAAAACGTCCACAGAGATGATAGAGAGATTTACAGTAAAAGCCTTGTTTCGGTTAGTGCTATGTCTCGTTTAGAGAAGTAGTCAGGGACCACAGCCCAAAATATCTATGGCTTTTTTTCCCCCAATAGTTGATTAGAGATGAAATACAACTGCACATGTGCTAATGTGGGCTAATAGTGAGACATGAGGCACTCAGTATTAGTATGATTAGGAGTGGAAATGGTTTCCTCGTATAAAATACATAGAAGACTTATACACTTCATGATTTTAAACTTAGGCGAGTAGAGATGTAGCATGTAGATCTGGTTTAGTCTGCTCCAACCTACAAGTATAAATGTCATCAAATCGTTTGAAGTTCATTTTCTTCTCTTAAAGGTAAATGATGCTACAGCAAGGACATCTTTATAATCAACAAAACAGCATCATTCGGTTTTCTGAACAGAAGCGAAGGTGATGTTTGGGCTCCATGGGTCACGTTTCCTTAAAACGGAACATGAAGTAATTGATAGAGAGTCACAAGCGACAGCTTCGTTTAGATGGAGGTTCGTAACAAGTCACGCAATTTTGTCTTATTCTCTTAAAGAATGCTTTTTTTGTTGCAGATGCATTTCAGGATATATCAGATGAAATCTGAACTTGACAGCCTGTTAACAGTGACTGATTTGGTTTTACTTCTGCAAGTAAGACCTCGTGTCTGACGGCTTGCATTGCTTTCCAGTTGCCTCAGGTCCAAGAATGATTCTGTTAAGCCTGAGAAACCAAGATCAAACCACGGTATAGTTGTGTGTCGCCTTGGTAATTATACGAAGAAAGGACTTTCAGGAATAGACATTAAAATTTCACTGTGTTGCGAGAGCAGCTTCCACTTTAAAGACAAACAAAGAGTAGTTCTTACTCCTTCAGGGCTCAACTACTTGAAATAGAGGCCAAACAAACAGATCATATCTTCCATCGTCCTGCTTCTTTCTTTATCCGAAGACTTTCCAATGTGCCATATAAGCTGAGCCTTCCTCAGTTTACGTTGTTTAATGCATCCATTCTGTAGAGATTGTCCCCACACAGAGTTAGGAGAGCTCAAAGCCTGTATTCATACTGATGGCGTAACGCAGTTTGTCACGCAGGATGCTCTTCTTGCTGTAGTTTGGCAATTTGAGAAGGTTGAAACACGTAGAGGAAGTGGGAAGCCGACCACCAGGCTCCTTCTTTCGGATCGTGAAGAAACCCCTGAGGACGCTGCCGAGAGTGTCTCCTGTGTCCTGGACAAGACAGACAAAATGTGAGAATGTAGCAAAAGCGATGTATGTGCAAAAGAAATTCTTTCCAAATAGGCCTCACAAGTGTTAAATTGGTAGGTTATTAAGAATACAAATGTGAGACTATTATAAACCTTTCTCATCATTTCTCTCAAACTCTTTCCTTTAAAAGAAACGTCTTTGTTCCAAACCTGTAAATGAAACAGCTCGGCTGCTTAATCTTCACTCTTACCTGATCATCTGAGACTTCCACACAACGGATGGAGAAAGGCGGTTTGAGGTAAGCGAAACCTAGAAGAGGCGGCCTTGAGCAGCTGGTAACAAACTACCGGTATAAGAACATATTTGAAAAGGTAATGAATAGTAGAAATCCCTTTATATTTGCGGCAATTTTTTTTTATATATATATAAACTGAAGCCTACTTTAAGGAACATAGCCCTCTCTTCAGCATTAAAGTCACTGGACAGGATGTCCCACAGCCAGATGATGACACGGTGGCTGCTGTGGAAACCTCCATAGTATACTGTGTGTTTCCTGCAGGAATTAGAAACGGTGATGAATATGTTGAACTGGCTCAATACACAGAAAACATACAGAAAAAATACTACAAAAAGGGGGCAAATTTCAACTCACTTGAGGTCGTCCAGATCAATCTCAGCGTTATCCCCCGAGATGAGCCGCTGGACCTCAGGTGTGGAGAACATGTGCAACCACTCTGGATTGATGATGCTGCGGAAGCCGCGTATGAAAGCAGCCGTTTGCTCCTTAATCTGAGTGTGCATCCGAAAGTGAGCCATCAGGTGGATGTAGCTGATCCTGCAGAAGAGGATGATGAAATCAGAGTTTAAATCTGGCATGCATTGGATCAACACAGGTTTTTAATCTTTATTTGCGTACTTGTTTTCATTGGTGACTGGCATAGTTTTTCCTCCAGGTAACAACTCATGACAGACAAGCTGTAAGAAACCATTTTATTCTCACTTGATATATTAGACAAAACACATTTCTGTTATCCCTAGATTATTTTGTGTGCTTACCTGCCCCATAACATCCTCATCATAGGATAATGTTAATCCCAGATCTCCCACATCTCCATCATAGCGCTAAAAAGAGGAATACTTGGCAGTTAGAAGGTTGGCCTACTCTATTCTAGTGTTATCTAAACTGCATATAAACACCATAAACTGATTCAAACCTTAATGGAAGTGAGGTTTTTGTAAAACTCTGAGTCCAGGGAGGGAAGCTCGTCGATGGAGCTGTAGAAGGTGCTGTGATGGTGTCCCAGGACTTGACTGAGGAAGAACGAGGCAAATGGGACATCCACAACAATGCCCTAATGACACAAACCAAGCAGCTGTAAGTATCACTCGGAGCAAGGAGCAGAAATTACTGCTTTTAGTTATACAATTACCTCATAAATAGCTTTTCCTAGCATCTTTCCAACAAACTCGAAGAGCTGCAAGTGATTCTCGTGGATGTAGGATGTGGGTGAGGGATACAATCTTTCATTTCCACTTGTGGTCTGTGTGAAATCAGCAACAGATGAAACCAGAATTAGGTTGCTTAAAAAAAAAAAAAAAAAAAAGTAGAGGATCGTTTGTCTGAGTGACCTTGAAGAGGTTGAGGGCCGGATTGAAAACTTTCTTAATTATCTCCTCTAGAAACTCTTTAAAGACTCCATCCTGATCGATTCCAGCCTCGTCCACTCCCAGGTCGTTCACAAACTTCACACGAATGACGCCTTTTATGGAGTTCACCGGTAACCTGCGAAGTTGGTCGTATCCGTCCTTCAGGCAGGGAAATACAGAAGTTAATACTGACAAAACCAGAAAACCAGACGGATATGAAATACACAAATAAATAAAAAGTTAAACTCATTTCTCTACTCTATACCTCTAGCATCCGCGACCGGCGAATAGTAATATGGGTGACATGCGGAGAGGCAGAGCTGGTTTCCACCAAACCCAAACCCTCCTTTTCTTTTGTTACGATGTTTCTGAACAGCAGCACCCTCTGAAATGTAAAAAGGTGAGAATGTTCTTTCATTAAACAATTAGTGGGGAAAATGCCTTAACCAGAAAATTGTGTTTACTCACGTTTTTGTGCGGAATAACATGTGGGATGTACTGCAGTAGGAGCTGGGCTCTTTTTTTCCCTTTCTCCAGCTCTTGGAACAACAAGCTCGGCTTCAGATCCCTGATTAAGACAGCATTAACGTTCATCACAAAAAGGTAATCCCCAATAGTAAGCCAGAGCGTCACATGAGACGGGGGACAGTGTTGTGGAGTAATTACTTGCGAAGCCAGTGATCGTCGGGGGTGAATCTGCGCCTGCAGTCCCGCCCGTACAGGACCATCAGCCAGCCGTGGACGCTGTGAAAAAGCTCCAGTTTTTCTCCTTTTGCATTTTCTAAAACAGCAAGACAAATGAATTTGATTCAGAAAAAAATAAAGATGTTTTTATATTGAAAATCTTATATTTAAAAAAAAAGTTCCTTGAATTTTTAAACCTTTTTCTTTTTTTTAAATTAATGATAAATAAATGTATGTCTAATACATATTTCTACAGTAGTCAGGATTTTAATATAAAATCTGATATAACAGACTGTAAGGATGCAATCATCCTTTTTTCCAATCACACCAAACCTCCTCAATGCAGCAGTCATCGACTTCAACAACATGAGCGATGTATAGTCCTGTTTGTCATGTTTCCCATTTTATCAACGTTGGTGCCTTAAATACATATTAAGTTTTTTATTTATTCTTTTTATTTTGTGAATAACAATTTTGTTCTTAATCGAAAACTCTTTGAAATAATAAATGGTGAGTCATAGCTTTAAACATAATTATTTGTACTGAACCTCTCGAATGACTGCTGTTTTTTATTTAATGAAGTGATTGTAGTATGTCTGAGATCACAACAGCATTTGATCAGTTCCTGTAGTTATTGTGGCTATAAGCTAAAAGACTGCTGACAATTTAGTTGTGAAACAAAGATGGTCTTCTGACATCTAAAGCATGCGTTTTAGAAACATAGTATAATACATTAAGTGCTGGCCGTCTACTGTAATGTGAAAACCCTCTAATATCACCCCAAGCCTCAATGTTACCATTAAGATAGGTTTTCCATTTAAAGCACAGACTAGACTGATCATCTTTTCAAGATTTGGTTGTGTTAAAATATTTAGCTTTTCTGAAATTGCTTGATACAGTATGCTACATCCATCTATTTTTTTTTTTTCATATAAAGTTGTTTATGATTCTTTAACCAGAGACGGTGTTTGCTTAGTATCACATAGTAATTTTCTATTGGTGTGTTTTCTTTACATGATGCTTCAAAGTGAAACACCAAAGAAAAATCCCACATGATCGTTTTAAAGTGTGTTTTATTGACAGAGCTAAAGCTGAAATAGAAACCCGACTAACTCGCAAATTTACATGGTTAGTTGGACCGATGGTTCCGCATTAATAGGTCGCAAAAATACAATAAATTCTCTCTCTAGTTCTGGTAATATGTATTGTTAGACCAGGGACTTCTAAGGAAAGGGTAAAATCATATCATAGCGTTTTTTTGTTATGAGAGGCGAGACTCACCTAAGATGCCATCCCAAATCATCTTAAACACAAAAGTGTTTAGAAAGGAGGATATAGTTATGAGTTCCTCTATCTTGAAGGATGTTTGCTCCTCATACACTTCAATGTCATCCAAAATTCTGAAAAAATAAAATTTTGATCACATATGTAGCTTTAAATAAAATGGGGGAAAAAAAAAACACAAGTAAAATTGTATTCACTGCAAGTTAGATGATTCAATTAAACTGAGGTAATAAAATAATTGTTCTAACCTAAGTAAAATGTGAGTATATAGTTAGATATAAAGGGAAATCTATGAACTTACGTAATAAGGTGACGTGAGCAATCACAGAAAAGCATCAGCATAGCCAGGAGCTGTTTGGACTCCTCAGTATCGTTGTTCAGACACTCCATGAAAAGTTTTAGACCCCCCTGAGGACCAAGCTCACAGATGAAGGCCCACAGTTTTGGTAAGAGATCGTCGAGATGCGTCAGACCTGCAGTAAAAACCCAGGAAAGTCACATTACTCTCGATCACCTGAAACGTCATTTACAAAAACCATTTTACACTGTGAGATTCTGTGTCTGACCTGTGAGTATCTGGAGGCGTATTTGTGTCAGCGTTGACAGAGTGGTCTGGTAGAGCACACAGATGCTGCACACTTTCTGAACTTCAGCCGAGTCCACTCGCTTCCCTCCGACAGGTTTCAGGATGTTTCTCACAGAAGCCGACTTCTGAAATGCTCTCTTAAAAAGATCTTCGAACATACAGACAGATCACATCATGAGTGAGAAAAAAGCCAGCTGTGTTGAAAGAATCTGAAAGTTTTACTTTGAACTCTTACTCTTAACGGGCAGATTGTTTTGAGATGTGCTCGGCTGCGGAGGCGGGGGCGTCGACTCCTGGCTCTCCAGCTTCTTGGAGAGGACGTCGCTAAAAAGAGTCCGAATCACAGATACGCCCCACAGGTACTGAAGCTGTTTAGTGACCAAAGGCATCGACTCATTCAGACTAAGCAGAGAAGGGGACAAGAAAAGTGTACAGGAATTTGAGGATATACATCTAACATTATTTAACATTTAAAAAGTAAAGAACAAACATGCAATTAATATTTATTAAGACAAATGGGTATAGGTAATTGTCTATCATGTAGTTGATGTTTTTTTTCCCCTTAATATATCTTTATAGCTTTTTCTATTTGGACCGTTTTTAAAAGTGGGCTGAAACACACGAAAGCTCACTTACCCATAGTCCACGGTTTGGGAGAACCAGCCCAGGACAGGGTGCCAGTGCGTGAGGTTGGACTTCTTTTGCGATACGTATCTTTGGCAGTACGACAACATGTCGGTCAGGTCTTTCACGAAATGGTTGGCCTCTTCCTCCAAGACTCTCTCGCTAAGGTAACCCAAGTGGATCAGGTTTCCTGTCAGGCACATTTGAAAGTTAAAAATAACTACAGATGCATTTCACAAAACTATAGCATCATTAAAAAGAAGCAAAATTATCCCAATAACACTATTCATACAAGTGAAACTAGTTTTGATGATTATGGCCTAAAAAAAACTTTTTTTTTTCTTTCAAAAGGCGATCAGAAAGTATGTTTATGCATTCACGATATGTTCACTCATAACTTTAACTGGGCTTTCGGTTCTGTTCTTAACGAGACTAACTTATATAGCGGCCCTTTGAGTTGAAGGAAATAATGGGGTAAAAAAGATGTATGGAGATTAATGGAGATTTATAAGGCATGGACTGCAACTGGAACCTGTGCTTTTAGTACCACTCAACAGAGATTATCCAGGAACCTCCTGAACCACAGAAAATGTCAAAAGTATCTCTGGGCAAAGAGAAAAACGACTGCACAGTCGCCAAGTGGTCCAAAATGTCTTTTAAGGGATGTCCATGGTCACCGCACCAAGTAAACGGGATATTTTAGAGTACCACATGCCTCCGTCTACTGACAAGTTTATTAGAGATATAGATTGTTTATTTCTTGCACTACTTCGTTGTCACGCCTTGCAACAAGTGGCGCTACCACTATGGACGACTATTTGACTGAACAAACAGCATCAGTGGAGTATTGTACAGAGAAAGATGATCACATTTAAAGCAACCTGGACCTCCTCAAAAGACACAGAGGCTGGTCTCCTCCATGCCACTAAATGTTGAGTTCTTCTAGATGTAATCAATTATTTGGAACTTAAAATATACCATTTTGTATGGGTTTAAAAATATAAAGAAAGGACTTTCCTTTTTCACCTAAAATAATTACCATACGTAAACTGACTTTTAGAGAACATGATGATATTTAAAATAAATATTTTAATGAAGCAATTCAAAAAACAGGCCCATAATCATCTCAAGTCCTTTACCAAGTAAGCAGAGTGTGTGGCTTCCCTCAAGACACACACAGATATCCAGACACTGTTCTTCCCGACTCAGAAACAGAATGAACTTCCGCAAGAGGTCATGGGTCCGGATTAATGCCATGCACTGTTGGGAAGAAGCGTATAATGAGGAAAACCGTCTTTACGTTTCATGCTGTTAACTTATATAACATTTACCTCTGTAGTCAAGACACTGAGGTGGCACACGACAGCAGGAACTGACATGATATGGAGGAGGAAGGATCTGAGAAGGTTGTCAGAGAAATGAGCTGCAATGACTGGCCTGCAAAAGATTAGATTCAGTTTATAAGTTTGGATTTTGTATGTTTTACTCAAGTTGAGAACGTTGAGATATGAATTTACCTCAGAGACAAAGAGAAAATAGCAGTGAGCGTGCCTTTAGAGAGTGATGGTTTCGACCGGGCCAAGCCATTGGTCAACAGAATCTTAACACAATGTGACACACTTTTTAGTTCATATTTCACAAATACATTTTAAAAAAACATCGTTTTTGTTTTTTTTTATGTAATAAAAATAAAAATAAAACAATTGGTGAACCTGCAGTATTGCATAGAAGCCCTTCTGATTCAAATGTCCCATAATATTTTCACAAATCCTCGTCAAAGCAGGTCTCAGAGCTTCACCTGCGACGTTGACAGGGAGACGCTGTTCAACATTATGTTTCCATTGGCAGACAGCGTGAAAGGCAGTAACAGCGGGTCTGTTTGTACCGGACTCCTACCCTTTCCTCGGATTATCCGCCACGTCGACGTGTCGGTGAAGGTCACCAGCATGGTGAGGTACAGCGTAACCAGCTTGTTATCTTGGAGTATGTCAGGCTGGGGGGGGGATTACACAGTTGCTTGTAAGATTACATTAAAAAAAAAGAATACTGAACAACTTTGATTTCATAACTAATGACTCAATGAAGAGTTACCTTTAGATTTTTTAATAACTGACAGCAAATCCACAACACATCTTTGATCTGTTTCAGCCAGGGAATGGTCAGGTCTTTTGAGAGAGCCAAGGAAACATACCAGACCTGAAAACCAACAGGGAGAAACGTTGCTGAAAGAAAAGTCCTATTAAAAACAGATTGATGTGTAAAGGATAGCAACACAGCCAGACTTACTTTAGGCTCATTTTCAACCTCCATGCTGGCCAGAACAGCTCGACATAGCTTCTCAAATCTCTGATGGACATAATCAAAATCAGTTTGGGTCTCATAGACATATCTATAGGTTATACAGAGGCTAATGATCTTTGACTAGAAAACAATTATTCAAAACATAAGTTTAACTGTATTATTATGTTTTTTTTGTATTTTTTACTGCTGTTCTTATGGGCTATAAACGCACTAGGAGCGGTAGAGTTGTCATTGGCTGTACATTTAGTTTAAGATTCAGATTCCTTACAGTGCCAAGCAATGTTGTGGGAATTTTAATGTGATAAACAGGTTTAAAAATAAATACATGAAAAGTGAGGCATGGTTTTTATTCATTAAATACAAGAAAATAGACCTTTCTTTACAATTATAGCTACAACTCTACAGTTTTTTTTTTCTTGGTTTTTTTGTGCTAAATTATGCCAAATAGCAAAAACTAATTTGGTTTGGGTGGAAAGTTCAACTGAATACTGTATACATGAATATGATCTGAGGTAGTCTAACGCTGGCTTCATCTTTAGATCTATTACCCCACTGGAAGCTGAATGTCTGCTCCAGTCTCTAGTATTTTACAGCCTATAGCTGCTGTTCTTCCAGGATTGCTGTCTCTTAATGTCTATTCATCTTTCCATCAACCCTAAGTAGCTTTTAGAGAAAATAATCCTCACAGAAATATGCTGCCATGTTACATTCCAGGTCTTGTTTATACAAGTATGCAAATATGACTGCTTATGGATATATTTTGCCTCTCTTTTAACTTGCCTAGCTTTTTAACTGCCCCCCTGAAAGTCGTACATCTCTGCAGTTCCACTAATCAATAAAATCGATTAATTGCTCGTCTCTACGTCAAAAATAAATGTACTGTATTTTTCACTTTTAAAAATGTTTGAAAAGCATTTATTATTTTCCTTCCCCCAAATAAAATAAATTTTTACTGATACATGAAAACGTGAAAAAGTTCAAGGCATCTGAATATTCCGGTAAGGGACTGTATCAAAAGTATGCTGAGGTGAAAACTAATGAAGACCACAAGCAGAAATGCATTGATCTACTAATGGAATTAGTTCTTAGCACGTCAAGAGTTATAGAAGTTTCACCTTAGCATATTATCACAGATTGACATGACTACGTGGTAAATAATATTTCACAATGAACAGCTGTGAACTCACCGTTTTATCCTCCAGCCGGTATATGAATAGTAGTTTCCGAGCAATTTTGAAAATTGAAAGTGCATTTCTTTTTGTTGTCCCCGATTCAGATTGTTGAAAATAATCATCAACCTCTTTCCTAGTAATAAAAAAATAATAATAATATTATTCAGAGAATCACACCAAGAGAAATCGTAACTCAGAATAATTGGCAAACAATATGAGAGAAAAGCTTTTGAAACTGTCGTCACCTGATTTGCTTCTGGAGCTTGCAGCGGCAGATGAATCTCCTCACAAGTGCTTGGATCTGGGTTGCTGCTCTCTCCTTCTCTTTGTGTCCTTTTCTTTCCTCTCTGGCCTGCCTGGCTTTATCCAGGAACTCAGACTTTGAGCTTTGAGGGACACTAAACATGGTGCACCCTAGAACAGAAAAATATACATCATTGGTTTTACATTAACAAAACTATATGGGAGCATTTAAGTAAAGTAGAATACAATCCATAAATCTTTTTTTTTTTGTCTTCAGATAATTGGATAATACCAATTAGAAGGTAATATTTTGACAGAAATATTGATGCAGGCTCGCCTTGGTAAATGTGAATACCATCAGTAATTTAGTTCAAAAAGTCAACTAAATTCAGATTCCTCTTTTGTTCATAAATTAAATCCATAGATAAGGACAATTGAAGTGTTGTTGAGTTGAACTTTTAAAAACACACCAATCCAACACCACTAGATGAGACTGGTCTTCAAGTTATCACAGACTGTGGGGAGTTAACAATGAACTTGAAGGTAAGCCAGACTATTTCCTAAATGAAATGCAAACTCTGGTCGATTGCATTCTTCCTCATGACCTGAAGTGATCCACTTCTGATATGAATATATCCAGGATACAGCGCATATCCTGGATGCAATCTATGCACGTTGGTTTCTCAAGACAGGCGTGATTATGAATTCTTTCTTCCTTCCACCAAACGTTCTGAAAACATTTTCAGACACTACACACTAAGCAAGATTCTTTCGCAGTTAAATTTAATGTTAATGTTTGTTTTAACACATTTCTTCAGAAAGATATTGAGCGTTTTATTACCTTTGAGGTAACAAAACGTACAGAAATGTATCGCTGCTATGAATCTAAATACCAGGAATTGGACATTTTGAACGTATTCACTTGAATAAATGTCACATTCTGATGGCATTCTAAGTTACTGAGTTGTTTCTCTTCACTAAAGAAGGATGGACGCTCTCTAAGAAGCGTCAGAGTCCACATCTCTTCTTAGGTTTAATGCCTTCTTACATCCTCACGAGTTGAACCGCATTGCACTGTTTTGTGTGGAAGAAGCTTACCTCTACAGTTAATAATAAAGCCGCGAAGACTTCCGGTGGCCTTCAGGCACACCTGTCGCTATACACTGTCCTTCATCTGGCAGCCCAGGACATCCATACAGGAGGAAAGTCAGAGTGGAGAACAACGAGAGAGGTGAACTCAGCTGCTCCGGAGCCGGGACCGACCCGGTGAGGCTGGAGAAGCCACCGCTAGCTCGCCGTGCTAGTCTGCGAGCTTGTCGGAGTGTGACCGACTATAAGACATATATTTTAGACATAGCGGGATTTATTTAGCACCGTGGCGAGGCGGAGTCCGGTGTTAGAACGATGTCAGTTGAATAAAAGCCAGGAGTTGCGCACTTTCTACATGTAAACAATGAGAAGAGCTCTCAACACAGTCTGCAGCCATTAATCCGTTGCGTCGCATTAAAACTACTCCGGGTAGTTTTGTTTTTTGAATATTTTGTATCCGGGTTTCCAAAGTACGCCACGCGTTTGGATCCTAAAAGTGAAATCTGGTATTTTATTTGAAACAATCTATCTTTGTGTAATAATGATGCCTGTTTTTATTTTTGATTAATTTAGCTTAGTCCAGCTTTTGGGCGTTGGGTTCGGGGACTGTTATTGTTGTTACACTCCGCTCTGTCAACGGAACCGTTTGGGATGGAGGTTTTTATTATTTACACGAATTAAAATTATCTAACAATAAACTTGGTGGAATTAGGGATATTTAGCGTCTTTAAGTTTACTTTTTTGTTTATTTTACTTGCCTTTAGCAGTGCTTGGGGCGGTTGACGTCATTTTCCATGATCGTGCGTCGTTCCACGGGTGTTGTACCGCAAAAGGCCCCCCAGTCATCACGAGCACTGCCGTTACCGTTAATGTGTTTGAAAACCACATAAAGTTTTGAATGATTTCATTAAGTGTTTATTAAAGTCACCTCTAGCAGTCTATATTGCTCAGATATACTGATGCTACTGACACTTCGTCCACAGCATCCAGCCAGATTTAATGGTATAAACTTCATCTTTCTCTTTTTGTCCTCTTTGCTTCTGCTCTGAATCCATTTGTGGTTGCAGTCAAAGTGTTGCTTCAGCTTTTGTGACATTAATCAGCTTCTGAAGTTGTAAACTAACCTCTGGTCATGGGTTTGCATCATAACATATGTCCAATAATAAGAAAACCTCAGCAAAAAAATGTTTAAAGCTGCACAATGTCCAAAATTGGAAAGAATATTTTTACAGTAATGTAATTTTTCTGCCATAAATAGAGAAATAACATTTTTAAGTAATGAATCATAAGAGATGTAAAAGAGCTACTCCAGAACAATTTACTGATGCATTTAGATAATTTTTATTCATCCATCCTGGGTGGGGGATGGTGCCTATCTCTGCGTCCTGGAGAGATTTCCAGTCCATCACAAGTGATGATATTATCAGAGTGGTAAAGGTAAAGATGATTCCTCTGCCATAAGCATTTGAATCTTTAAGCAACAACGCTTTAAAATGGTGACCATCGCCCTGCTATTTAGTAATATTTAGAAGTTTATTTAGGAAAAGGTAACAAACACACACACGCAAACAAAAAAGGGTGTGTTCCTTTATAATTACCAAACAAAAATAAGTAATGCAACATTTCCACAGATTTTTACACAAAAGAAACGAAAATATCAAATTATTGTTTAATTTAATTTTAACACAATTTCAAAAATATTCGTTATACCTACGGAAAAAACACATAAACAACATATATATATATATAAATGTGTGTGCATGTCATCACGAATGTCAATTATTTAAGTTATACTCTAGAGAAGTAATTAGGAATTGTATTGCTGTAAAGTTTTAAAGGGTCATGAGTAAATAGCTTAGTTTTATATTAAAACCAACCTTTAATAATTATAAACATAAAACTAACTATGTCATTAATGCTATTTAATGAATTAGTGAAGCACTTTTGAGCCCCTTTATTGATTAACGCAGTGAACGGCGCTTCCTGTCGCGGGGCGCTTTTTTCAGCACAACACCGGAAGTGTTCAGTGTTAGCTGACTGCTGTTAGCAAGCCACAACTTCGAAGTCAGCTGTGGGTTCTATGGTAAATATTGGGTTTTCTTTTTTAATTGTTACCCCATTAGTTACTTCCTGGTGACACAATATTCGCAGATAACGACGATTACCTATTTTGCATTTGGAAATTATTTCCTTATTTTAGAATATCGTCGGTAACTTTAAACAACGTTAACGAGCTAATGGTAGCTAATTGAAGCTAAAACGACGTTTTGCGCTGCTAACGTTGGAATAGTAGTTTATTGTTTTTGTTTGTTTATTGAAACGATTTTTCTAACATACAATTTATACTCATAATTTGTTCAACTCGGGGTTTTTTCCGTGAAGATTCTCATTTCTTTACTGTTGGCCTGGGTGACGCCGTTTTTTTTCCAGTTGAATTAACAGTTTCTTCCCTTTTGACATGTGACGTTTAAAATGATGCGATAAATACAAACAGTTTTGATTTAAAAAAGCCTCAAGAAGCCAAATAAATAAATAAATAGAAAAACATAAAAATGTAGCTATTTTTAGGAGTGATTGAATATTTGGGAGTTTCAGTTACTTTATCACCACCTAATCTGACGTCGACCCGTATATTCACTTTGTTTACATATATTTGTAACGTGTTTAGGACCAACAGGGGCCCTCTGGTGACCACCGCCCAGTTAAAGTAATATTTAGACGTTAATTTAGTATAAAACTAAAAAGTGGGGGGGGGGGTTATTATGAAGCTGCATTTTATTAAGTAAAGACGAACAAAACCTTAATGATTAGTGATGAAAATAAGAAAAACTCGTCTTAGTTTTTAGTTTTTTTAGGATTTAGTAAAAATCTTTATATATGTTTTAAAGGACATAATGATTTGGAGTCTTTGATTGTTGATTTGGTGGTGAATAAAATTTTTAAATCTTCATTAATCTGAGCTGAGAGGCCAGATTCTAAAAAAAGACTAAATCCAATGGAATTATGCTTTCAACATTGCATTGTTTAAAAAAAAAAAAAAAATGCTGTGAATATTAATTTACTATAGCAATTGCTGTGAATGTCAAAGCAAGACATTTACAGATTTACAACGGAAGAGTTCCCAGGAACACCAACAGACATGTCAGTACAGAACTGTTCAATCCAGATATGAAAAATTGATTTTAATTGATTTCTAAGTTTTGTTATGTTTCATGGGTTTTAACATGCAGGACAGGGGGAAAGTGCTGGAGTGTATCTACAGGAAAACCTAGCCTTAGCTGTGTTTTCCCTTGTTTTGTTCCAGGAAGAGATGTCAGGAGACAGTGTGGTTAGCTCGGCAGTGCCAGCAGCTACAACCAGAACGACGTCCTTCAAAGGTTCAAGCCCCAGCTCCAAGTATGTGAAGTTAAACGTGGGTGGAGCGCTGTACTACACTACAATGCAGACACTAACGAAACAGGACACCATGCTTAAAGCTATGTTTAGTGGGCGGATGGAGGTGCTCACAGACAGTGAAGGTAAGCTCTGCATTTACATTTGAAACAAACTTCCTGATATATTGTGCTATTTAACCACTTAGGGTTTCCTGTTTATAGGTTGGATCCTAATTGATCGCTGTGGAAAACACTTCGGGACAATCCTTAACTATCTTCGGGACGGGGCAGTTCCACTCCCAGAGAGCCGCCGGGAAACCGAAGAGTTACTCGCTGAGGCCAAGTATTACCTTGTCCAAGGCTTAGCCGATGAGTGTTCAGCAGCCTTGCAGGTAAGTTCTTTAACTTGATATTTGACACTTGAATATCCTCTGAAATGTTAAGCTTTAAACAAGGTTTGATTCGACCACATTTGTACTTAGGTTTGTTTGTTGTTTGTAAGGCTTTAATTTGTACACAGACCATTTGTACCCCTTGCTACAATTTGTTTTCCATTGCGTTTCCCATTAAAGGGATGGACATGGTCAGTACTGCTACTCAAGGAAGCTAAAATTGTGACCACACGATGTTGTCATTGAAACTGCCTCATCTGAGCAGGCAGTGATTTTAAAAATCACATTTTGGGTAATTTTTAGGAGTATCACATAGCAGATTTTGTCCTACTGTAGTCAGTATGATTCAAGGCTCTAAATGTTGTGCATAAGGATTTGATATTCTCTGTACTGTAGTTATATCGAGTACTTATTTGAGACAGGCTTTTTTTGTGCACATTTGCTAGACACCAGAGATTTTCTCCTATAGTATTTTCGAACCATCATCTTTTGACCATAGAGATGGTCGAGTATGAAAACCACATCTAATCAGACTGTGAAACACTCAGAGCAGCCCGTCTGGCATCAACAACTGTAATTCGTTCTGTCATTCAAGTCTTAATTTTTCTGCCGCTCTAGGTTTAAATCTGGGGAATTCCTCATCACCAAATGTAGGTGGCTAGATCGTTGGCTGATCAGTCTTTCCATTTTCGTTAACAAGCACTTAAACTAGTATAACTACTGTGTCTGAGTGTCTAAATGCAAAAATTTGTACTTTATTAAATTGAGAAATTGTTAAAGAAAAACTTGAAAGCTCACAGAAATTATCAAAATTTTCTTTGTTTCATTTGAACATTTTGCATTGTCATGTAGATCCATATGACTTTCATCGCCGCTACTTCCATTTCAGCTTTGTTTTCGTGTTTTACTGTCTTTCAGAAGAAGGAATCATATGAACCTCTTTGTAAAGTGCCTCTCATGACTTCATGTAAGGAAGAGCAGAGACTCATTGCGACCTCAAACAAAGTATGTTTTTTATAGTTTGTGCAGAATATTATGGCGATATTAGGAATCTTTGTAATATTAGTTTTTCTGTGCAGCCTACTGTAAAACTGCTATATAACAGAAGCAACAATAAATATTCCTATACCAGGTGAGTTCCCTTTCATAACAGGAATTAGTATTGCTTATTTAAAATGGATCAAAACCCAAAATGTTTACCTCTTTTTTTTTCACCTCCTGCCCAGCAATTCTGATGACAACATGCTAAAAAATATTGAACTGTTTGACAAGCTGTCATTGCGTTTCAACGGGCGAGTCCTCTTCATCAAAGATGTGATAGGGGATGAGATCTGCTGCTGGTCCTTTTATGGCCAGGGTCGCAAGATCGCAGAAGTGTGCTGCACTTCCATCGTTTATGCCACAGAGAAGAAGCAGACTAAGGTAACTATGAACACCACAACCAATAAAATTTGTCATTAAATAAAATTTTCATGCACAACTTACCATTTTATTTCTTTATGAAACATTCAGGTTGAGTTTCCTGAGGCCCGCATCTATGAGGAGACCCTCAACATCCTTCTGTACGAGTCGCACGACGGCCGGGGTCCCGACAACGCGCTGCTGGAAGCCACAGGTGGCGCCGCGGGAAGGTCGAGCCATCTGGACGACGACGAAGAGCCCTTAGGAAGAGTCCGGAGGATTCATGTAAAACGACCCGACGACCGCACGCACCACCACCAGTGACTTTCCCCATCTTATCTGGCAGTCTGTGTCTCCGCACCACGATCGTGCCTTACAACATCACCAAGAAAATCAATCACCCACTCTTGCTTACTGTCGTCTTTTACCAGCTTCTCCAAAAAGGCTGCTTTGACCGGCATTCGTCAGTTTGGTTTTTGTTTTTATGTCCCTTCCTCTTTAGTCGTTGCTTCTCGCTTACATGGATGTTTGCTTTCAGCAGAACAAAGTTTTACCAGTCAGATTTTGTGTGATGTTTCTTGTTTGTTTGTCTGTATAAATCTGTTGTTTAAGTGTCCAGGCTATGTAACTGTGTGACACGCAGCAGAACAAGAAGTTTAATGTGTAATCCGTTTAAATATTAATGTAGATAGTTCCCCACTGTGGGTCTGACTGATCCACTTAGTATCAGTTGTTATACCACAATGCGACCAGATGGTGGCACTGTTTTGCTTCAAATGTTAACATGTTTTTTTGGGGGGTGTTTTTTTCATCGTATTAATTAGTTATAAAACTTACAAAAATATCTCTCAAATTTTTTTATTACGATATCAAACAATAATGCAACATTTGTGTATATCCCCTCACACCACTGTAAACATTTTATTTTCATGCGGAGGGAACTTGATCTATGTCCCAAGGTGTTAAATGTACTGAGCTGATCGAATGAGGTCTGCTGAGTTTTAAGTGAATGAGTGTAATCAGAGATCTGCCCGCGGCGAAGAGGATTCCTGTCTACAGCCTTTTAACAGGGAGGAAAATTAGAGCTGTCCATCACTGCATTCATCAGAGAATAAACTTGTTTGCACACTTTTATGTTCAAGTCGAAGCAAGCATCGATTTTTAGGTTTGTTGTACAGAAGTGAATAAATGTTTTATATTTATATATGCTTTATCACAAATAAATTTCTAGGTGCAGATGTTTCGTGTGTGTGTTCAATTTTCACATTTTCCTTCTTAGAGAAACTACAAAATTATATCACATATGGTTTAGTTGTTCATTATAATTACCTGTTATTTTAAGCAAGTTTGTGAATGTGCTTTCCTTAATTCAGATCATTAGTTTAAAGTGAAAATTTGAATAAAATAAAGGAGTTTCATTGTTGGTTAATTTTGGCGGCCAGTGTGGACAAAACAGTAGTGTAAGAGAGACTGCATTTCCCATGAGGACCAACAGCATTATGTCGTAAAATCCTGATTTCCTGGTCGCTTGTAGTTGGATTGAAGTACATTTCTGTTTGTAGTTGCTGTGTGAAGGATGAATAGCGATGAAGTAATAAATCTAATTGTGGTGAAACAATATCATATGATGATGTTGAAAATAAGAAATGGGGGAAGTGACGTATGCCGTAAAGCAGTCAGCACATTTGTAGTTGTTTTGTGTGGCAGGGTTCCTGTCACCTTCCTCAAAGTTGTTTAGTGCCAGTGTCATTCAACGAGCTGTAAGTCGACGTATAATCACAAAAGTTATGAAAATATTTTATAACGGTTGAAGTTTCTTAGTGTTGCTTTAACATCTTAGATTTGAACCTTATAAGAAAAAAAAGCAACATGGCTTTTTTTATGCAGATAAATATTGTTTTGGAATAATTTTTGTTTGACTAAAAACAGATAAAAAGCAGATCTCTGTCCGATGAATGAGTGTCGCTGCTGTTTCAGGTCAGGTGTGATTCCTGTGGACACGATCCTCTTCTAGGAGGTCTTCATGGACTACTGGGGCTTCTTGTGTGTCTTCAGCCCCATGTTACCGTGTCCTTGTACGAGTGGCGACCTGCAGGGGAAAAGTACTTTGTTCATCTCATCCTGCGTGTTTATCTTCTTTTCTTTCCCTGGTCGTTTTTAATCACATCAGAGTGTTATCTCTTTAACTTACCACCATCAGGTGTCCATTTTTGGCTTTGTACACCATGGGCTCCTGCCCTGTGGTAAAGTCCACCGCCCTCTCTTTGTCTGACTGGATTTCAATTGTTATGCTGTAAAAATATCATTTATGAGTCCAGCTATGTGTTAACAACCAGGCCTCTGATTCTCAAGGCTGGATCTCACCTGCCCTGAACCACTTTGATCAGGTTCTGCTTGTTAGCAATGCTGCTAAGTTTGGTTAAAAACTCATACAGGTGGTCACACTGTATGATCAGATCCCCCTAAGGCAAGAAGAGGGACAACATGTTAGCTTTTTATTTCCTAGGAAAGTAAATTAGGTTTCTATGCAGCTCAATCTTCAAAAACTTTCATTTGTAGAATTAATCTTGCGATATAGTTATGATCAATGTCAGTTTAAAAGAAATAAAATGCTTTTGCAATGCCATTCCTGATACAAATATGTTTGATTAATCCTCATTACTGGAGCGCTGGGGGCATGTTTCAGTCAGAAATCAGAAAACAATTTATTGTCATTCGCAACACATGGGGTATATGAGCACGAACGAAATTACAGGGTGAGCGAGACCCGTAGCCGCTGCAACCTTTAGTGCGCCGCCGTTGTGTCCTTAAGGACGGAGAAAAATGCCACATTAGGGAAAGATGAGGGAAAAGTATACTTTTCCTCAAGTTTAAACCTCTACATTCTCCAGTGTTTTACTGTTCTTAACAGACTGTGGGTCAATATTAGCACAATACGTCCCATGGATGTAAAAAATAAAAATAAGAAGTACAGCTGTGGATCTCTGCAGTTCCTTTAAGGTTACCTGCTCCTCCTTGCCCAGCCTGTTAGTTTAGATGGATAATTATGATTCTGTAGTTTTGCTGCTCTGCCTTACCTTTTCCATTTTCAGGTAATTGATTGAAAAAGGCCACTAAAATGTTGAAAGATTGGGATTACTTTCCTTTTAGTTGTTTCTGCTTTAAACTTCTCCAGAGCCTTATCTCTGACCCACCTGATGCTGGCTGTTCATTAATGTTCTCTAATCTCTAAAAACTTTACAAAACAGCTGGATTTATTTTATAGACATATTGAAGAAAGTTGGACTTATAAAGGCAATTTATTTATTTACTATCAGGGTAAGGAGGCTTAATAGAAAAGCATCAGATTTTAATTTGTAAAACAGAAATTTTAAAGCCCCTCATTTCTTTCTGTGACAAAATTAATTTACTACTTCCGGTTGATTTATTATGTGAAATCCCAATAAAATACATAGTGTGTAATGTACAAAAATGTAAAAAAGTTCAAGGTGACTTACCTTTTGTTTAGGGTTCTCACAGGTTATATGAATTATAATGATGTCATCGCTTAAGTTGCTTACAGAAATCCCTGCAACGAGTCTTAACTCAGTTTTTGCCCTTATTAAGAACAATAATAGTAATTGTTAACAGATATAAAACTCAAGGCCTTGGAGTCAAATACAGCCGGCCTTAATTATATATGTGAAGTCTAGACTACAGATAACAGATAACATATTTCTTTAAAACCAACAGTTATTACATGGATGTGAAAATGTAATATTTAATTTTAAGAATTACTCCTCAAATTCAGCTCATTCATGATCTTAATTAGGCCCCAAACAGACATCAGTTTGACAGCACCAGTTTTTGTTGGGGTTCAGACCTTTGAGAGAAGTGTAAGACACTCGCTGCTTGATCTTGGCTTCCTCCACCACGTAGGCGGCAGTCTGGGTTAGGATGAGTTGCCTTGACCTTGGCTTGAAGCCGTTTCGATCATACTTGATGACTGGGACACCATACTACAGAAACACAGGACAAAACTCAAGCAGTGCTTGATGTGGCACTGGATTAAAACAAGCTGGTCGTTTTATTTCGTTACCTTAATGTGCTCATTGCGAATCATACTAAGAACTCGGATGTTTATGTCTTGTTCACCTGGAGGAGGCAGATTATGTAGATTTACCTGTTTGGAAACAGAAGCTTTTCGAGTTGTATTAATTGAGACTTACTGATTCTTGTGTCTAAGTAAGATTGAAAGATACTCTGAGGATAGTTTTCCTTTTTGCCTTTGAAGATGGAGCTGGTGAGAACCTTCATTTGAAGCTGAAAGAAAGGAAAATAAAAACAACTTATGAAACAGAAACCACAGTATTTTCTCTGTCTATTAAATGATGCAATCTGTTTTTCTTTCTTACTTGTGCCTTTTTCTGTGGAGGGATTCCTCGCACGTATCTTCGCACCATTAGACGATAGTGAAGCTTACGCAGCATCTCTGATGCCTGTAGTGAAACAGTGAAATCATCCATGGACTCAACATTTTTGCCCTTCTATGAAGTTGTGTTGATACAAACAGACGGCGAACCACCTCAGCAACAACAGCTGGGGGAGTTAGCCAGGTGGTTTTATCCAAAACCGTCTTCGGCAGATTATTCTTCAGCCTGTTCAAGTAGCTCTGCCTCACAAATGCCAGGTACTCTGAGTTATCTGTGGTTTTTGCTTCACCTCTGTTTATGTAGGCTTTGATGAACCTAAAAGAGGAGTACAAAACGCTATTCACATGAGATAATGTGATAAGATGTGGATGCAAAGGTTGCAACCTTTTTCATTACTTCTTGATGACTTTTACAGCCCATGCTCTTTTTTCTTTCTCCTTCCTAGCCTGCGCTCCTCTCCAGCATGACTCGATCTTTGTTGCTGAGGACACGAAATTAAAGTCGAAAGTCATGTGCAATTCTAGAAATCACTATCTGAAGAGGTTGTTAAATATGTGTGAAATCATAGAATAATACATTCTTAAACATTTTATACATATTTCTGCCTGTTTAATTTTAGAAAATAGTTATTTAAGTTTTAAAAGGTATCAACAGAAAAAGTCAAAGCACCTATTTAGTTTTTTTCTATTTCATTGAGAATGACCAAAAAAACCTGAGAGAAATGTTCTGTAGATGCCCAAGATTAAACCATAACATTTTGATTTAAGTGATATGTTTCTAGAGATAAAAAAGACATGTACTGTAGGTATAACAATATCATTTTTATTCCATCATTGGTAGAGTATCATAGTAAGGGTTAGTTATCTCTATGTTCACAAATAATTGGGTAGCACTCTGTAATATGTTGTGATATTTACCAGCCTCCTTCTGTTTCTTGAACTCTCCCTTGATTTTGTATCCTTTATACTTGGCCTGAAGTTTTGTTGCTGCAAATCCAAAGCAAAACAGCAATACAATGAGAGTCTTAAATAGAAATAACAAAATCTCTAAAGATTTGGATAAAACTCACCCAAGTCATGTTTGCATTTCTCGTAAGCATCTTCTGTTGCGTAAAGTGTCCTGGGATGACGGATGAAGATTTTGGTTCTGTAAACATCCAATCAATAAGGATTATTTTTGTTAAAACTACAAAGTTTTAGAACAAAATTTGAAAGTTATCCCCACCTTCCCATTTTGTACTCATCTGGCATGTAGCCCAGATGCTGAGCCAGCAGTTCAACTCCATCAGCAGGCACTCCTCTCCAGTGAGGCCAAGTGGCTGGGCACAGGGGTTTGTATCTGTGACAGGAACCACGTTTAACCACAGGAAAAACCTGCAAACCTGAAAATTATGCATGTGTTCATGGGAGAAAATCCTGGCTTTTCTGTACCTCTTCAGGAACTCCTCATACTTCCGACGGTAAGCAAAACCAGCTCTTCTGACTCTTAGATGCTCCATCAGGCCCAGGTACTTCACCTGGTGCCTGATCAAGGCTTCATCTAACTGTCCTGAGATGGATGACAGAGATGATGATATGTACATATGGCCTATAGTAACTTTCTCTGCTTCTTCTGAGCTCACGTACCTGGCTGCTTGGACTCGTTAGACTTTAAACATCGTATGTACCAGGCCTCTTTAGCCGTCAGCATCTCTGTGAGGTTCTGTAGGCTGTTTTTAAACTGGGTCACAACCTACAGAGTAAACAAAAGGGTTAAATTAATCAAGCAGCTCATTTGGAGTCCTTCTGATTGAATATTTAACAATGTTTCTGACCAGAATTAGCAATATCCATTTGTATTATATTTTTTATTGAATTTGAGAACATCTTCAGTCCACAAGCTTAATTATACACTACTTTATCCAGTCAAAGAATTATTTCTGAAGACTGTTTTGGATCAGTGACCAAGAAGGACCTCAATTTATGTCCGAGTTTATTTGAATTCAACTCAGTTCAGTTTATGTGTATAGCATCAATTCACAACACGTCACCTCAAGGCGCGTTACCTTTCAGTCCTATCATGAATACATTCCAGTTCATCCTAATTATCAAATAATTGACAATTGCAATTACAAATAACTTGCAGGTAGTTTGTGTTTTTTCATTAACTGTTGTGCAATCCCTTGTACTGAGAATGCATCTGCTGCTAACCCTACAGGTTTAAAACGCAGAATAACTCACAGTTTCTGGTCTTCTCTTGTTTGTTGTATCCACGGCGGAGAAGCACTCCCTGACGATGGCATTTTTTGACTGGCATACCAGCTATTGAAATAATCGATAATGCATAAGATTACATCTACATATACATTGTTAAATATTCTCAAGGATTCTATTGTTTTATTTCCTGTAGAAACAAGACTTGATTTGATTATATATCTGTGCCTTATTAATTATAGGTGAAACATTGCAGACTTACATCTTTTATGTTTCTGTATAGCAAGTCGTTATTTTTGTCAAGAAAACCTTAAAATGCAGAAAACAAAAAAATTCTAAGTCTCAAAGTTGCCACTATAAAATCACAAAAGTGCAGACGTTAAACTGTGGTTTTATTTTACCAACAACGCAGTAGGTGACCTCCCCGGCGTAATGCAGGAGTCGGAACTCTCCCCTCTCCAGAGTCTTCCGTGTCGTTTTGTCAGCCAGTCGGTGTCTGCAGTCAGAGAGGTGCGAACAAATTCGGGTTGAATCATTAGATGTCTTTATGAAGCCACACTCAACTTAACCGAAAATAAATTTTGACAACAGAGAAGACGTTTGCGGTTGTATTTAATAATGATGCAGATTTGAACCCACGTTACAAAGTGTGGGTGATTTCCCATCGTTTCTTCCAATCTCTCTAGAAAGGTGAGATCTGTGGCATCTCCTGGTCTGAGACACTCTTCATCCTGCAGAATCAGATCAAACATCAGTTATACAGCCATATTTAGTTAATTAAAATATTATTGACAAGTTAAATTGTTTCAGTAAATCATTTCACCAAGAGAAAGACATAATATAGATTAATTCCTTACAATAATGTTTTTAGGCCTTTATTTGTTAATTAGAATATTTTTCACTCATAACTGATGAAATCATGACATTTAAGATTAGAAAAAGTTTCAAATTCTTTTTTAATACAGAAATGTACACATATTCTAATATACTAAAGACGACTTTGTTTATGTTAAACATGACTACATACCAGTATTGAAATAATTCCTCTGTGTTTCTCCTCAACAAGGTCACAGATTATTTTATTGTTGAAGAACTGAACTGGCTCCCACTATAGAAAAAAAACTTAGATTAAAAGTAATTCATTTAGATGATCGTTCATTTAATTTTTTATTTTTTCAAGTTTTAATCAGTCTTACCTCAATCCCTTCTGCTTCATACTCTTCCTGCTCAGCTTTGAGCGTCAGCTGAATAAAAAGCTGTTGCAGCTTCTCGTTGCAATAGTTTATGCAGAACTGTTCAAAACTAATACAAGGAGGGAAAATATTACCATTTTTGTGATGAATAACATTTCTCAGAGCATTAATTATCTACCCACAATACAGCTCACCTATTAACGTAGAACACCTCGAATCCATATATATCCAATAGCCCAATCACAGTCTTTCGTGATGAGTCCTATCAGAAACAAATTTATATTAAACACAGAACTGAATTTTTATATTTTATCACAAACAATATTGTATATTATTTGGATTTTTTGTTAGAGTGCAAGATGCAAGGACATAGAAGTACTGGGAAAATAATACATAGTTTCTAAATTTTCTACAAAAGTAGGGTTTGAATTTACTCTACCTTAAGTAAAGTGTTAAACCAATTTCATGTCTAAGTTCTCTTTTTAGCAAGCAAAATCATAACATGTGGGAAATGTATTTTTTGTTTATCTACAACATAAAATCCCATTAAAATGCAATCATTGTAGTAAGGGGAAAAAAAGGTCATGGGGTGTTATTATTTAGCTTTGGACATGCTCCTGTCTGCAATTTACGGTTTTAGCACACATGTCCTCACCTTGTTCTCCGTGGACTCATTAATGATGTTCACCAACCAGGTAAAAGTCTGTCCATAGATAGCTTTGGCCAGGGCGTCTCTGACATAGATGGCGTGGTCAATTGTAAATGGACTAAGAACCTTAAGAAGAACAAAAATGGTCACTGTTGCAATTGTTGTTGTTTTTTTGCATCACTTAATGAGGGTAAACAAGGCTTTTGTTTCTTTGAACCTGCTCTGCTTTGGCTTCAATCTTTCTGAATGTAAGTCCCTCCTTAAGGTTTTTGGCATCCACCCCCAGAAGCTGTAAAGAAAACTGCAATGAGTAATTAAAATGTATTTCCAGGCCAATTCTTGACATCATTTTTTGAAATGTTTGCTTTCCTTACATCTGAAACCCAGTTGAGCTCTGCGTTGTTCTTCAGAAGTGCGTGGCCCTTGCTGTCCGCATCAAAGTGAACATTTCCTAAATGGAGAACACTCGCAACGACACTAAATAGATGCTGCACAGGGGCACAAAAGGCTATTAGCAACATGCGCATGTAAATACCAGTTCTGCAAAACTAGTCAACTTACATAAGTGTCTGTTTCATCAAACTCAATGACTTGCAAGGCGTTTTTGACCGATTTCCAGTCATTTTTGTCATTTATGGAGGGGACAATGGCACATTCCCCCTGTTAGAAAGAAAAACACAACAAAAATCACAGACTTGTAAAACCTTATTTGAAAACATTTAGAGGAATACACTTTTTAAGTCATACAGACCTGTGTTAGGTAGAAATAAAGCTGGATGTCTCTCTGAAGGCCCAGCTGTTTCAGCAGCTCATCTGATCCTCCCTCCACCAGCTGGTAGAAGATGTGGAAGTTCCTTTCACCATGATTCTGGTGCACGACCCTCGACTTCTCCAGTAGGTAGTTCAGGATGTGGCCTCCAACAGCATCCCCCTTCAGACATCATGATTTATATTTTCATTTTTCCAACACGATAGGCAACAATGACTTTGCTTTCTTTTTGTTGGGTTTATGTTGTAATGTGCTAATGTACGGTAAGGGAAAAAAACTCGCACGATGCAGTAAAAAATGGTGTAGGTTTAGTTTTAAAAAAAAAAAAAAAAAACTCAGAACATTCATGTTAGTAGATTTGCATCTATCTTTCAGTCAGTTTCCTGATAAATTTTTTTGCACAACAGCATTTGTTTAAATCCTTACCTGGTTGTCAAACTGAATGTCCATGTACTTCCCAAACCGACTTGAGTTGTCATTTTTTAGAGTTTTCGCATTCCCGAAAGCCTATAATAAAAAGAAAATTCATTTGTTCAAGAAAATTACCACAATCAACATCATCTATTTTTATCAGTGTTCTGGTGAAATTAGAACCAAGCATTCAACCTCTAAGACTGGGTTGGACATGAGCATCTTGTCTCTGACAGTGTTCATTAAAGCGGTGCTTGGACAACTGACGGCGTAATACTGTAGGATCTTCTTGGAGGCTTCAGTTTTTCCAGCTCCACTCTCGCCAGAAATGAGGATGAAGTTATTGTTGAACTCAGACAGCATGGTGTGGTAGACATTATCTGCCAAGGCATAGCTGGAAGAATTAATAACAATTATTATGTAAAAGAATTCCAGTTAGGAAAATGCATGTTTAATGTACAACTGGGTTGACAAATGCATTATAATACATAGACAGTCTGTGCAAAGACCTGGCTTTGGGTGTGCTGTGGTGCAGCTGCTCTTGAAAAAGAAAAACTTAAAACTCTATTCTTCTTAGCTGCCTTGTTAAAGGTTTTGAAGAAAATCTTAGTTTAAAAACTTTAAAAGTAAGAGAGAAAGTTTTAAGTAACTTATTTTAACTTTACTTCCAATTTAGGAGACTCCTATTCTTAAACATTGTGGAACTTTACCTCCCTACCATATAAAAGGAGTGTCACTGGGCAGCAGCTCCACTTACATGTGTAGAACCTCAAAACTTTATCCTGGCCCCCTTCCTGTTTTCTCGATATGTTTTGACTCTACTAAACACAAGATATACAGTGGCTTTCAAAAGTGTTATTATCCCTTGAGCTTTTCCTTATTTTGTCACATTAACACCACAATTATAAATACATTTCACTGAATTCTGCATTTGAAAGACTAATAAAAGTGGTATACAACTATGAAGGAGTAACAAAATTAAACATACCCTTAAATTAAAGTATTTTTTCTTGCAATAAAAATAACGGAAAAGTAACCAATCCCCCTGATTTAATACTTTGTAGATCCTCCTTTTGCTGCAATTACAGCTGCAAGAATTTTAGCGTCTGTCTCTGCAAGCTTTGCATGCAGTGACAGGAGGTTTCAGCCATTATTCTAAACAAAAATGTTCAAACTCAGTCAGATTAGGCAGAGATTGACTGTGAAAAGCCGTTTTCAGCTCTTTCCACAGATGCTTGTTTGGATGTAGGTCTGAACTTTCTAACACACCAATGTTGTTTGTTTTAAACCACTTGCCATGGCTTTATGTTTAGGGTCGTTTCCCTGCTAGAAGGGGAGCCTCCGCCCCAATATCAAGTCTGTTGCAGGACTTCAATAAGTTTTCTTCTTAGATTTCCCTGTATTTAGGTTCAATTTCTTCAACTTTCAGTATCTTCACTGTCCCTGCTGAATGGAATCATCCCCAGAGCAGGATGCTGCCACTACCATATATCCCAGTGGGGATGGTGTGTCCAGAGTGATGTGCAGTGTTAGTTCTCCGCCACACATAGTTTTTTGCATTTTGGAGGCACCTTCTTCCACACGTTTTCTTTGTCGTCAAAATGACCACTGGCAAACTGCAATCAGGACTTCCTATTTTTTCTATTTTAACTTTGGCTTTCTTCTCTCTTTTCTACAAAGATATCGTTTTTGCAGTGGATGACTAATAGTTTTCTTGTGGAAAGATTACCCCACCTGAGTTGTGGATTTCTGCATTTTGTCCAGAGTCACCATGAACTTCTTGGCTGCATCTCTGGTCAGTTCTCTCCTTGTTCAGCCTGTAAGTTTAGGTGGACGGCCTTGGCTTGGTAGGTTTATAGTTGTGCCAGACTCCTTCCATTTCCTGCATTATGGATTAAACAGCGCTCCATGAGGTGTTCAAAGCTTCCCTGTTTTTTGTTTTGGTTTTTTTTGTAGCTAAACCAGCTTTAAACTTTTCCATGACTTCATTTCTGACCTGTTTGTTGTCTTCATTACACTTTAATGTGCTGTTTGCTCCATGGAAGCATGGAAAAGTACAAGGTGTATACATACTTTTGCAAGCCACTGTTTTGTGTATCATACAGGTGTGCTGATTTTGTTATGGTCTGACTGAACAGTTGCGATGTTTGGGTGCCCGCTGTACACTCACATGTGTGGTGGAAGTTCAAAAAAGTTGACACCCATGTAGACATCCATGTGTTTCTTACTGTAGATGTCCAGCTCCTTATACGGATTCACAGACACCAACAATGTTCCGATGTAGGTCTAGAGAAATCATAGAGAACAAAAAACTTATTACACAAATTAAAAGGCATTATTTAATTTAGAATAGGATTTTTTTTTTTGTCTGAGACCCACATAGATGAGATCCTTGCAGAAACGTTTCTTTAAATTGCTGATAACGGACACCTCTGTGGTTTCGTCAAGAAGAACAAAGTCCTGGATTCCCACTCGATCCCTGGCAGTCAGGGCACCCTCCATGTCCAGCCGGCTCTGTGGAACAAGAACACTATCAATCATAATTAGAGCTCAATGCACAACTAAAAGCACAGGGATGACAAATAATTGTTTTATATTAACCCAATTTTGTTAAATCTCTCTTAGTATTGCCCAGTTTTTATGTTGTACTATTATAACATGGAAGATGTTTGTTTGTTATTTCTGCAGGCTAGAGGAAATATGCTGCAGTAAAAACAAATGCAGCATTTAAAAATAACACATTGTGCATGCCTTGTTTCTGTAAACAACTCCATGGGGGAACAATCTAAAGTAAAATCAAAAAAAAAATCTAAAGTAAAAACAATATATTTGCTAGATGTTTACAAATAAAGAAAAAGGTATTATGGTACTAAAGGTCTGAACCAATGGCTCTGATCATGCATGTGAACAAACAGATGATAATTCCTCCACCTTGGGACTTTGGCCACCAGCTCTTCATTCACTTGGACTGGTGCACCAAATAAACACGACACAAACTGCAAAATGAAACAGCGGCGTGTTTTAGAAGCATAGTGGGAAAAAAATTCCACCAATCTGTTTAGCATTCACAGCACCAACACTTTGACCAAAGGTTTTCACGGCTTTTGTTGGTTTTTTGGTTTTTTTACTGCCTCTTTGGAAGTAGAAATCCTTTGATTCTCAACTCCCTCTGTAAAAACATTTTAAAAAGATAATCCATTGGATCTAATTGACACAAAGCCCTCCTTCCCCCCTCCCTCATGCCTTCGTCCTCCTCCTATGGCCCTCGTTTCTTCTGAGAACGGCCAAGGGGCTTTTTGTCCTGTAAATACCACGGAGGAGAGACAAAACAGACGTCTTTAAAATGCAGTCTACAATCCATTACACATATTCTCCCTGCATATCCATTCAGTAATTATTCATTAGAAAACATTTAACGTCATAGTGAATTTCACACTAGGCAGTCGAAACACAATGGAGGAGATTTGGCCTCTTTTTGGGGTGAAGAGTTGTGGGTGGAGGGGTTGGCTGCACCGAGGAAGGGGTGAAGGTGGAGGGGGACGGAGGGGAGCAGTATTTGTCTGATCTGAGAACCTCTGAAAATGGGCCGTCTTGAGACAACGGGATAGCCTAAATAGTGCAGCAACGGTCCGTGCCCTGCTGCTTGCTGTGACACTCATTTAAGGTGCTCTGCATTGGCCCCGAGGGCAGACAATAGATCCTTGTTCTTAGCAATCTTGTGCTGTAATTTGGACTCTATTACTTTCCTCATATGGGGCCCCATGGACGGACACAGGAGGCTAGTCAGATGAGTTTTTTTTTTTTCTTTCCACCTGTCAGCACTGCACCACCAATACTCTCAACCCTTACTTGAACAATACCCCTCAGCCTGTGTACCCCACCAATAACCCTCACACGACCCCCTTCCCACAGCACTCCCCCCCTCCCGCTCACCCACTTTAAGCCTATGAGACAGGTGAACAATATAATTGAAGGAACCCTTTTTTGGACGTCAGAATCAATCTGCTGATATGATGGCAGCGGTGCTACTGGATGGTATCTGTGACACCCCCTTCTTTCATGGGAACAAACTTCTCTCTGGGCAGCAAAACAAGACAATCTGCTGGGACAGCGTGACTTTGGGGTGCCATACAGTGTTACAAGCAATAACATGGGCAGATAAGCTCCTGTCAGGATATGGGATTGATTAATTCAGAGATGATGATAATGCTGATGTTTTCGGTTCTCCAATCAAATCTGAAATCTGCCATTTCCATTGAGATACCATAGTTCTTTCTCAGAATACAGAGATGTTTTTGAAGACACTAAAGCCCAAAAAGCAGAGAACAAACTGGGCTCTCTCAGTGCAGTAACAATGGAACCTGAATGAGTGTGGAGTTCTCTATACACAGGTGCATCTCAAAAGCTTAGAAAATCATTAAAAATCTAATAATTAAGGTTTTATTTCTGTTCAGTTTAATAAAACAATCTAAAATAGAGAGTTTTTACACACAGTGGAATATGCATAATATATGTAATAATTTTGCATACTTCTATTGAAAACTGTAAATTTAGTTTCTCGTAAAGTTAAACTTTTACAATAAACCAATAAATTACCCAGGATTGAGGAGTTTAACTTAATCAGACAATTCCGAAACAAAGTATGTAAACAAATGAAACATAAACCGACAAAATAACACAGGCAACACAATAGGGCCAAGCAGAACATAAAACATAACAGGACCATGCAATGGAAATACAGGAGAACGTTAACTGAGGTATTCAGAAAAACTGGAAATATCAAAACAAGACACAAAACTTAACACCAAGACTAAACACCAAACACAAGACAAACACCGGGATAAAAATAACTGAACATAACAGTTCAACAAGTGTTAATAAATAGAGTGTAAATAACACTGAAAGTAAAAGGAACTGACAAAACCTAGTCTTAAGGATTCTGACAGAGAAAACTGAAATCAAGAGCATCTTGAACCAAAAAAAAGAAAAAGAAATGCACTTTTGATCATCCTTTTTGGCGATGAAAGCAGACTCGGTATATAATTCACAAATCAAAGTCCCAACATCGACATCTTAGACATCTTCAACGCCTCCCTCATCCAGGCAGCTGTCCCCACCTGCATGAAGACCGCCAACATCATCCCGGTCCCCAAGAGCTCCGCAGTGAAAGGTCTGAATGACTATCGGCCAGTAGCCCTCACACCGATAGTCACAAAGTGCCTCGAGAGACTGGTTCAGACCCACATCAAAGCAAACATCAGCGTCACCGTTGATCCACACCAGTATGCATACAGGAAAAATCGATCCACAGAGGACGCCATTTCCTCCGTGGTCAACACTGCCCTCACCCACCTGGAGCAGAAGGATTCATATATTCGTATGCTGTTTGTGGACTTCACATCTGCCTTCAACACCATGATACCTCAGACTCTGATTAATAAACTCTCCTCACTTGGACTGAGCTCTTCCATCTGCAACTGGGTCCTGGACTTCCTGACCAACAGGCCGCAGTCTGTGAGGATTCACAACATCTCCTCCCCCACCTCTGCATTAATGTAAAGAAAACCAAGGAGATGATTGTGGACTTCAGAAGGGGCAAGCATGCCCACCTCCCCATGCACATGGGAGGATCTGCGATGGAAGTGGTCAACAGCTACAGGTACTTGGGTGTACACCTGAGTAACAACCTCACCTGGAGCAACAACACTTCCATTCTGGTCAGGAAGGCGCACCAGCGGCTCTACTTCCTCAGGAGGTTGAGAAGAGCTGGACTCGGGAGCTCAGTTCTCACGTCCTTCTACACAGTGGTGGAGAGCGTCTTGTGCTCCAGCATCAATGTGTGGCATGGAAGCTGCTCTGCTGCAGATAGGAAAGCTCTGCAGAGGGTGGTGAAGGCTGCACAGAGGACTGTTGGAGTCAGCCTCCCCAGCACCACAGACATTTACACCTCCAGATGTAGGAAGAGGGCCTCCGGCATCATAAAGGACCCCACACACCCAGCACACTCACTTTTTGTCCCGCTCCCCTCAGGCAGGAGACTGCGGCGCATCAAGTGTAAAACCACTAGACTGAGAAACAGCTTCATTCCTGAAGCTGTGAGACTCTCAAACACACTCAATTAAAAATGAAAAACACTTTCTCATTTAATCGACACTGTTCACTTTAATATCACACTTTAAAATGTCACTTAATATGTCACTTGCACTCTGAATTTTCATTGCTGCTATGTCCGAAGTCCCATATTGTAGATTCTGTGTAGTCAAATCCTATTCTCTTATACTTCTTTATATTTTATTATATTATTCTTATTTTGTAGCTATTTTAAAATTGCTATGAGGGTGTAAACTGGATTAGTCCCACCTCATGTACCACATGTGTTGTGATGACAAATAAAATTCCTTGATTCCTTGATTCTTTGATTCCTTTATTCCTTGATTCCAAAATGTGAAATAAAAGTGGAAAGAAATAATATACAATTTGCTTGAGATGCAGTGAGAAGTTTTTTACAGGCAGTCTAGTCTTGGTCTACTCTGTCTTTTTGATGTTTTCAGTAAACTTAAACATGTACAAGGACGTTTTAGAGATACAAATATGATTATTTTTCCTGTGGGACTTAATAATCATGGTTTTACTATGTTTGAATGACCTAAACCCGACGGAGAATCTAATTAGATCAGGTTTATCCAGTCAAAGTTATTCAAATTTTATGATAAACTGTCTTTTAGTGTTTACACTAAGCACAACACAGACAACTCGGACAGAAACCAACACAATCTTAAATGGAAGAGGAAAGAATCAATAGAAAAATTGTTGCTGCGACCCTGATACATGGATGCCCTGGGCAATGAGCCGTATCGCTCATAACAAACACAATAACAGTAACCTGCATTGAAGCAATGATTCATGTTAATGGAACGCAAACAAGTATGTAGAGTGTGGATTCACAACATGGACTCATTTTTTAGAGGCAGAGATTTCTTTATTCTCAATCTATTTTTGTTAGTCTAATCATAACGACTCTTATGACTAATGTCATTTTAAACTTAACTGTTGTGTTGTAAATACAGGGTTTGGACAATGAAACTGAAACACCTGGTTTTAGACCAAAATAATTTTTTAGTATAGTGTAAGGCCTCCTTTCGCAGCCAATACGTCAATTCGTCTTGGGAATGACACATACAAGTTCTGCACAGTGGTAAGAGGGATTTTAAGCCATTTGTCTTGCAATAGTGGCCAGAAAGATTGTCTCCTCCACTCACTACTGCTGCTTTGACTTCAGGTCCATTTTGTTTCTTTTGTCGCAGGAGCAACTCCAGTGTTGTTTAAAAACTGCTACTCTTTACCTGTTTACTGGCTATTAGTTGTTTCTTAGCCCTACCCCCAGTCCCTGACATCATCACGTTGAATCGGTTCTTTCCTCTGGCCCCAGAAAGAGTTGGTGCCACCTAAGCACCAGTTTGGAACAAGTTTGGAACCAGTTTGGTCAGCGGAACCACAAAGAACCAGTGTTAACTCTAGCTATAGCACCGAACCAGCACTGGACCCAGGTAGGTGGAAAAGGGGTAACAGATGCGCCAGCAAGATGTGCACCAACAATTTTTCCTCTTTTAAACTCTGGTATATCACCCATAATGTTGTGAGCATTGCAATATTTTGATCAAAACTATGCTCTTACCCTGCTAATTGGACCTTCATACTCTGCTCTTCCTAGTGCAATGTGCAATAAATGAAGATTGGCCACTAGGCTGGTCCAATTTACCCATGAAACCTCCCACACTAAAATGACAGGTGTTTCAGTTTCATTGTCCAACCCCTGTAACTATAATAATCATAATAATCTAAATTAATAAAAACAAATATTTTAAATGTGTCATTCTACAAGTCTTGCATCCGTTTGAAAAATTACATTTCAATAATATTCAAATTTACTGAAATGCACCTAAACCACATGCTGAACTGTTGAGTTGCACAGTAGAGCATCCACTCTGATGCAGCATGGGAAGTGAGATTGTGTATTGAAACCTCAAACCCACTGTCAGATCAGGTGAATTGTCTAAGAGCGTAAGCAATTCTCTTTTAATTAAGAGATGGTCCCTAAACTTGGTCTAGAGTGTCATTGTTGCCTGAGACGGAGTGGATGGGGGTGCTGGTGATTTGCTTCCTAACTCAACAAACAGAAAGAAGAATTTATTGTACGCTTACAAGTGAATAAAAGTCAGCAGTTGACCTCAGCATAAACAAAGTAGTGTGCAAATCTATCCACTAATCCATTTGTCAACTAAAAGTGAAATATTGCAGGGCAAGCTGCCAAAATTGGACAAAAAATAGCATATTACTTTAACACGTGCGTCATCTTTTAAAATAGAACTAAGTTAGAAGCTACTCAAACACACTAATTAACGCAATAGTACAATATACTAAAGTTTAAAAATAATTTTTATAAATTGAGTAAAACCATAATGTCTTCTGTAAAAATACACAAGAGGGGCACTAAACATATATTTTAAATAAGTCATATACCTAATAAATAAGCTAATAATGTTTATTTTTTAAAGTGATCTTTGCAACTGGAAGACTTCTCATACTTCCTATGTAATTATCCAACAAAAAATGTAATGTAAATGTAAGTTTTTATAACCACACAAAATAAAACCCAACCTGCATTTTCGAGCCTTGGTTAGTCTACTATCTGGATGTAAAGTCTCCAAAGCTGAAGTCCTTCCTTTTCCTGGAGATGTTAGAAGAAAATAGAGAGACTTCCTGTTTCCGTTTGCATGAAGGACATTAGTGACCCACTAAACTAACTCTAAACTGTTTTTCACAGCAGCATGTTTGCTGTTCTTTCGTCTGGTCCTCAGTCATGTTGCGTGTGATGTCAGTACAATGTTGGTGAAGTTACGTGGAGACCAGTGAACACATATACTGATGTCCTGAAGCTCAGGGCACTGGTTAATGATTCATGTCTCAGAAGGTGGAGGGACGAAGAGATCTTATTCAGTGCTTACTTGGCTATCTGCTACTCTGCTAAGTGTAACGTAACAAGACAGAAACAAGATACAAAGCACACCAACTTATTGCCTTTACCTCTCTCTTTCTCTCTCTAATCTCCATATTATCGCAACCAGAAACATTATTTCTTCCACATATGTCAGTTCTGGTTTCTGATCTGCGAATCATTACAAACTCATTATAGGCTTCCATTAGTTTCAACCAGAATCTTAGAGTCCAATCAGTTTTTTTTATTAAAGCAGTTCCCTCACTGAATCAGTGTTTTGAGCATTGTTTTTTGTGTGTGTGTGTGTGTTTGTGTAAATTACAATAAAGGACTTATCTGGTTGATGAAGCTTTTTTTAATAACAATAAGATGATGATGACATAAACATGGCTCTTTGAATACTAAAACATGACCATATGTCTGTGAGTTGTTGTTGAGAAACGAAAGTAGACCGTAAGGTTAACGGATGTTCAGTCAATCATTCGAGACGCATGACGTGTCTGCCTATTGTGCTCCTGATCTGTCAGTCAAAAGCTTCAACATATCAGTCCTACTTCTGAATCCCTTTGCGATCTTTTACCCAGTCATATTCACCAGCTCTATTACTTTAAACACTGTTGGACTACAATGGACACCTAAAATTGCACAAAGACTAAAAGAGAAAACTAAGAAATTATGTATAATTGATAGAAAAACACCACAGATCCTCAGCTGCACCTTAATTGCTCACCACCCTGATATTTTTCCCAATGTAAGTTACAAAAATGTCTGCTGAAATATTATTTACATTCTGTGTTGTTTGACAATATCCTTGGGATTAGTCTAATAGTATGCTTGTAGTTTTTCACACAACGCCTGCGGCATATTTGTGGCAACTTCCTGCTACACAGTTTGTTTCGTTATGCTGTAACGGTTTATTAGCTTAGCTTATTTGTTTCTTACTATGTGTAAGAACGAGCTGGGATGTATGACTGGGATATAGATTGACAACCGTCTTGTAAAATACGGTACTTTCATCTATTTGGCAGTTGAACATTTTGTTTTGTATTGAACTGATTGACAGAAACAAGTTGACAGAAACTTCTGTCAGAGAAGTCTGTTGCACACAAACAATAAATATATATATAACAGTAAGAGCAAGCCAAACTGTCCTGAGGGGATCTTTTATGCAGGACTTGCTATAAAGCGTTGCATCCATACACATGAGTAGTATGTATGTGTATTTTTATGTCTAGCACAGCTGCCTGCAGTTTGGCTAGAGACAGAAACCACACACCTCATTGCTCTCAATATCCACAGCTTTTTTTATTACTACTTCACCTCATCCTTGGAAGCAAAAAATCTTGCAGAAATGGAGACAAGGAGTGCAAAAAAATGCAAATATGTATATGATTGAAACGCCTCAGTGATAAGTTTCCACTGTTACCCTTAGTTCAATTCTATTAGTACAGACTAAGTTTTCCTTCTATTTTCCTACTAAAGATGACTAAATCTTGTCTTAAATGTTTTTGAGTTTTTGTTGACAAAAACTGGACTAAAACTAAGACGTTTTTTCGAACCAAAAGACAAAGTATAAACTCTAACAGTTGCTTAAATAAACTAAACTGGCTATAAGGAATGGATTCACCTTTTTATCCCATTATTGTTTTTAAATCTTTTGGGGTATGCCTCTTTTTCAATTATTTTCTGTTAGATCTAAACCTAGAGTTTGACTGGGAGATTTAAACACATCCTTTGAAAAGGGGAAAAAAGTTCATCTTTCAGAAGGACATCAACTTTAAACATACAACAAGAGTTACAATGGGAAAAAAAACGCTCTTTTGGGGGTGGGTTTCTTTAAGTAAGACTTCTTTCTAGCTGCTTTTCCATAGAAGCTGGTTATGAGAAGAGCACAAAACTATGAGCTGTCCTGTGAATAGTCTCCGGAGTTGTGAATCTTGGCAACCCCTCAAAAGTTAACATAAGCCTTTTAGCTATGTATCTAATACAGGCTCTCCTTGCTAACCCTGCCAGTTTGAGTTTTTTGTTAAATTCTTTAAAACCTTTCCACAATTGTATTTCTGACCTGTTTGTTCAGTAAAAAAACAACAAAAAAAAACATCTAAATGCCTTTACAGAAGAGCTGGATTTAAATTTCTATTACTAGTTAGATCAAATCTGGAAACCATTAGGTAAACTTTATTTTCAATAAGGGTTTTTTTTGGTTAAAGAAAAAAAAATTAGAAAAGAAAAGATGAATTTCTACTCATGCAGATAGGAAATTGGCCCCTGGAATACGTTTACATATCATCTCTATCACATAAAATCTTGGTAAAGCACATTGAATTTAGCCATGGAATATGAAAAAAGATATAAAAGTTCAAGGTGAACCAAGACTTTTGCAACACACAGATAACCAACCTATTTGTTTGTGAAACCTAGTAACCACTGCTTGGAAACCTTTTCCAGTAAAGGTAACACAGGTGTCCACTTTCCTAACTCTGATGACCCACATAAGACAAAAATAGAAACTAATCCAAAGTCTTGGTCAGTTTATGACCTAATTGGTGTCTGGAAAGCTTTAGGTCAATTGACTGTAATGGGTGAGCAGTTCAGTGTTCGGCATAATAAATTATTCAAGTCTCCACTTGAGAAAAGTTGTCAAGGTTACTTCTGCCGTTGCCCCACCTCTCCTCCGCCCCGTCAATGCTCGTCCAATCTTAACAAGCTTTGTGCTACCCACTGGGCTCTGATTCAGCCCGAGACCCGGCAAATCCAATTACACAGGAGTCAGAGAGGTTGATTTTCCCATTATGGATTCCATGCTGAGAATGGGAGCTGATGATAACACTTATCACTGCACCGCTTTCACCTGACACTTTCCTCCTCATTTTCTTTACATTTTATTGTTTCTTTCCTTTTATTTCTTTATATTTTCTTATCTATTTCTCAATAAAACCTTTTTATCCTGTCTTTAGATTCATTGTTCTTTCATTCTACATTATTCTAATGTTTCAAGGTAGCGTAACAAAGCCCCATCATGTGTTCGGTCCTAAATTGATGGGTCAGTCAGATCATGTCAGACATAACCATACAAAGTTTTTGTCTCTGTAAATTTAAATATGTTTCAATGCTTAAAATTTTGGTTCCACACCTTAAAAAAAGAATTGTGGTTGGCTTTCTTTGCTATTCCTGTGCAAGATATTTATAAATTGTCACTACAACAGAATATAATACGAGAAAAATTGTAAATACTACAAATGCATTTTTTACTGCTGCATTATCTCAGAAAGATAGGAGAACATTTGCATCAACTTTATCCTTCAAGGCACAAAAACTGCCCTGTCACTGGAGCCGTTGGAGTTGACACAAGCTCTCAAAGGTCAATACGGCTAACCTTCCTTAAGATCCGTTAAAGGGTTTTCTGTGATCCTTGAGAACAACATTATTGAAAAGTTTAACTTTCTATCAAGAAAAGTCATCTGCTGTGTGGGAGAGACAAAGAAGGAGGGATGAGACCTGCAGAGCCCCACCACCACCACCATAGCTTTTTTTTTTTTTTTATCTGACACTTTGATGATGTATTAAGAATCCTCTGTGGCTACCTGCAGGATCATTGGGCTGTAATTTCTAAACCAAAGTTTAAGCCTTAAGCAAAGAATTGGACAAACGTCAAATCTTATTCTTTTTGCATATGTCTAAAATCTATTTCGTCAGTTTTCAAATATTTTGAAAATCATGAGTGCAGTACTAAGCAAAACTAAGGCAGAAAATTGGTTTATTATATCATATTACCTAAACCTGAATTGTCTTTTAGAGCTATTCAAGTTTTGTTTCTGTTACCTATTTTAAAATGTATTTGTATTCCCCCAATAGAAATTCTCCTTTCATAGTTGACCTTCATGAATGGTCATGGCAGATGGTCTATGATGCTGACCCAGGTTCTGCTGGAGGGTTCTTTCTGTTAAGAAGGGATATTCCTCTTCACTTTCACTACATAAGTGCTCCTTATGAGTGATTGCTGTAAAGTCAACAATACAACAAAACCTATCATCTCCTGTCACTGTATTCTGGTCAAGGATGACTGAATGCTGCAAGTCAGAGACTAGATACAATCTGCAGGGTTTCTTTAGCTTAGAAATAGTTTTAAATTAATAATTGAATTTTAAACAAAACTTGATGCAACCTTTGATAACTGGGGTCAGGTGGAGTGTGTTATGTTACTGAAATAAAGTTATGTTCATTGTAAAGTTATTAAAACAACATGTGTTGTGATTTGGGATATTAAAATAAACTTAATTTAATTAAACACACTTGGAAAAATACATAGTTTCCTGGATTAGATTGGATTTAAGTCAGCTGTATTTACCTATTCTTAATTTTGTTAGATTTATGAACCTTCAGCTTTGGTTTTGAAATAAATAAATATTTTTACCATATTAATGGGGTCTTTGATTTGTTCTTGTTTATATGTGTTGTAAAGTCAGTCCAGGTGGGCTTCAGTCCCTTTGTATTACTTTTTTGAACAGGTTGTGGAGGTAACCGGTTACGTGCCAGAAGGGAAGCAGGGCGTGAAGCTCAGGTTGTTGGTCTGCTTCTGGTCTCTCCTCAGTGGGTCTTTCAGAACAGACCTAACCTAATGTCTTTCCTGTCCTTCCCTCCAAAGTATTTTAGGTCCTGTTTGACCTTTATGATTCTTAATACTCCAAACATCACCATTTTGCTTCCTTTTCCTGTTTGGACATTACTCTTACACTAACCAAAACTCTGTGAAACCTATACTTCACTGGCTGCATGCCGAGATAGAGTGAGGTATCTTGAGAGTACTTGTACAACTGTTTTATATCATCTTCTCAGATTAAAATAACCTTTTAACCTTTGTCATCAGAATACAGGGCATATGCTGCCTTTGTATTAGTATGTCTAACAAAGCTAATGCAACAACTTGATGTAAACCCAATTGACCTCTGGTATACTGACACTCTGTCTTGTCTTGAAGCTAAAGGAAATAAAAACAAAGAATGGACCCAGCACCTGCATAAGGTGAAAAAAGGTAATGTTTTGGGTAACGAAAAAATCCTGGCTCACAAGTCCCTAAATAAATAGCTAAGGGGCTTTAGCTAACCCTGGTGAGTGGGAGAGTTATCTTCTTCTGGCTTTGAGCAGGATGATCTCTGGACTTTGGCACAGAACAGCAGTTCAGGTTACCAGCCTTTCTTGGACCTTCTGAATATTGCCCTGTAAGGGCTCTTGGGAGATTTCTGTTCCCACATAAGCAATGTTTAAAAAACCCAGATGGATATGACTGGGAAGAAATACCATACTGATTTGAAGTCAACAATTGTTTTGTGGTTGGACAACAATGTACAGATACGCAACGATAATTATAATGTTTGAATATAAAGGAGGTTCATAGATTCTAATATAAAATACAGAAGTAGCTCAACTGATCATCATCAATGGGAAAGTTGGATAAAATCATAGCAGAAGCTACCAGAAATTTCTTATCAATGTAAAAGAGGAATGCATAGAAAAGGGTTTGTTTAAAACTTCAAGCAATACTTCAAGGGAGATTTTGTCTGTAGTCTAGATTTGAAATCTGTATAGTCCATCTTTAAGGCCTTTAAAGAAAGAAGCTGATGTCAAGAGCAGTGTCCTCAAAAAAATAAAAAATAAATAAATATTGCCGTTTATTGCCTATGTATGCAAAAAGTGAAGAGTTGGAACAAGTGTGAGAGGCCAGAAGATAAACTCTTGGTTGGCCTTATAGAGGTCCAAGTAAAGCATTCTAAGACTCCCAAAAGGAAAGCGGGTCTTTGTGGCTTGTCAACGTAAGGCAGGGTCAAGTTGAAGAACTCCTTAATTTAATCACTAATTAAAAACAAATAAATCCTTAGGGACCATGCCTTTGCAAAACCTGCCTACATGCAAAGGAGGCTATTCAACTTTTTGATTCAATTGTGTTTAAGCGGGGATGCATTCAAAGGTTGCAGGACAGAGGCACTGCGGGCCTGGAATCGATGACCCCTGACTTAGACAATGACTCAAAATAAATACAAAAAGAAAAGATGGATGAGAAAAATAATCATCAGCTAAACACTAGTAATCTCTAAAAAAATAAAATCTCAAACCTTAAATTTAATTGAATCCAAAACAGGATGACAAAAAAGTGACTTACTGAAAAAAAACACTTAACTGATACCAGGTAGAGCCTTGTGTGTGGATTTATTTTACAGCCTCATAAAAACCAGATGATTTATATTGAATTAGTAGAGACTGTGCTCATTTATAATACAAATGAAACATAAAACATAATATTTGAGGTTAAGCTCAAAAAAACAGATGATTTATATTGAATTAGTAGAGACTGTGCTCATTTATAATACAAAAATATTTGAGGTTAAGCTCAAATATTGATAGGGGAAGCCAAGTGTCAGTATTGTTAGTTATATCACTCATTTCCATTCTGAAGGTCTAGAAACTTCCTCCTGTATTGAAAGATCCTATATTTACTAATCTTTAAAGAGTAAATGGTGATTAACAAGTCTGGGTACCCATGCTCTTTCACTAAATTTGGATGACAGCTTCCTCTTCTGTGTGGCCATCAGGTCACTCTAGGTGAGAAGCTTTTCTGGGGGACACTGTGTCTTTGCCCCGAGGCGATTAAATGGTCGGCTGACCTCGTTCTCAGAGGAGCTGGTGTGTTTTGGGTAAACATTTGGTGCAAGAGGAAAACACAGGCTGCAAACACGGGCCAACCCTCAGCTGGTGAGCCCATTGTTTCTCCGTTACTTCAGAAGAGGAAAATAGGAGAGCCACAACTCTGTTTATACAGAGCTACTGGGACTTCTCCTGCTTTTTAGAGGCTCTATTTATTTCAGAGCCTTATCACCATTTCAGATGTGTGGATAGGTCATCACCAGGGCCTAAATAGCCCTAAAGATGTCATTAAATTGATGACCAATATGTTTTTGGAAATATCTGAATTACTAGACAGTACCGGGACATTACATTTAATTAATCAGCTCAAAAAATTAAAACATAGTTTAGCATAAAAACACATTCTGTTGTTTAGTTTACTTTACGATTTCAAATCTTATTAGTTTATATTAACTGCATCAAGAATAAATCTCTATTTCCACACTGTTCTGCATCTGGAAGACCAAATACACAAAAAAAACATGAAACAAGATAGTGCAGTCGTCTTTGTATGAGAAGCAGTTTAAAGAACATCATAAGAGAAGCATGTCTAAAATGAAAATTTTTTGTGTCATAACAAAATCTTCTCATATTTATAGTTGGTTCTAGATTAATTTTACCATCCTAAACTTGTTAATATACAATATGTTGCTATCACAGGGAGAAACATTATGCCTTCAACAGCCTTTGAACATACTTTTATGGCACTAAAAGCTTAAGATAAAAATGTTTATTTTTTTTAATTCACTTTATTCATCAGAGAATACCTGGTAAAATAAAACAGAATACATAAAATTTAGGACATGCATGTGTCCATATTTTTACAATGGCTTTCAATGGGTGCTTATTTTAATGTAAAAATGTAAACATCCGTTTCTCACCTTTAATGTGACATGAATGCTGTAGTATCCAGATTATTTTTTTTTTTCATTGTGAGGGGAAAACATAGAGATGAAAGACAAACATTTGCACATATTTGTAAAATAGACAAAAAAGTTTTTAAAGATAATTTATAAATATGGATTTGACTATTGTGTATATTTGTTTTAGTCCTCTTTACTAGATAAAATCAAGTCCAACCAACTGTCCACAGAGGTTTCTTAATTACTAAACAGAGTATGTTTGTCTGTAATAGAATCTAAGTATAAATCCATCTACTTTTTGAAGTCCTCAAGTGCTTATTAGAATAAATCAGTTATCTTTTGAAATATCTTTTTGTATATTGATAAAAAGTTATAAATTACGGAACAGGCAGCCTAATGAAGACCAAAAAACATAGCATACAAATCAATACCATCTAACAGTTATTTAATGCATCATCTATAATAGGTAGAAGAAAAAAAATAGCGCCTGAACTGCAGACCTTCTAAGACATCGTTGATAAATTAAACATAAAGTGTTGACATTGAGATAATTAATCAGATAAGCAGGTAAGTGGAGGAGCTGCAGAGATCCACTGCTCAGGTGGGAAATATGTTGACCTAACAATGATTAGACTATTCTATTCACAGAAACAAATGTTAAATAGGAAAATGTTTAAAAGAAATCCATAAAACATCCAGTTTGTTTCCCAAGTTATGCCCAAAGTCAAGCAATGTCATGAAAGGAAAGGTTCTGCAAAATACAAAAACCTTGCACCACACTTGGTCTAAGTATCATTCTGTGTGAAACCAGGGAGGAAACAGCAGGTCAAAATTGATAGAAAGACAGATTAAAATGAATACAGGAGATTGTCTGTGCAATACTTGAGACTGTAGTGAGTTCCTACCTCACCTCACTTCACCAGCAGGACAACAACCCTAATCAAGCAAGCAGAGACACAGCAGAATGGTTTAGAAGAGAGATTGTATGTTTAAATCCAATTTGATAGGAAAATAGTTCACAAGGCTCAAAAATCAGTTGTGTGTAATCAAAGCAGAAAGATAAATAAAATAAAAAGTGGTAGCACAAAGCACTGACTTAGGAGCGAGGAACACAAAACTCCCTCATGCTTTTTATGCTATTTTTTTTTTAAACATTGTGAAACCATGTATGTATACATATGGTAATGGTTTAATATAAAATCAAAAAAAATCAAGCACATTAATTGTTCAAGATACATAAATGCTTTTACGTGACATTATGTGTTCATTTATGTATTTAGGCATCAGTTTAAGGTTTACATTTTGCAACTTAATACTTATCCCTGCTCTCAAAAATAAAAATAATGTCTATGTGTTATTTAAAACATGAAGTAATATTTTTTCTTAAAGTCTAGGTCTGGCAGGACAACTACAGAATTTGTTCTTCAGAGTTCAGCTGCATTTTCTTAGATTAACCCACATATACTGCATAGATTCTTGCCTAAAGTAAAGGGGTGCTACCACTGCCAATTAGTTTTGGATTTATAAAAAATAAATAAATACAATTTTTAAACTTTGCACTGTTTGCCTTATATGAAATAATAAAGGAAACCCAATAGAAGTAAATCTGCAATCTCTGTTTTTAAATTATATTATTAAAATACAATAAAAAAATTATTTTCTTTCGGTGTACTGATATGCCCTTCATCATTAATCAACAAATCACACTAGATGTGTGAATGTGTTGAGGGTGCTGTTATTTTGGCCACCACCAGCTGCTTGTTTTTACCATTGTGTACTGTAATTGTCCTCCTCCCTGCTCCTCACGCAGAGGTCACACTGTCAACTGCAATTACAACACCACAATCATCATCACCACCATCATCATCATCATCCATTTTTCTTTAAGGAAACAGCCTGTTCTAACGCCACAAACCCACGGGCTTTAGGACCTACAGGTTCCCCTCTCTGAGGATGGTCTAGTTTTTGGCCGTTACCTTCATGCATGTAATCATTGATTGTGCCTATTGTGGCGGACCATCTGTAGGGTCCCATGGGACTGATAGAGCAGTCTCCACTTAATTTACAGTCACAGTTTAACCTGAAACTGGTTTAATATTTTTCACCTGCATTAAAAGTCCAAACCTGTCTTTTAGTTTATCATTATTGTTTTGTTTTGCTTTTAATAAATGCATGAATGTATTTGTTCACAGTCTATTCTGATTTACACTAAAGCACCACAAGTTTCAAACACTAATAGGACATTTTTTTCAACATGTTTCATATAGAACTGCGGACTACAATAACTTAAAAGACAACAACAAAAAGATAAAAATAATAATTATAGAAAAATAATAATATGACCCATTAAAATCATACTGTCTTGAATCAATTCAAAGGTTCCTAGGACATGTTTATGTCTCGTTTTTCTTTACTACATCTTTATTACAGCCTTCACAATATTGGCCATTATACATAAAGGGATGAAATGATAAGCTGCGGGAAGAACTCTCTTTTTTTTTAAACTGTTTTTTTGCATTGCATTAGACTGAACCCCCATGCAGCCCTCCCTGGCCCCTGCTCTCCCTCTACCCGCCTCAATGGCTCCCTTTTCCCTCTGTGGAGGGGAGCAGGACGCGGCCTCTGAGGCGGGAAAGCAAATAATCTACAAGCACTTCCTCAGAGAAAAAAAAAAAAAAAGTTCACACTCACATACACAGATGCCTCCTCAAATTGCGACCCAAAACATTTGAGAGCAGAGCGCAGTAACTGCTGGGAATAACCAGAAGAGGAGGAAGGCCTCAGATTTTTTATGATTTTTTATATGGGTATTTTTAAATACACGAGGATCGTTTTATCTTGTCTGGATTTACTTTAACTGCACTTCATTAATATATCACGATTAAGGATAGAAGTGTTTTTTATATATTTTATTTTTTATTAGAGACGCACCAGTGCGCCACGGGTGAGACGGACGGATAGGTAATGAGAAGAACTAGACAAAACTGGGATGTTTTAATTTCTTCAGTTTGTAATATTTTACCTGAGAGGACTGAGTCTTTCTGATGGATTATCTGAAAGTTAGTGTAAAAAAAAAAGCTTTTTCAAAGCATGCTGCTTTGTATACAGTAAGGAGCGGATATATATTTTTAAAAACACGCAAAGACCAGACCTGACTGTCTCAACCTGCAGGTGAAGTGCTGGATGGTGACAGGCTGCGCGTTAACAGCTGTCAAAATCTCCTCCTGCCTCCGGGTTGAGGAGCGCTCCACTCAGGTCTCTACTGCGCATGTCAGAGTGCTGGACAGCTCCAGAGAGGGAAATTTAAAATCAGGGTTTCAGGAGGAATCAGGTCCAGCACAGTGGGATACAGTACAGAGGATCAGGACCAGCTCTCACAACCTTCAGGATAAACACAAACAGGTAGGTTTATTCAAGAGATTTTTTGCAATTTTTAGAATCTAAATTTTTATTTTATTTTTTAAGATAGACCTTTATTTGAATCTTTTTAACCACTTTTGAAGTTCAACTTTATCTGCTTATTGTAAGAGAAACGTTGAGAAATGAATGCACTTTAAAATGGGATTATGCACAATAAACATAGAGTTATGTAAATAGAAATGTTACGCAAGCCATCTTTTATAATTAACCTTGGTGTTTAAGATGAAAAATAAACCATCTCATTTATGGACTTTAACATTTTTTCCTTTCCTATTTCCATCTTTTATTTTCTGTTGCCTTTTGTTTTTTATACACATTGTCAGACACATATAATTTTCGTGTGCTTAAGTTAGACATTGCAATTTAAGCATTTCTATTTCTGCATACCTTCATATCTTTTATTAAAAACATGAATGTATATAATCACATATGTATCATGTGCTGCAGAAAAAAGACAACAAAATATCCCAGGAAATGATAGAAGGTGGAATAACTTCCAGGATGTCAGGAATCATTGACAATGCTGGGCATCATCCATCACCTCAAGACTACAGGTATTGGTTAGTTTTTTTGTTGTTGTTTTTTATTTGAGACATAGTTGGAATTATTTCAATATTGAAACATGAAAACAGATTTTATTAGATGAAATTATTCAAGTGTATTCAATGTTTACACTAGTTTTAGATGGACAGCTCTTTGTGTTTGGGGGGATTCCATGAAAAGAATAGAAGAAGAGGAAAAAAATCCACAAGAATAAATGATTTTCTCTCTGAATAGATCTGTCAGAAACCATCAGCTCTGTTTACACTCCTGCTGTCGGCGCACGGAGAGCCTGAGCCTCTGGATGGCCCAGCTCAGGGGGAGATGGGGCGCTCTGGGTCACCAGTTTGCACAAGTGGTTCCCAATTAGAAAAGAAGGAGCAGTGGTGGGGGGTGCTGCTGCAGTGAAGGAGGAGGGACAATATTTTGAGTTGCTGAACTCTGGCGCAAGGTTAGGATGAGACATGGAAACACCAGCAACCTTTTTTTCTTCCATCAGTGATTAATTTCCACACTCTACAAGTGACAGAACATCTGGGAGATCATCCCTGTTTTTTCTATTATAAAAGATTCCGTTATTATAAGACAGGATATTTTTAAATGCTTTAAAAAATACAATTAGCGAATATGATACTGCCTTTTTTATCAAAAGCAATGGAAAATATACCTGTAGAAATAAGAGAAAAGAGGTATGGGAACAAGAAAGTGATTCTAGGATGTGTTTTAACTGTGTCTTAGACGTCTGCTGGTGATTCCTGGCAGCAATGATGTCACCTAGGATAGTCAACACATAGCCCTATCTGAAACTGCATTTACACCCCCCGGGTCTACCCCAGGCCCAAGGCCTGTTAACTGTAGGGTGATAGGGGCTGGAAAGGGACAGGGAAGCAGATGGTATCCTATTTGTCTCTCTTATGTGAGGGCTGTCATTCCAGCAGATTAATACAAGGGGCCGGCTAAAGAAAAGAAATGACAGAGACAATCAAGGAGGGCTCCAGGGAAGACAATAGAGACACGTGCCACTGGGCAGATTTGTCGTTTGGGACACAATAGGTGATCATTTTTCAATAGATGGGGCCAACTGTTTTCAGGCAACATGTGCCGTCGTCCCATGTTTCAAACGATCTCATGCGCTGTTTACTTATGATTCAGCCAATGGGTGAGGCGAGGCCGTGGTCACCTGATGCAGGACTGTTGTTTTTTTATTTGAAGATATAGTGTGTGTGTGTCTAGATGTAGAGGGGGTTGGTCTGGTCCTGCACTGTCCACAGACCCACGAGGTAACTGAATTGTCTGTGTTGTCATAGAGACTGAAACTGCACAACATTGTGTGTTTTCTGGGAAGACTCGAGAGGATTCAAGAGGATTCCTCTCCTTTCATCTGGTTCTCTTTAAGGATTTAAATTTAAAACACGTAGGCCCGACTGGTTAAGCACACACAAAAAACAATCTAGTTAGTTTAAAAAAAATTACAAGAACATGTTGAACAATTTCTTTAAAAATCTAACGAGTAAAAACAAATAAAATGATTGGATCTCTCGGTCCAAACAAATGAACAACTTTGCATGGATGAAAAAGACACAGTACTTTATTCACTGAATAAAAAGCTTATTTAATTCCCTTATTGTTGAATAAAAGTGTTACTGTGCATTTAATCTTCTTATGCTTAATCCCAAATTTCTAAAACAGAGGTTTACTCTGCAGCTTTTATCTCCATCTCCCCTCATTAAAACCCCTTCAGATGGTTGTGTTTGTCAGAGATAAAAAATACTACGAACCAAGTGTTTAGATTCAAACTCCCCATCTGATCAAAGTGCGTCTGAGCTGACAGCTGTGTTAACCTTGCAAACCTCCTTCCCCTCCCCCTCCATCCTCTCTCCAAGGCTTTTGACCACCGACCCCTCCCAGCTGAGAGTGGAGGACCTCCCTGGGGACCTGCAGTCTCTGTCATGGCTCACCTCGGTGGATATGCCCAGGCTACAGCAGATGGCTGATAGCAGGGGCAACGGTAACGGGCCCTCCCAGGGCAGCCTGCTGGAGCAACAGACAGGTGAGGAGACTACATGTAAATATTGCAACGGCTTTCTGATTGGATGAATCACTAAAGATTTGTTTTCATGGATTATTATTACTAGTAGTGGCTCACAAACACTCAAGGTCCTTGTACCTCAATCTTGTTTACACTTTTTACATTACAACCCCAAACTTAAGTCTATTTCATTTGAGTTTTATTCCATAGATCAACTAATGGTGAGTTACATATACAACTATTACAACTTGGAAATGCACATTTCTAAGCCATCTAAAATTTGATAGACTCAAGTTAAAGCCAATGTTGCCAGACAACGTCACATAAAGTCCCCCTGTGTTTAATTTAATCTCATTATAAATTATAAGATGTTCTGTAAATATCACTGAGGTTTGTCGGAGGACATCTGCAAAAAAACGAACAGATGATGGGGAACATTATAGAGAAATGTACAGCAGCAGAAGGGGAGAAACATCATCCCTAGCTTTTAATCCTATTAAACGTTTTGAATCAATTTAATGTATGGCACAACCGGGAACCTATCAGGACACAGATATCAAATTAAATTCACATGGGAGAGCCTGATTCAGAGAAGAAGCCAAGAGACCTAAGGTAACTTTGCATTAGCTGCAGGAATGCACAGCTCAGGTGGCAGAATGTATTAGCAGCACCAGTATTGGTCACCCACTCCACAAATCACATGCAAAACAGAATGTGTTGCAGGATATTAAACCAGCATATTTCTCTGAACACACTATGTTCCCACTGTTAAAAATAGTGGTGGCAGTATCATGCTATAGGGTAACTTGTTCAGAAAAGACAAAGTGGAGTTGATTGAAAAAGAGAGCCAACAGGGCAATCTTTAAGGAAAATTGTAGTTGTCCTCCCGATAAACTTAAAGCTAAGAAACATTAGAAAAAAAACAACTAAATATACAACCAAAGCTACAAAGGAAATCTATTAGAGAAACTATTGAAAGACTTCCATATGATCTTCAGAGGTGCTCTTCAACCAGTTTAAATTAACTTGAACTATTTACCAGAGAGTAAAGCGTCAAAGTAACCACATGAAGCATTTAGCCTTTAAAACTACAAAGCCTAGTAAAAAGACCCGTCAATTACTGCAGCAATACATGGCTGATAAAGTATTGACTCAGGTCTGCTTTTTATGTTGGGTAAAAAAGCATTGTTTCATTTCCACCTCAATTTATGCACAGCTTTGTATAACAAGAAATAAGAATTTTAAAAAAATGTTTAGTAAAATTTCCTTATTGCATTTTTCGAATTATTCTGAGTCATGAAAGCTTATTTCAGATATTTATATAACAGTATATCCTAGGATTGAGAAGCTTACATTTAAATTTTTTGCCTTGTAAAGGCACTAAAGATATTTGTTTAGTAAATATGAGTTATGAGTACTACAACAGATATCTTAGGTGATTTTCTGACCAATTACTACAAATTAATGTGCAGAAGAACATAGTACTACACAACTGTTAAAAAGTATTAACTTTTCTTGTGACTAATTACTTTTTTTAAATTTATTTTATGAATTTAAACTACTTTTGATTAGAATCCAGCTTTCTTTTGCTCTCTTTTGGACTTTCGTTGCCTTTTTAAATAAAAAATACTTTAAAAAAACTTTCAGCGGATGTAAGGTATGAGGTTTACATTTTATTTAGGAAGAAAATTGTTGGTGCTACTGTACTACTTTATGAGTTAAACAGTGTTACTTTTGTTATTTTATCATAAATTCAATAATTAAAACAAAAACAAAAAACGTTTTGTCTTTACACTGGTTGACATCAACATAGCGCTTTCAAGTACAGTTTATAATTGTTTGCAAAGTCGCCAGTTGGAAAGACAGCAATTGCTTATAAATTAAGAAGGATTTTATGCTAATCAACTAAAAATAAAGAAACAACTCAGGACTCTGTAAATTGTAAATGTGAAAAAGAAACCAAACTTCCAATATAAACTTTGAAATATGTTGAGAAGTCCTTGTGGAAAAAAAAGGTTTTAAAAGATATGGCATCTTGGCGAATCATAAAGCAAAAATATGACGCAAGGTTTTACATAATTTTGAAAACCATTATCTGTCTTAAAAAAAAGCTACTTTTAAACTCCCACTATGTGTTATTTTATTGGTTTCTTGAACACCATAACCTGAGTCTAAACCTCAGTCGGTTTAGATTTGGTTTTGTAGTTCCAGGTTTATTTCCAGCAGAATAGGCTAATTGATATGCTAGGTAAGCTAGCCTGGCGACACACTGTTAGCAACAAAATCTAATAGCAATGTGATTTTCCATTTCTTTTAAATAACGTAGAGGACGTACAGTGTGCAAATTAGATTTAATGAAATGCAAGTACTAGGTTTTTGAGCAATGTTCAATTTTCCTACTCTAATCTCCAACTTTCATCCTTTTGTCATAACGTTTTAAAAGGTCTGTAATTCTTTTGGTTATTCAAAGACTTCCTATAAGATGACTATTTCAAAAGTTTAAGGACTGCTGCACTATAGCATCTAACAACAAACAGAAACACCAGGATTAATTGACACTTTTTTGTGTAGCTCAACTGAATAACATGACGATACCAGTTAGTCAGAGCTCCATGCTGCACCTTCAGAGTAACATGCAACACAGCCCCCTGGGAATAAGCATTATCAACACCCACAGTGGAAGTGTGAGTAATCACAGCACAAAAATAATAGTGGTATTATAAAGGGTGCTTAGTTTAAAAAATTGTGCCTTCATTTCTTTCACAGATGTCTCCTTACTCTATGAATGGGATGCCTTCCCCAGGATATCAGTGTCCTACCTCAGTGTACCAGCCTGCAGCCCAGCAGGTCTACTCTCTAACCCAAACTGGACAACAGGTAATATTTAGAGAATTTTAACAATATACAATGATGTTGGCAAAAGCTTTGTCAATGGTTTTCCCAGTAAATATATTGTGTAATGAGGCTCACTGACATTCAACTTTTACTGGATGTTTGTAGAAATCCAGACAATTTTCTTGATAAAATTAGGTAAAAAGTCCAAAACAGAATGTAAATGTAATCAGTGAAGTGTCTTAAACAGAATGCATTGGATGTTCTTAGGAAATGTCACTTCTTGATAAAATTAAGAAAAAAACATTTTATGGATAATGACAATTATAGCAGCTGACGTCTGTATGTAAAACGAGTCACATGCAGTGATTCAGACTATTCCTATCACATAAACTACCTTCAAGGCCTCAAGGTTCTGGGGTAGTTTTTGCAATTTGGTCTTTCGGTTTTTGTAATAGATGTTCTGTTGAATTCAATTTGTCTGACCAGACTAGATTGTCCAAGTATTCCATACTTTTCTCCACATATTCAGTCAAAACCTTAAAACATGCTGAATCATGTTTTGTCTCCAGCTTTGGAGTCTTGTTCAGTTAATAGGTCCAGAGGCTTTTAATGAGAAAAGATGTCAAAAATAAACTATCTGGACAGTTATTTAATATTGTTTTTTTCTGCCTCCATCCTGGCCAGAAACAGATAGCTGTGGCTGGTTTATGGTAAAATTAATTTCTTGCAGCTTTGAGGTTATTGCACCACCAGAAATTCATCTATAACCAAGTATATTTTACAATATTATCTTTTTACATACCATTAATTAGGAATAAACCAGCTAATAGTAAGTTGCAATGATGGTAGGCAAGACTGCTTTATAAACACCAGCAGATTTAAGCTGGTTCTTAACTTTCTCTGTGTTTTTGAAGCTGCGTTCTTGTATTTAAAAGGCATTTCCTATTACGATGACTTAATTTCAGGGGTAAATTGTTTTGGTATCTTTTTTTGTAAAGAGTACTCGAGTTGCTACCAACATCTATCTCAATTAAGGAATATATTTCTATTGATATTTAAAATACTTGTTTACCCCACTGTATGAAAGTTACAACTTCATAATGCTTTCCTCTGTTTCAGTGCTCAGCCGGTGGACTCTATAGCAATGTTTCTTTCAACAACCAAAGTCTTTTCACACAACCACGTCTGGCCCCGCAGGAACAGGAGCTACAGCCCAAGTCTTTCCCCAAGCCAATCTACTCCTACAGGTAAACACGCAGACAAGTTGGTATCTCTGTTTATCTCATCAGCTTAGAACTACATTTAATCCTTGCTGTTTTCCTCCAGCTGTTTGATTGCTATGGCTTTAAAGAACAGTAAAACAGGAAGCCTCCCAGTCAGTGAGATCTACGGCTTCATGAAGGAACACTTTCCATATTTTAAGGTTTGATTTTCTCCATATCGCTGATAAAGACTCAGCGAAAATATATGATGTTCACACAAAGAGCGTGGCTGATTGTACACCATGTTGGTTTTTTAACAGACTGCACCTGATGGATGGAAGAATTCAGTCAGACACAACCTGTCCTTAAATAAATGCTTTGAGAAAGTGGAGAACAAGACGAGCAGCTCTTCCCGTAAGGGCTGCCTGTGGGCACTGAACCCTGCCAAGATTGACAAGATGGAAGAAGAGATGCAGAAGTGGAAGCGCAAGGATCTCCCGGCCATTCGCCGCAGCATGGCAAACCCAGGTCAAAAAAAGTGTTTCTGTAAATGTAAAAGTTTAAACCGCATTCTTTCAACTTAGTCTAACAGCCTGTTCTGCTTCCCCACAGACGAGCTGGACAAACTGATCACCGACCGCCCAGAAAACTGTAGACGGAAACCTCTGGAGCCCGGAATGACCCGGCTGGGTGGCTGTACAACCGCTCTCCCGCAGTCGCTACCAGCCCAGATGCAGCCGCCGGCCATCGTCACCCTGTCTCTGCCGTGTTTGCCCATGCACCAGCACCACCAGCTGCAAGCTCAGCTCCATGCTCAGGCTCGTCTGGGCCCCATGTCCCCGGCCCCGGCCCAGACTCCTCCCCTCCACACGGTCCCTGACCTTTCCCGCAGTCCACTCACCCAGCAGCCCAGCAAGCCTCCGGAAGACTTTTACAGTGTACAGAGCGACACGAGCAACACAGAGGTGGACGCACTAGACCCGAGCATCATGGACTTTGCCTTTCAAGGTGAGCAGGTCTTCCTTATGAAAACATAAAAATATAACTGTTTTCTAACAAAAAAAACTGGTTGGTTTAATATTGTGGCCCAAGCAGCTTCACTTTTCATTGATTTATTTCCAAATTTATGTGTATGTTATAATTTAAAGAAAACTGTATATGGATACATTAGGAAAATAAGTAAATCAATAGATTAAATGGAAATTTAATTTAATAATTAAATGTGAAAAAAATGATCTAAAATTTGTATTTGTTGCATGTAAAAGGAATGAAACTCTTGTATTTGTATTTTAAGACCGTGTGTTGACTTATGTTTGTTTATAATGTTTATGCATTTAGCGGACACTTTTATCCAAAGCGACTTACAAAGTAGACACAATGTTACACTTTTTATATCAATCTGACCATAAGCTATCTAGAGGAAAATACCTAGTCAGAGGCAGGTGACAGTGAAGAGATAGCGGGAAGTACAGAGAGAGTAGTAGAGGGGGCAGAGAGGTAGGGGTAAGAGTTAGGACAGGAGATGCTCTTTGAAGAGTCTTCAAAAGTTTCTTGAAGACGGACACGGACGCAGTTGTTCTTGTAGCACTAGCTACTTCATTCTTTTTTGTAACATAATAAATGGAAATTTTAGTAAATGAAGTTAAAATCATAAAAATTATTGCAGGTACAATGTTGGAAAATCTTTTCAAAGCTGGTTTTATTTTTTTAAAAATTACCCTTTATAAACAAAAACTGTTTGCGTTGCTAAAAAATAAGCCATTTTGAAATACATGTTTTTATGTTATTATTTACACTTTATTCATTTCTTAACCTTTGCAAAAAACTTTTGTTCCAGGAAGCTAGAATTAAAGGTTGAATTAATTAAAATAATAATAATTTCAATTATTAAACGAGTGTCTATATAGATGTGTAAAAGTTGATTTTAATACACTAAACTAACACTTAAATGTTTTTTTCTAGGGAACCTTTGGGAAGAAATGAAAGACGACAGCTTTAACCTGGATGGCTTGGGCAGCTTCAGTAACTCCCCCCTGCGACTATCAGACTGTGATTTGGGATTGGCGAGTCTCCCTCCAGCCTCCAGTGGCGCAAACTTGCCGCTGTCAGATGTGCAAGTAACGGGGCTGTATGCCACTTACACCTCACAGGATCCCCTCTCCTCCCAGTACATGGGAAACCAAGCCAACAGCAAACCAATTGCCCTGCTATGAAGAAGCCAAAATATTTCCTAAAAGATCGAAAACAATTATTTACTCTTTTTTTTCCCTCCTTTCGTTTGGATGGCAGCTAAAAAACATCTGAAAACCTGACCCACCTGGAAACATTTCATTGAGCAACAATACATTTTTTAAGGAAGTAACACCACATCTAAATGGTGACTTTAAGATAAAATACGTCAGACTGAAAATCTTTAGTTTTGCCAAGCAAAGACTGAAACCCTGTAAAAGTACAAAGACTTTGTGGAGAACTGCATGTGAGTTAGCGCTTACCTGTTCCTCTGGTTCTCCTTTCTGTGATGTAGCTCCAAAACTGTTTTACTGTTGTATTGTGCTAGACTATATTGCTGTGATGTTTTATTTATATTTATAAAAGAAAGCTGGAGAAGGTTGAAGAATCTGTCAATGTTTTGCTGTACATATTTAATTGCTTGAACTTGGTGTTACCCTCATCATTCCAAGACACACCCGGCTCCAGTTCCTGCTCCTACACACATTCTGATTACCGCTGCTGGAGAAAACGTTTCTGCTTAACCGTTTTACTTCATCCCAACAAAAAGGTTCATAAAAAGAAGCACATTTTAATTTAAATACACCCATAAAATGTAACTGAAGCCCATCCCATGGTAAAATATAACAAACAGTAAAAGCTCAAAAAGCATTCAAGAGTAAAATAAAGGCTAATTTTTCAGTAATGAGAAGTCAACCTAAGTTCAAAGTTAATGTTCATTACTAACAAAACCAGATTTTTAAGAGCCTTATTGGAGAAACTACAGTGAGAAAACTAAAATAAGAGTTCAGTAGCATCAGTGAACCTGTGACATCTATAAGTGCTCTATTATTTATAAGTTCCTGTACAGTAGTATATTTCAAGCGTCTACAGCAAATTCAAAGGTTCATTCAATGTTTGCAATATTACAAAAGTGAAGCCCAAAAAATATTTTTAATTTAGATGTTTCTGGCTGGTTGGTTCCCAATACTTGGTTGGGGCTCCTTTGCCCAAATACTGAATAGGATGGAGGTGATTGCCAGTAACTCTGATGAGGTGTTAATAAAGCCCATTTTGCCGTAATTGCAGCCTCATCATTATAAACATTACTGTCAAACTCCATAGATCCTATGGCGGACGTAAGTCTACTATGGTCATTAAAGCAGCTGTTTGGTAGCGTGAGCAGATGCAAAATAGTACTGGAAGGGAAAAAAAAATAACCCTCTACCAAATCAGTCAACAAACAAGATCCTAAAGCACTCCTAAATTTAATCCTAGATAGCTGCTGTGACTTTAAAGTTTGTAAAGGATACAAGAAAGGGAGATGGCGAGAAGACTGCTCCCCAAAACATCATTTACTGTGTAACTTAATACTGAGGCTTAAGTAGCTTGGATTTAGTGCCCTTTGAGTGTTCATTCAGACTCTGGGAATTAAAAATTTGGAACATAGCCCAGTTTGAGTTCTGCTTAGTAAGACAATAATATTTGTAGTTCAGTAGTGTCTTACCCCATGATTCAGTTTTACTCCATGTTCTGGATGTTTGTGGTGACACTTGAAGCTCTGACTCCAGCTGCTGCCCACACCTTGCAAATCTCCTCCACACTCTTGAATGAGCTTTGCTTCGAGAATGATCTCAACACAAAAAGTTGCTTGTGGTGTAATTGTTGTTCCACACTTTTTCCTTCAACCTAACTTTCCATTATTATGTTTAGATTTTTAAAAACTATCATTTTTAGTAAATATATGTATAAAGAGGCTTATCCTACATGTGAAGACGTCAACTTTAAAGTCAGCATAATTTTATATTAGCGTGTAGGACAGAGGATATTATTCAAGCATTTCATTTTTGTAATCCAGTAATTCAATTTCATGTTTACTCTAACTAATTGACAAAATCCTCCACAAATCAATAAGTAATAAGCACAGACTGCAAATAAGCCACATAATGTATACATTGCATGTTTTTAATTACATTTGTGAATGAAATAAACTTTTCCATGATATTCTAGTTTCCTAAGATCTATCGGAGTAGATAGTGCAGATAAATAAAACAAAGACTGAAGATTTTGATTGTCTACCCAATAATTCTGGTGTTAAAGAAACCAACATAGAAAATTGTGCAGACCAGGTAAGAGTGCATAGTGATCTCGGGGGGTGTTTTAATTGCCACAAACAAATTTCACAATGTTCCATAATTTGCTCTTCTTCTAATCTAGGGCCAGAAATTGTGACATTTTTGGAATTAGGATATCCATCTGTGGCCACAGTTATAATTTATGTCCTAACTCAATAGAGTTAACAAGTACAAATTGGAATAAGAATCAGTATCAACACAACTGGTGTGACTTTATCAGAAAATTACATTTTAATTATTTCATTATATTTATAATTCATCAAAACATTTACAACTATGGGAAAGAAATTCATTCGCAACATCTCTAGCACATATTTTATAAATGGTTTATAGTTTTAATTACACTATTCAAATGAGTGGCATCTGTGCTTACTGTATATTTTATCAAACACGCATGTTCTATTATTAATTTAAATATTGATGACAGCATTGGGCCAAACCAACAATTATTCCTATCTTATAAAGCCCTGATATACTGCGAACAATCAAAATAAAAGAGGGAAAAATTGCATCAAGTTGAAGTCACAACATTGACCACTGATGTGCTTAATGCAGCAAAGTGAAGCGTGGGTTATAGCGTTAGGCCGTTGAGTGGAGAAGAAGGCTTTCTGGACTGAACTGGTGAAATGTTTAAATTCTTCATATGGACATACAAGTCACTGTGCGTCATAACAAACATGAGAAGGCAGCTCAACAGCACAGACTTTCAACAACTGTCCTTGTGCGTTTGACTTTTTTAGTACAGAAGCAACATTAGTTTAGCAGTGCTGAAATCCTCATTGATCTTCTATTAGGTTTTGCACTGTAGACCTTCCAACACCGAAGCCACTCTTTGCTTCAACCTGTTGACAGTACAACAGATTGTAGTTGAGTCTTTGTTCTCTTTAACAGCGCAACCTAGTGAAGTCCCAGAGCTTAACTGCTGCTGGTGGCGTCCATCGTTGAAAGCAGGTGTGACAACGTGGCTCTCTGAGAGGGAGAAATGTTCTGGCTCATGTGGATGATGGAGTCCATGGCTATGTCTGGGTTGGCCTGCACCAAACTGCACACAAAACCACAAGAATTTAGTATTGACTGTAAAAACTGCAGTTAATTTCAAATTTGTGACTTTGTTTTTATTTTTACACAAAATTACCTTATTAAGCAAAACAATTGTTGAAGTTTAACTAAGGTATACATCAATATTAGCTAGATTTAAAAAACAAAACAAAAGAAAAACTGAACCTTTAGCTTCTGCTTACCCTTTTGTTAGCTGTGTTTTGGAAAGACATGGTCTTAACTACATTTTTCTAAGAAGTTTCCCTAAGTGTGTGATAGAGAGGGTGACATTTAAAACTCTGATTTGCAGGGATAAATCTATAAGAGTACTAAGTTGCAGAACCTTTCACTGCAGCTTCACACTATAACCACAGAAAAGTCACTCGAAACAGTGGAAAAGTCGTAGCTGTAAGGAAAACTAAATGTATTTAATGAAGGGAGAACTGCAGATTCACTAAATCAACGCAGTTGAGAGATTATCAAAAGATTTGCAGATTTTGATGATAAAAGGCTGAGAACTTTGAATAGTGTTGTCAAACATATCTCAAATATAGAGGCTTCATTAAAAATAAAAAAAATAAAACCATAGAAGCTGGAAATACATACATGTAATACCTTTAAATGCATTTATTCTTAAAGAAAGGCCTGTGGTATTCCTTTAGTGTAAGAGCCGCAACACTTGTTCTTAATAAGTCAACATTCCTTGATGGCTTTTAAAAAAAGTTTTATCTTATCTTATAAGATAAAACTGCAGTGTGTTCAGCGGTTGCTTGTACATGTTTAAAGCTGCAGCTTTTATAAAAATGAATATGTTGGTGTAGATATTTCTTAAAAGTGTTATTAAATCATGAGCGGATGGATGGAAGGATGGATGGATAGATGTGAAAGTGAGCAGTGTGTGAGTGTAGCTGCCAGTGTAATATTTTTAACAGATAACCTGTCACATTATACTGTCAGGAAAAGTGAAAGTTTTAATACCTGAACTATTAATGTGCCTTTGGTCACATTAAAACCACTAACGTCTATTTAAAAGAGAAATTACAAATATTTTTATATGAAATGCTGAAAACTAATAATTTAATAAAGAGATATGAGAGAGCATAGTGTAGTTTATTATCTGAAAATACAGGGTAGGCATTTCTGTCCAGCTAAATGTGAGAGTCTTGTTGAGGAAACCATAATCTGAGAAGTAGCTAAAAGACCCACAGCAACTCTGGGGGAGCTGCAGAGATCCAGCCATCAGCTGTCCTCTCTGCACATCTGGCGTTTACGAAAGACTGATCGGAACATAGTTGTTTTGAAATAAAGCCAAAGACTTTACAAGTGATGTTAAGAACACATCAAAACTGCTGGTGAAAATGAAACCAAGAGTGACCTTAATAACTTAGATACAAAATGTAATCTTTACTGCAAACCTACCACAACCTTCACCCTGAACAAATGAAACCTAGTGGTGCTTTTTTGAACTTAGAACTGAGATTCTGTTCAGCGTTCATGTGAAGATGTATGGAAATAAATGGTTGGTAATCAGAGGAAATTAAACGAGGGGAAAAAACAAACAGAAAACCAAACAACTGGCTACAGTGAGCTGCATGACACACTTTTCAGATTTGATCAACTCCAATAAAATACATAAAAAATATATCACCTTACAAACTATTAAAAAACGGAATATTTTTGAGTCAATGTAAGTTATTAAAGATGTAAAAACTGGACATACCTACGAATGTGCTTCAAAACGTTTTCTCTTCTCAAGTACTTGATATTTTCTCGAATCACCGAGCGTGTGCCGCCCACTGTGGACAAATGTTTCTCCAGCCACTCGACCACTGCTTGGTTGTTATCCCACAGGTAGGCCTGTAAAACCCAACAAAAAAACAAACAAACAAAAAAAACACATTTCATTATGACATTTCATAAATGTGGTTAAACACTGGAATAGCTCAAAAAAAGTCTGTATAAAAGATTTAGAAATGTAAACAATGTTTTATGTGTTTTTGTTGAAGTTGTCTGCATCTCGGTATGGGCACCAAACGTCCAACAGCTCTGGGGGCATTCACACCTTGACTGTTCCCTCCGTTTCAACGAACCACCTCCGCAGCATCGACTGCATGTGCCCATCACCGAGATCCTTGTTGGCCTCCAAGATCTCACACTTGACCACCTGCTCCAACAGAAGGCGCCGCAGACGCCAGTAGAAGAAGGTCCGTGCCTGTTTCCAATCTAAAATATCCTGTTCAAAAAGTATTAACGATTAAACTAGTTTGAAAAAGCTTACTCAACTTGATTTTATTTTATTTTTTATCCTTTTCTGCTGAGCACAACTTACAGTGATCACCCCTTTCTCCTGCATTCTCCCAGGAGTATCATGCAGATCGACAAACTGCACCGCCACCTGATGGTAGATGGGCAACAGGAATTCTTCCCTTGCTTTGAGCTTCTCCTCCAATTCCTTGATTTTCTTGCCAGGTAGTTCCGGTAAAGCTGGAAACACAACCACTCTTAACCCATTGAAAGTCTGAAGTTATGCACTTAAAATAAGATGTGAAACTATAGAAAATCCATCTTAAAGACAGAAAAAGTCCTTACAGAGCTGTTCAACCAAACTGGCGTAGACAGAATCGAGTCTTCTCATGGTCTTTAGCAGGTCCTTTCTCCTGAACTTAATCTCCACCGTGCCCTCTGCCTCCAGTACGCCACCTCTGGATTAAAGAAGCACAACCAGAGATATTAGGAATATATTACGAATAAGACATTGATAGGCTGTGGTTTGCTTTGTAAAAACAGTTGAGGTAATGTACCTGCTCTCCCTGTCAGCGTAAAGCTCCATACACAACAGGTTGATGGTGGGATCTATCACCACCCAGGACCCTCCTCTCAACTCGGCATGTGGTGGGATGTACACCAACACCGGCTGATGATAACCATGCAAAGCATCCACGATAAAGGCCCCGAACTTCAGCACCTGGTCATACATATCTGAGGCAGAAAAAAGCAAAGTTACTCAGATTTACCACATAGATTTGTAGAGTGAAGAACATGAGTGTTTGCTGTGTTAAGGGAGCATTTAGGAGGAACAAAAGTGTACATAAAGTTATAAGATTCAAAAGTCACTCTAATGTTCCTTGTAAACAAAATAAAGAAGCTTTTACATTTAAAGAAGTTATGCCTTTAACACAGTTAACCATTTTTTTCCAAACCTAAAAACAGGTGTTTTTTTTTACAGGAGATTCTTTGTTTTAATTTATATTAGATTCCAATGTGTTTCTCAGAGATTTGTTCCTAGCCCACATTTATACACAGTTTATGTAAATTGCAGCAGCAATCTTTGGATTAAATCACTTTTAAGTTCCAGTCAGCACTGTTTTACCCTCTAATGACCAGAGTAAAATAACTTAGCTTTTAAAACACAACTACTCTGGCAATGAGAATGTAATTATGCTTAAATGCAACCCAGTTTCTCATAGTGTATTAATGATCCACACAGCAAAACTGAAAAACCTGTTTAAAAAAAAAATACTTGCAGTTGGATTAGTCTAAATATGTTGCAACTAAAAAGACAGCCACCTTTCATTCCCCCAGAGAAACCCCTCCAGTTGGCAAACACCATGAGAGGGAGATGTTCCCGGTTGAAGTCACAAATAGCCTGAGCTGTTTTAAATGCAGAGTCTGGAAACCAAACCTGGCCAGCCTGTTGCAGAACCTGATGAGATCACACAATAATAATAATAATAACAATAATAATAATAATAATAATAATAATAATAATACATGTAAGTTGTAATTGTTCAGAAAGAAAGCTCCTTAAAATGAAACATGTAAACATATTGACTTACTTTAGACTCTGAATCCAGGTTTGCAGGATCTGCAGGGATGGTGAGCTCAACAGTGCGTGTTTCAACAGCAATTACACCAAGGGGGATTCCTCCCAACCTACATCAATAGAGAAAATATGGTCATATTACTGATTAATTTAGTTGCCACACAAAGAGGATCTTGTACCACTTTACCGTGCTCTTCCTACGACGACTGTCTGAGCCCAGGACCCCATGATCTCCATAAAAGAGCCATGGTCAAAGAATCCACTTTGCCAAACACCTCTTGAGACTAACAAGTTACAAGCAAAAAGATTAAATGACTAGATGATTATTGATGATAGGTATGCACACTTTATAAAAGTTGCAACTCACTGGGATGAGGCCTTCCAGCCAACATCCAACGGGGATCGTAAGGTGCTTTTGTGGGAACAAACTCTATCTCTCTGACTACTGGGTCTGAAGTTGATATAACAGGCACAGGGGAGTGGTTGTTCTGTGAGAAGATTAATAAATTTTAGTAAATATACCTCACCATTATGATTTTTACTTAGATTTGAACTTTCATTACAACCTTTGGCATGTAAGAAAGCCACTGCAGGATGGTGAAGACGCCCTCGAAGTCATCAGGGACCGTTGTATGTGTGACGCCGTTGTTGTGCATGATCTGAATCCCTCCCAGCTGGTTGTTGGAGGTGTAGACTTCTCTCCCTAGCACCTGGATAAAAATAGGGATTTAAATTCCCATGAGTAATGAAAGAAAATACGAACTATTTCCTACAATAATAACAGTACTCATTGTTCTTAGAAATCAGTCGTAGCAAATGTCATACATGTCAGTACTCTCTTTTTCTTACTGGTCGATAAAGGTCGAGAAAAGATTAATTATCTGAATACCTTTTTTTTTTAATTCTTAAACAACATAATGGTTAATTATAATTATTTGGTTAAAAAATGTTGTAATGCGTTATAATTAATACCAATTATTCTTTAGATATGTATACAGAGGTTATTTTTATTATTAGTATTTTTGTTAATTAAGTTTTTATAACACAATTATTACTTTTTTGTGCCAACTAGTATTAGTAATGCTGTCAAATTTATTTATGTACAGTTTCATAAGTTTAAATTACAGTGATAACTTTTGTGGTGCTAAAAACATACACAGCAATACACCATGTAAAATAAACAAGAATGACCAAAAAATAGACATGTAAAAGTATTGCCGACAAACTGACTAAAAGTTTTTTGTTAAGCACATAAAATCATAAGAAATCAGATGGACAAACCTTGTTTAGAGCACCAGCTCCAGTCAGGATGATGTGGGAGTTCTCCACCTGGATCACTCGTTGCCCCAAACGGACTAAATAGGCTCCGATTCCAATTGCACGACACGTCACCTATGAGAAGATTGGGAGGAAAAAAGAAAAATCAGGAAGAATTGCTTTTCTCCAAGAGGAATCAGACACGAGTCCTCACCATACTGATTGTAACGATCTCTTCGTAGGCCTGAGACGATTCCCCCGCGATGGTGCCGGAACCTCGCAGGTTCTCAACACCAAGACCTTCATCTTTTCCAATGATGTCAGTGATTATGTACCTTTAAAATAGGAAAGAATAGCAAAGCACTTGAAATTTCTTTAAAAACAAAATGACTGAAATAGGTAAAAACCGTAACATTCTTGAGCTCTTTAAAGTTATAAGTTATTACAAGTCAGGGCATCATCTTGGTTCCCCAATAAGCAGCGAAATTACATATTTTTTATCCTTTATTTAAATACTTTTCATGCTTAGAAAATTTCCAACAGTTAAAAATGTTACTTTTTACTCTGTTTGGGCTTTGCCATCACTGCTGTTTAAGCAAGAGGTTCCCTAACGTAGAATTAGGGCTCAAGTGGTTTGGGGCTTGAAAGTTCAGATTGACCGGTATAGTGAAAGTATAATTATCCTACGAATTTAATAACACTTACAAAATGTACCTCTAAACATATGTCAACTTCTGACCATTTGATCTGGTTTTGTTGAATTAACAAGGAGATTATAACACAATCCTGAAATAATATGATCTTGAAAGGTTGGATGACTGAGCATATTGGTGAAACCCAATGGCTTTCCTCATTAAAAAAAAATTAGTTTACTTGTTAAAATCAAGAGAAAATAAACACACTGATATTACATTAAAATATACGTTATTATAACAGGCACAGGCAACCTTGTTTCTGCAGATTCACTTTTTTGTGGTTTTCTAAGAAATTCTGTTTACACGAGCGAGGATATTTTCCAAAACAGATTTACTTTTTTGTTTACTCTGACATTAAATAGTTTGTCATTATTCCAGCAAGCCACAATAGGGTTTAACATATGTCTCTCTATGCTCAAGTCTATCAGATATAGATAAAACAATTTAATAGGAAGAACAGTATACTTATTTTACCTGGACTCTCCTCCTTCCTCTACGTGCTGACAGTGAACAGAGTTGGTTGAGCTGATACGGGTGTAGTCCTGCGGTGTCAGGTAAAGATATTTGAAGCCCTGCAGAAAGAAATATAAAAACAACGACGCAAAATATTAACATACAATAATAATTGTTTTTTAAATGTCAAAATAGTAAAACAACAATCTGTTCTGGTAGCAACCTTGTAGGGATCTGAAGGGTCTATCCAGGCCACCTGGAACATGTGTTTCACCTCCTCTGCGAGCCCAATGCGAGCTCCACTGTTGGCTGCGATGTAAATGCGGGGGATTCCCTCAGCTCGAGCCAACTCAGACGCCCTGAGGAAGAGCTCGTCCTCCTGAGGACCAAACGAACCGATCATGTGAGTGATGTCATTACAGATGACAATGATGTCTCTGCCCTCTGGGTACTCGGGAGTCTTCATCTTCATCCTAAAGGCCACCATCCCAACCTGAGAACAAAGGTCAAAAGGAAGCATGAGGGTTTCATCACCAAGGAGTGCGGGAGTATATTTGAATCAGCTTTTAAATGTCCTACATCATTGTCTGCAGGCTGCCGGTTCATTTGAACGAGTCGACCTTCTGGGTCTAGGACGAGCTCGGTGCAAAGCAGCACATCTTTAGGACATTTGTCCCCTGGAACCCACAGCTTGAATAATGCCTAAAATAACAAATTTATGGAAAGTAAAATGATGTAAGGCGTCACATCAGAAATAAATGCACTTCACTGAGTCACAAGTACCTGTCTGAACATCTCGGGGACATCATACACATAGGTAGTTCCCAGGGTTTGAGCTTGGAAACGTTTGGCTTGTAGTAAGTCTTTAGTCACGTAAGGAGTGTTGATTAGCATATCATGCAATGGACCCTGCTTGTTTCCATAAGACTGAAACATGATCTGCACAAGCAAAGTTCATTAAGGAGAGCACTGAACAAGGTCTCTTTTACACTCACAAGAGGCTCAGTCTACTGTCATCACCTGTCGAGAGCTTGGGTCAGTGACCTCTTTATACAGACTGATGTCCAAATAATAGCCTGATTCATTAGTGAGAAACAGGCGAATGGGAATGGCATTGCCTGTTGGTGTTAGGCGAATGTTGATCTTCAGCTCGGCTTGCAGAACACGCAGTTTCCAAAGACGACTGCCGTAGCGCATCACCATAGACCGAACCGACTCCTCAATCTGACGGCCAAAGATATGGACAAGGATGAACAGAAGATAAAACACAAAAGTATTTGTCAGGGAAACCAAAGGATATTCAATTGAAGGAAATCATTTTGCCTTAATACACCAACTAAAAGAGATTCACAGCAAATGTGAATTGTAAAAGAAATGAACACAAACTGACTTTAGATGGGTCCATGATGACAGTAGGGACAAAGTTAAGGAAGATGTGGTTGCAATCTGTGCGAACGCTGGTGTTACTAAAGGCAACTTCCAATTCATCCATGGCCTCCAGTAGGAGGCGCTCTCCTTCATTCTGAAGGTACTCAAACGAAGCCTCCTGGTTACAACGAAAGTTTGCAAAATGAAACACAGGTTATCATTTTTACCTTTTAACAAAAAGACCTACTACTACAGCACATGTTTTTGGATCACTGTCTTACTTTTGTAATGAGATCTGAGTGCCGCATAATTGCTCGGATGAAGAAGCGGTAGTCTGTTACTTCAGCACCCTCCTGGACTCGAGCTGCTCCCAGATACAGGTGCATCTTCTTGTTGGCACAGGGAACTGCTGTCAGGTCAAAGTTCCTCATTCTGTTCAGCTCCAGCTGAAACGCTAGAGCTGGCTCCAGGTTTCTGTAAATTCTGTCCTCCTGGAACTAAAAAGAAGTGACATAACAGCCGGGAAAGAAACTATAATCACCATCCAGTTAACCTCTCATTCTGGGTTTTTAACACAGTAGAGGAAAACTCACCTCATCTCGAGCCCTGAATGTGAAAAACTTCGGAAATTCTCTCTGTTTGAATAAACCAGAAGATTGTTGAAAATTTAAAAACATCAGAGTGAAGATATTCCAAAAAGCTAAGAAATTTAGTCTAATGCTGCTCAACTGTATCTGGTGAAATAATTCCTTGTTTTAACATGTAATATTAGAGGCCATTAACCAGTTAGCAGAAAATGTACTGATATAATACAATGGCAGCAAATTAAACATTGCAGACAAAATTTACCCTAGTACTATTATTTATTCAAATGTGATAACAAAGAGAGAATCACAGGAATTCAGTCAGTGTTTTTTTTTTCATATCTATAACAACTAAATTTGGTATACTTTTGCATCCAGACAAAGTTTTGTTTAACATCTGTTTTTATTTTTGGAAGTAGCTAAATATTCCTTTCACTGAGTGGTCAAGCTTAATACATACTTAATATAGGTTTTACACACTCGTCTGCTCAATAGTTATTGCTCAACTGGACATTTTTTTTTTAAGTAGTTTGGCATGTGGGGTTTAATGATTATTAAACCTTTGATGTTCATGATAATCATGTGACTTTTACATTTTATTTATGTTTAAAAACTTTTTGGGTTATCTCTTTTTGGACAAAAAGTGTGTTTACATAAATGGAAGAATATTTAAAAAACGGATTGTGATACTTCATGGTGAAAAGGCTAATTCTATTTACCAGATCATTGTTAAACTGCTTTTTACTATGAGTTTAAAGAAATTTTTTTGTTAAAGTATGGACACTTGTCATACGTCATGGACACTAATATTTATTAATTACATTATAGCCGCAACATGTTCTAGTGTTGCTCCAGAATTCGTTTAAAAAAAATGTATCACAACTGCAAATTTTCTAGCAAAATAACTTTAGGAACACTTGTGAACAAGAATCACAAAGCAGCAAATTTTGCACGCTTCAGGCTTAAGTTCAGCAAAAGCATCCACAAAGAGAAGTTTCCAGAAATGTTTACCCTCTGAGTTATTAAGAAGGTCATTCTTCTGATCCCGTACTCAAAGAGAATGGCTTTCTGTAGAAATATGTGAAACAAACGTTTATTAAAAACCTAACATAAAAGCAATTATATTACAGACATGGCTGCTGACCTTTGACTGAGCAAACGCGGTGAAGGCTTTGACCAAGGCGTCGTCATCCTCAGTGTCTGCAGTTTTTATGGAGACGTTTATGATGTGGATGGGGTTCTCCCTGTTGTTCTGTAAAGAACAGATAAGAAGTTGATGGCTTCAAAAAAAGATCTTACTACATGCTAAAGCAGAAATATACCAGGATAAAAGACCCACCTTCATGTTCTCCTCCTCCTCATACAAACTTGAGCACGACTCAAACGAGGTGCTCTCCAAGAGTGGTTCAGCAAAACTCGACAGAACTTCATCAAAATTCCTAAAAAGATCAGCAAAAAGAATGTTTTTTGAATTTGGGTCTACTGGGACTGTAAATGGTGAAAACAAAAAAAATATCATTTTGAGAACAATAACCGTTTGAAGACATCAAAGCACTGGAAAGCCACCATAGCTCCCATTCTTTGGCAAGGTGGAGAAAAGGCTCCATCCATTAACAGCTCGCTGCCCTGCCGCTTCACTTTGAACTGGCCAGACCCACCTGCTGCAACAGGAAGCCTGAACAGGAGACAAAACCCCTAAATGATCTCAAAGAGACAAAGTGCTTCAAAGAAATGCAGAGAGTCATACAGAGAGCATACAGCAAGAGATGTTGTACAAGTCTGGAGTTATTACTACGAAGTCCCGATCGAAGTCTAGTACGAGTCTAAAATCCAATTTACAGCTTTCACTGTACGTAGCAATCTTAAAATTAAAAACCTGAATAGTGTGGCATGCATCTGTATTTAACCCTAGTTCAGTACTTTGCATAACCACTGGGTATTAGCTATGCTGCTGCTTTCCTGCATAAGTGATAACGTATTATCTAGCTCTGACACATTCATTATTTTTAAATAAACAGAACACTGAGTAGATTTCCAGTGTGATATTTCATTTGACATATAACAAATTATATTTGATAGATTTTTTTCCCTTGCAGTCCAAGTTAAGTAATCTTGCCTTCCCTATGTACAGTAAATGGTGGGCTGATACATGTACAAAAATATTTACTGAAGTCATGAGTCTGTTATAATTGTATAAGTCCAAAATTCAAAACTAAAGTCCGGCCCAGGATCGAGTCCTTTAAATGAAAGCAAATTAAAAATTATTTTTTGCCAAAATAAGATTGTAAAAGATCCGATTGAGATTTGTTGTCAAAATCCAATTCGGGAGGTTACAGCTAAATATTCAGCAACAATCACTGAAATTTCAGACATTTTTGTTTTAATGAGAAAAACGAAACATATAAAAGTTGGGCTTTTGCTCAGAAATGTTTAACACAAAGAAAAAAAGAGAAGCGAGGACAAGACAACCGGAGAAGCTCGGCATGTAACGTGAATAAGGAAGGACTTGTTAAAAGAATCCCACGTGAACGGCAGGGAAAAAGCGACACGGTGCATCCAGCATGCATTGCTGTGAGACATATAGAAACAATGGAGTGCTTTGGCTAATTGGGAGGAGCTTTACTCTACCTGTTAAGAGTAGGACTGCTTCCTCTGAAATAAGATGATTGACATGTTAATATTAGCAAAGGGTGATAAAAGGAAACTTGCAGGTACCGTTGTGAAAAATGGTTAGACTATAAAAACTGTGCACATTAACAAGGGAAGAACACTATCTGCACTCCAAGTTATAGGCAGCCATAAGCAGCTACAGCAGCAGCACAGAGACTGCTATCCAACTTCACTTCTGAATGCAGCTCAACTATTCAAGCAGATTATTCTGATATATTCAAGAAAACTGACAGGAAGAAGGATATAATGAGCTGAAGGAAACTGCATAACATTTTAAAGCTTGTATTTAAGTAAAAACTTTACTTATTTAAAAATAAAACTCTTAAAAGGTCTTAACAAGGAAACAGTTTAACATCTTATTGCAACCTGCTATAATGGTTCATATGTGGAGGCAGGAAGCAATCAACATTAATGTAAGGCTCAAACAGGTTGTGTTATCTTGGGGAACCCTGTCACCTGTTTGGATGTGATGACGGCAACATGAACTGGAAGTCGACGGAGCACGATCCATCCAGCAGCTGGTGATGCTGGATGCTGTTCAACTCATAGGCGATGTAGGCCCTGCGAACATACACCTGGAAGCGTAGAAAACACAAGTATCGGCCAAAATTTCAGAGATAAGACAACAACCCAAAATGGTGAGAAAAAAAATCTATTAAGACTTTATTTCAACTTACCTCTAAGGCAGCCATGCACACAACTTGATTGGAGTGATAGAAAAAGTTGGGCAGGACGTCAAAAATGGAGGTTTCAGAGAGAATGAGTTTCTGAATAAAATAAAAGATGTAGGTACTCTTTAGTTGCTCTGTAAGTTGAGGCCAAGAGACACAAACAAACAAAGTCTGAAGCTGCTTCTGTTTGTTTTGCCAGTGAATAAAATGAAATGCATCCAGTTCTGTTAAATCTATGCAACATGCTTACGATGCATCTGTTTAATAGAAAATAGAAAATTAAAACAAAGCACCTTGAAAGTTGCCTTCTCATCTTTTTTAGAGATGCCTGTGCCCTTACTTACTAGAAATATAGTTAGGTCTAAATCTATGGAACCCTTGCTTAGCTAAAAATATATATAAAAAGAACTACAGTGCCAAATGTACTCTTGTAGACGGAAAGCAGCAAGTCTTTATATATCATTAAAAATAAAGCCAGATACACAATAAAATGATGGAGGCGTCACCTTCAAGTTCTCCGGGCAAAACTGGTGGCCGTACATATCAATAGCGGACAGAAAGATGGACTCCACCTGGTTGTGTCTCAGCTCGTAGGATGGCATGTGGGAGGCAATCAAGACCTAGTAGATGATATTGAACTTCAACTGTTTGTTTAGGGTGTTTAGAGCTTGTAAAAGAAAAAAAGTTATTTTACACTGAGCTGCAGGGGGCTTACCTGCCTGGCTCTCAGCGCGACCTTTGAGTTTTCCGTCTTGCTCAGCTGTGTGAGTTCATTCAGAATAGCCATGAGCTCATCTGCAAGGGTGGGATCCCGTCCACAAAGCTGGTCCTACACAGAGTAGTAAGCGTGTGCTACATCAATGTCTCTAATCACAACACTTAGAGTATGAAGAATAAAGGACAGCCTTACAATGAGCATCGTCACCAGGATGTTTTTCTTGGACACCTGAGCATGAGAGAAGATGTAATCCAGCACAGGACTCATGTCAGGTTTGTGCTGCTCTCTCAGGTTGATCACGCACTTATCATAGTGAGCTGTGAGAGAGAGTGAGAGAGTGAGAGAGAGAGATAAACACGATACAAGTGTTTTAGCAAAACCTCAACCTCAGTTGCATGTAAGAAAACATCTGGTAAGTAAAACCAGTGATGTTACCTTGCTGGAACTGCATCTCTACCTGGAGGTATCGCTTGAGCAGATCGAGAACCACAGACTTCATGTAACCACGGATTCCACTGCGATATCTAAACCGAGAGAAATGAACATAAAACTACCTTTTTTGTACAAGAAGAATCTGGCAACTTATCAGTTATAATGTGGTTACATCCTAAAAGGCGTTAAATCCAATATTGAGAAGCTTCTAACAAAAAAATTATGATGAAAAGCATTTACCTTTCACTTTCTCTTACCCTATAGATAAACAAAATCATGCTACTTCTAGCAAAATCTTAAAAAGAAATTTGAAAGTAAACATGTTTTAAAATATTTCTCTACTATGATGAGGCATAACAATCACCGTTTCTCTTAATTAAGCGACAAGGTCCGACAGCTGTCGAGAAAACAGATACAGTCTGTAAATTAAAAGTACTTTTTTATTATCCAACTGAAAAACTTACCTCTGCACCAGCTGAACAATACTTTGGGTGTTCATGAAGAAAACCTCACGGTCAGACTTCCTCTGCAACGTGGCTGCATGGCTGTCTAAAATGTTAGCAATCTGAAATCAAACGGGTAAAAATTAATGACAAAAACTGGTTTAAAATCAGGGGGTGTTCCTTGGACGACTTTTACCCTTTGACTCGGGAACTGGCAGAGGACTGAGGTGATGTTGCTGGCGTACTGAGCCATGACCTTACGGATGTCCTTTTCAACACTAGGTGGAATACGACCGGCCACGCTGGTCATGATCTCTTGAAGTTCCAGCAGTGGAAGCGACGGATCCCTTAGAGTCTTCATCAAGGTTGCTACCCATTCTTTTAACTGCAAATAGAGATGGACATGCTGATGCACAATAGTGATCCTATTTTTGAGGTTTCTTTGTTGGCAGAGATATAAAAACACACACCTTTGTGCTAAAGTAAGGCTCTTCGAGGCAGTACCCGTCCATCACCCTGACCAGATTTTCAAGCACATTGTGGAAAACCTGATGAAGCTTCTCCCCGACCATCGTCATCGGCTGCTGGGGTGGCAGTGTAGCTGTGTTGAGTTCAACCTGTTGCAAAGGTCAAGACAATTTCAAAACTTCAGTCATGAAACCAAAAAATACTTGAGATTAAACAAGGAACAATCTGTTGTACCCTGTGTATGCTGCTGGGGTCGTCCAGCTCCATACGTGCCGTCACGCAGCCGGGCTCCAGGACGGCCCCTGGCCTCTTGACAAAGTGTATACAGCCAGACTGCGGCACAGTCAGAGTCATCACCATCTTCATCACCTGATAATAAAACGACATTCAAAACTGGAGTAAAAAGCAAACCAGAATTTTTTTCTTTTTTTTTTCCACAGAGTCAGTCAAACCTCAATTTCTGCGTAAGCTTCTCCAGCTAAAATGTGACCCCCATCATCCACTGTGTATTGCAGCAGTTTGCCAGCAGAGGGTGACCTCAGCACTGTGGGATCCCTCTCCTTCTCAAACACGCAGGTCTTGTTGCCGACGGTGATGCGGTAGCTAAAGGGGATGAAATAATGTGGGAAATTAGTAAAAATGAAGTCAGATAAGAAACAGAGTCCTGTAGACTTCCCACACAAAATGCCTTGCCTGTCTACTTCTTCCTTCATGTATGTAGTGTGGCTGTTCCCATCGTAACAAAGCAGGAGACCTCCATCATTCAACCTGTGAACGTCTATTTCAATGTCCGAGCCGTTCATGATGATGATCCAAGTAGTCTGGGATTGGCGAGCCACCTGAAGCCAGTATAGATGATAGCATATAAACATTTTTTTGTCAGTTTACAACCACAAATGTAATTGTATTTTATTTAGGACTTAGTGGAATTGACTAACACTAACCCAAAGTACCATATAATGATGAGGAGAGAAAAATAAATGTCTAGTGCTTATTTGTATCCATGGTATTTTACCCTGATAACTAAATAAAATCCTGTCACACCAAATACTTTCCAGGAGCTACCTATTTAATAAAAAAAGTCCACCTATCTGTAATTAAATGTCTGTATGAATCAATCTTTTCCGTAAAGGCATCATAAATAGGTTTAGGGATGAAGATGTGGTGAGATCTAAAACAAGGCTAGATTATATGTAAAGAAGATGGGACAGCTACAAACAGACAAAAACATGGAAATGAACTGTGAATAAAGAGAAGGGCCAGGGAACAGAGCAATTATCAGAAAGGCACTTTTGGTCAGAGCCACAGAGATCCAGATCTTAGGTGGGAGAATGTGTTAACATGAACACTACTGTATTAGTTTTGCATTCCACAAATGCGACCTTTATGGAAAACTTGGTGTAGATGTAGCCTATTGAGCAGATTTCCAGAAGCCATTAAGGCACTAGGGTAAAGATCTAGAATAAGGTGCTCTGTTCCGATAAGAATTACAATTTAGTTTATGTCAAACAAGCAAAAATGTCATGGGCTGCAGAGAATCTACATGGCACATCATCCTGAACACACCGTCCACTTGCTAACACACAAAGGTAGAAGCATTGTTGTGTGAAGATGTCATTTTTGGCTGGCCGGAGTTGATAAGAAGATGGATGGAGCTAAAAATAAGCCAGTCTAGGAAGAAAAGTTGCCAGAGTCTGCAAATGTGTCAAAGGTTCTAGCAGGAAAATCCCTCAAAAACACAGTAGAATTAGTTTTTTGCGGAGAAGAATGGGCAAAAATTAAACACTCTAGAGCAGACATGGGCAAACTACGGCCCCCGGGCCATATACGTTAGGCTTTTTAATCTGGCCCGCAGAACTTGTCCAAATTATAGTAGAAATCAATGGATGTGTAAAAACATCATTCATTTCCCTTTCCCCTGCAATACCCTCATTTCCTCAAAAGATGGAGCACTATTCTAGACACATTGGCGTGTAACTTTCTATGGCGTGAGTTTTGTGCCACCAGGTTTGCGGGCATGGAGCTACCTGAAGGAGAAATAATTGTCAGCGTGTGCGTATGAATCTCAAGTGCGCGCGCTCGCTCAAAGGAGCTCGCTTGCCTGCTCAGCTCACTCTGCTGGCTCTCGGCTCTGCGTCTGCGCTCGCAACTCTACATTATATGTAAATGAGCCGCGCTCCCAGCTAATCAAAGACTGGCCTTTTTCATCCAATTAAATAATTCCTTCCAAATACACAAAGTTGATTCATTCTCTCAGACTCACAAACATTTCAGCAGAGTTGCGAGCGCAGACACAGAGCCGAGCAGAATGAGCTGAGCGAGCGGAGTTTGTCAGAGTTGAGCACGTGTCCGAGCACCTTTGAGCGAGCGCGCGCACCTGACATTCATAAGCACACGCTCACAACTATTGCTCCTTCAGATAGCTCTGTGTCCGCAAACCTGGTGGCACAAAAATCACGCCATAACTTTCCAGCTCCTTTTGGGAAAGGGGAAGGGAAATCACTTAAGAGTAAAGAAATGGAAAAATGGCAAAAAACGGTGGAATGAAGATAAGAACGGAAGAAGATTATATGAAGTACAAAAGTCAATATTAATTAGAAATATTAATATGAGAAACCGAAGGGAAGAAATAATAATGATCAGATTAGGAGTATGTCATACCTATTTAAATGGCATTTTATATTTAATAGGGAGGAAAAATAATAATAAATATGAAGGATGTGGAGAGAAAGAAAATGTATAACATGTATTGATAAACTGTAAAACATATGAACCTGAAAGGGAGAAATTGAGAAGAGGGGTTGGAAGAACAGGTCAAGAATGGAGTCTTAAAGGAATATTGGGAAATGAAGGAAACATAATAGATATTTACACATTAAGGAAAGCATTATTTATTTATCTTAAGAATACAAAATTAAAAAATAGAATTCGGCTGATTTAAAGTAATGTTGCAACACACTCATGCTCCTGGCATTTTGGCCCAATAGTTAAAAAGTTTGCCCACCCATGCTCTAGAGCAAGTGTCAAATCTTTAGAAGAGACATAACCCAGATACCTGGAAGCATAAATTTGCAAGCAGATACCTTCAAACAGTATTTCACTCCTTCATATATCAGGTCTACGTTGACGGAGTTGAGCAGACTCTCTGCCGGCAGCACCTGGCCTCTGCAAATTCGACAGATAAAAGTTAAAATCTCCGTAAGTCTACCTGTGGGACTCTATAAAGATAGGTGCATGCCTACTGACCTTTCCAGAGAATGCAGGAAGTCTGACATGCTCTTCCTGAAGCTGACATCAGCGACATTCAGAGCTCCACAAACGATGCCAAGCATTGTATCTGGTCTCTCTGCCTGCTGAAGCGGGGAGGTGTTAAAGACTCCAGATAAAGCATCCATTAGACACCCGGAATAAGTAATCTGTTGTGCCCGTGCAAAAACTCTGACCTGCACTTTCTCTGCAATGAGATGATCCAGCCACCCAGTGTCAATGTCATTGTTCCTGAAGCTTTCAGTCTCAAGAAGCTTGATGAGGTATTCCACCGTAGTCCTGAAGTCTCCTCTGATCGACAGCTCCTTCATAGCCACCACCATGTTCCTGTGCAACATCAGAATGCCTTTTAAACATTGGTTAATTCACAAAGGACAGTCTTACAAGTTTGATCTTATCTAGATTTATTATTACACTTGCTTTACTGCTACATCGATTAGAGCTAGCATGTAAAAAGGTTCAAGCAAAGTTAGGAGGGATCTTCGGCCTCGTTGTACAACATTGAGGGTTTTAACGACATATGGAGCGTCATGAAGCACAACAATCAGAGCACCCAAAGCCAAGTTTATTACTTAAGAAATCAGTCGTCAAAGTATAAAAAAAGATGCTCACGAGATTGCTTCTTCTCGGTTCTCTCCCCATGAAAAACAGTGTCCAAACTGGGAATCTGCAAACTCATGAAGGCCACCAGTAGCCCCCACACTGAAATAACCCCAGACATTTTTACTGCTGCGAAAGTTCAACTCCTGCACAGTTCCAGAGCTGGGCTGGAACCCCTGCAAATGAGCAAATGGTCACAATTAGTATTGAAAACAGAAGGGCAAAACAGAGCGGTGAAAATGAAAATCAGGGTTTACCTCATCAGGATTTTCACTGGTGATCCGAGCTGCTATAACGTGCCCCCTTGGAATAGGATTGCAGTCTGGAGTTTCAAAGTTAATGATTGAGTCAACCCACGGACTTTCCCCATAAAGCACTCGGATGTCCTTAATTCTGTGCAGAGGGATGCCCATTGCAATCTACCAGATAAAACACAGAGTTAAAGCTTCTTCCTGTTTTGATGCAAGAAGGGCTCAATCTGCATCTATAATGATACCTGAAGTTGAGCAGCTGGCAAGTTTACATCTCCGATCATCTCTGTGCACGGATGTTCCACCTGCAAGCGAGGATTCAGCTCCAGAAAATGGAAGCTTCCATCTTCCGAGTAGAGATACTCCACAGTACCGGCGCTGACATAGCCCACCATCTTGGCCATCCGCACTGCACACTGGGCAAGAAAGAGAGAGTATAAACTGAATTGTTCTCAAACGGAGCAATAGGTCAGACAAAGGAATGCAAGCAAAAAGACAAGCTGACCCGCTCCATTTCTTCTAACGTTGAATTAGGAGCAATGGTGGCGGGAGCCTCCTCTATGATCTTCTGGTGCCGTCTCTGGATGGAGCAGTCTCGTCCAAAGAGGGAGATCGCATTTCCGTACTCATCCGCCAGTATCTGCACCTCCAGGTGCCTAGCATGCTGAGCCAGCTGCATGATGAAAATGGGTGATCCTGGAACCTCTGTCTGAACCTGCGGTCACAAAAAAAAAAATCAAATGCAGGCAGCCATTTTTAAAGGATAAACAATTTTAAAAGAAAGACCATAAAAATACAAACCTGCCGAAAGAAGCTTGGGAATTCGTCTGAATTTTCCACTTTCCGGATGCCCTTACCGCCTCCACCCTCAGAGGCCTTGATGACGACGGGATAACCAATTTTCTCAGCTCCCTGAACAGAGAAAAGATAATATAGGAAATGGCAATAATCGCTTAACTCAGCATATACCGGCAGCCCTGATAACAATGTATAAAAAGCCTTAAAATAAAAACAATCTTTTATCATAGGACCGTAATCTCACTGATAATTATAGAACAATCCAATCTCTAATATGAGTACATGTTACATATCCTATTAAACAGGTCATTTATTACTTTCTTTTTCCCTGGAAAATAAATGTGTAGATGTGAAAAGAAGGACAATCCCGTTTTAAAGAGGCTTCCCTTTTTGTTTCAAGAAATAAATAATGTTAATGGCTAGTATTGCAAATAGTAGTTGGAATTACCCCAAAAAAAGCCAAATTCAACTGGTTTTAAACTTGCAACCTGAACCTGTCCAAACTACGCAACAATATTGAGCTTTTTGACAAGAAAACTTTATCAGCATAAAAATAAAAAAGATTCCTGCCTATTATCATGGATCTGAGATGCTGTGGGCCTTTTTCTTTTTAAAGGTTGTTAACGTGAACTTGTACAGTGCTGGGGATTACCGGATATATAAAAATACCAAAAGGTTTTTAGATTAAATCTTGTCCTCTCTGCCAGTAAACTCAGACCTAAATACAAATTTTTAAATAACTGTGAAAAGAAAAAGTGATGAAGAGATTTTGGTAGTAATCTGGATGATCTAGAGGAATAGTTAAAGATACCTCCCTGTGCATGTTCCAACATTGGGAAATATGGATGTGCTGTGTTGTACTGAGCAAGGATGACAATAAATATAGCAATGGTGATAATTTTTTAACAAGTACTACTGTTGTTTTTTTAACAGAACTGCAATAAAAGACGTATTTATTTTAATTACGTCTTTACACGTCTTCACTCAGGTTGCCTAAAAACGTGGTAGGTATTGAAAGAACAAATGATAGGAGAGATTTGTAATAGAAAGCAAAACAGATTTTTCTTTGATTAATACACTTACAGCCAGACCTTCATGTACATCATGGACACAGCCCTCTGTATAGACCTCCAGAGGAACGCTAATTACATGTCCCAGTTGTTGGTCCTCTTCGGTCGAGTCTACTTTCAGACCTGGGCAAAACAGATTTGAAGATAAACAGATGTGCAAACAAGTACAAGTCTACAAATGTTCGACCACGCTTTGTAAGAACCAGGACGTGATCTTTGCCTGTGTGGGCAAATAATGACTCACCTGATCCGCTCCATGGAAGCGTGGGAATGTCAGCACTCTGGGCAACAATGGAAGAAGCCACCTTATCTCCTAGAGCCCACATGGCTTTACTGGACGGACCTGAGAAACACATCAAATATAGGTGGAGGGAGAGAGGGACTAAATCAAATGAAAACTGTGAAGCTTTTAACAATACCTAAGAATGATATCCCTGCTTTGTTCAGGAGTTCAGGCAGCTTTGGGTTTTCGGATGCATGGCCCCAACCGGCCCACACAGCCTGTACAGAACAACAAAAGTGTATATGATTATTTGTAACCTTTGTCCATTATCGTGGAGATAGTAAAAGATTAAAAAGTTTAACTCTTAGGCCTTGAGGCAGAGAGAACAGATTGTGACTTGAACCTGCACTGGGATTCTTTTTGCAATGTCTACAATCAGCTCTACGTTGGCGTAGTTGTTGTTGTTGGTGCCGCCGGGCACAGGCACATAATGGTCAGCCATTTTTATGTATTCTGCACAGGAGAAGAAAAAAAAAAAAAGAAACAAATGTAAAGCTTCTCTACCAAAAAGCAGATTCACATTGTTCCTTATTTTTTATTGTAACTTAGATAATTTCTAGGTAATGACTGCTGAGTAACAGGGCACAATAACCTGCGTTGGCCTTCAAGTCCTCAGGAGTGACCATGACCAAGAAACGGATGGTCCTCTCATTACGGAACATCTCATAGGACCAGCGACGGATCGAACGCATGCATTTGACTGCGGCAATGCCATTGTTGGCAATCAGCACCTGCGTCACAGAATCAGGAACCACTTGATGCTGCCTCTGGTTCATGAAGTCAAACCAAAGATGCGTTTTTAATTTTACCTTTTCTATGACCCGGTTCCCACCGAATCGGGTGACAAACTCAGCCGGAGAGGCCACCGTGAAATCTCTGTGGAGATCCATCTTTCGGTGTTCACGTCCTTTTTTTACCAAGTGAGGACCTGACATGCTGGGCCTGAAAAAAGAACATTTATATATTTTAGTTATGGACGTGGCGAGAAAATACTTGACTTTGCTCTATTTTGTTAACTAGGTGCACTATCTATATCAGTGTGAAGGAGGTGAATTACAGCGCTGAAAATCAAAAAAACCAGGGTGAAAGGTCATGGTAGAGACAGACTGTGCAACTCCTTAGGTTCTGATCCTATCTACATAATGACACCGTTATGTAACTCTCTTTAAGTAAGGGAAACTATTGAGCTAAAAGTCGCTTTTTATCACGTTTTGACAATTTCAAAGAAACAAAATTGAGCAAATAACACATTGAAGCAGAGTTTTGCCTCTACTCCACTTTCCGGTCACTGGAACAGACTGTACATATTTTGCAAGAAGACCAAATAACACAATTCCTCCTTAGACCAAACTTTAATATTAAGTAATTGGGAATGTTACACAGGTTTATCATCAACTCTGGGAAATATCATTAAACCAAAAGAGCAGAAATTCTTCACAGTTAATGCTCTTGTTGACCATTTCAAAGCATAAATAAATGTTATTACATTTAAAATATAAGTCACTAATATTTATAAAACTGTTGAAAACCTGCAACCTCAATGGAAGGGCTTTAAAAACTTAACTCAATTGATGGATAATTAACAGACTTTTGATGAACTGAAAGCCTCTGAATCAGGGGGTGGTTAGGGAGGTAACCATCTAAAACATGCAGGTCAGTGTGCCTCGAGGTCCAGGGTGGAGAAAACTCTGAACCAGATGACTAAAAGCAATAAAACAAGTTCTAAAACATGCACCGAATAATCCGGAGCCTCTACTTAGTGGTCCCTAAGTAGCACTTTAGTTTGCTTTTGCTTAGATTTTTTCATAAACCAGGCAAACAAGGATTTAATAAGAAAACAAGTAACATCAACATTAGATGTATCAATAGGTACTGGTTTTAATTTATTCGACCGTTTATGACATGAATAATCTGTCATTTTTATATCACTGGTAAATACAAAATCTCAAGAGGAAACATTAGACACGACCAGAGAGCCCCTACTTACAAACACAGGGTTCACTCAATACGGCCGAAACGGACTAATTCATTTTCAACTTGTTGAAATCAAGTTAATAAATGTTTCAGTACAAACCACTAGTATCCTGTCAGCTTCACTCTACTGTCGCCAAAGCACGATCCATTTACCTTATGAACGTCTGGACCGACGTTAGGTAAGAATAACACCTGCCTGTGTTTGCATTACTGCATGTCTGCCTTCTGAGAGTTAAATGGACTTTAACTCTTGTACTGTACTTTCACCGAGGAAATACTGCCTGCTATTAGAGTACAGCCAGATAACGTTTTCTTTTTGTAGAGCAGCCACTGTATTTTTACAGTGGCAGGCATGCATGCATGCAGGTGAGGATAACTTTAAAATAGGCTCATGCTGTATTGAATGATTAGACTCAAAATCACAACCATGAGGAAGGTATTTTTAAAAAACAACAACAAAAAAACACAATTGCAGCTTTTTAGTTCACCATTTCATGAGAAGGTCACGCCCCCAAAAAGTCACTGGTTGTGCACATCCTTCCTGTAAAATCTACAAACTGTACTGTTTTTACCATTTCCGTAAAAAAAAACAACTGCGGGCTAAAATTAAATGAACACTGTGAACTCACACAAACTATGCATTTCCTGTTTTAACAAGGCTGCACAAGTTGCTACAGCTGTTGTTTTTAGGATTGGGGGCATAAAGCAATCGGAGCAATTTTATCTGCATATTTGCTGGCAGTTGAAGCCGACTGATACAAACCAAACAGACAGCAGCAGCTATCAAAGTACACGGTTAAATAGAGAGGGGAGAGGGGATGGTTTCTAACAATACTCACCTCTGGAGGTAAGGAAACAAGTTCTTCTGCTCCATTATTAACCCCGTTTTAAACTCGGAGACAGATTTTAAAAGCAAATTCTGCAGACTATAACAAAGAGGGCTCCACACATAGTCCTTCCTCCTGGGTGCCAGCCAGCCTCCTCCCTTCCCCCCTCCCACATGAACAGCAGCATATCTGCAGCTCCTCTCAGGAACATTGCTGGCTGCTCTCTGCAAATATGTGCGGAGCAGAGACCACTCCCCCCTTCTCTCTTTGATCCAGCTGTTGCTTCTGATTTTGAATCGGACCCTTTCTGGGACAATCTAACACATTAACTTTTTATGCTGTAACATCTTTACTGCTTTCTCCCTGCAACAAAATGAATATGGACTTCTAAAACGCTGGAATTATGGGTCTGAAATATTAACCTTAAACCACATCATCGGGTCTTATTTAGATCAGCTATATTTATTTATTTATTTATTTATTTATCTCTCTCTCTCTCTCTCTCTCTCTCTCTCTCTCTCTCTCTCTCTCTCTCTCTCTCTCTCTCTCTCTCTCTCTCTCTCTCTCTCTCTCTCTCTCTCTCATATTTTCATATTTTTTTGTTTCTCTATAGCTAACACAAAACATATTTCGAAATGTTTTAACAAATTCATTTAAACACTGTACATTCTGTATTTTTTAAATATGAACTATTATGTAAATTATTTTAAAAACATATACATTACATCCGTTTGACTCCTACCTTTCTCTCTTTCATGATGATGGTTACAAGCAGAGAACATGGCTATAAGCACTAAACTACTCCTCTGGGTCTCCATCGAGCAAAACCCCTTCCAGCCTGAGCCTACAAAAATATCTGGTTACTTCCTTAAAGTTTCATTGGAAAATGGTAAAACATAAAAATCACTTAAAGCCTGATTACTGTTCTACAATCCGGGTCCCACAAACTTCAGCTGTGAAAGTCACAGGCCGAGGCTCTGGTTCCAATAATAGAGCTGAATTGTTTGGCATGCGGCATTAACGCCGCTCTCTGCAGTCAGGTGATAACAAGGAGAACAACGCGTTACAGAAACTACATATGTGCTTTACTAATATTAGGTCAGTCTATTTTAGATCGAACATCACAACTAGAAAACTATCGTGTTACTTGAGGTCAGTCAGCTTTCGAATGTCGCGTCTCGAAGTATTAACACACATCCTGAGCTCTGATAGCAGGAACTAGGCCTACTAAGATAGGAACAAACTCTTACTTTAGCACCAAAGAGCTGGATGGTGATGCAGCCGCAGACGCCGGCTCATTGTCACACTTGGGAGCAGAAATCAGAGGCTGAGCCGCACCACTTGGAGGTTTTGTCGCCAGGACTTCCTCGTCGGAGGAATTGTCCTCTGACGCTCCGAGGATGAACTTCAAGCGCTCCCTCACCTCCGATCTGGAGCTCAGCATTGGTGGGACGGATTTTGAGGGTCTTTGGGTGGTCTGCAATGGTACTGGCTGCGGCTCTCCTCTATTCACTTGAGGGGAACCCTGCAGAGGATCAAACTCCGCTCCTGTCGCTGGAAGTCCTGCAGACTTACAGCTGGCCAGAAGGTTGTTGTTGTCATTGCGCTCTGATTGGGGACCAGCAATCGAGAGAGAGAGTATGCCCGCATGAGAGGGAGCCATTGCAGTGGAAACATCCTCCTCCAATGATTGCTTGCTTTTCCCAGGCATCGCTGCTGTGGTGGGTTTATTTCGCCGTAGTAGCATTAATACCCAGAGGAATGCCAAAGCCACAAGCAGGAACATTTAAAGACATCCTCCTGAGGATGTAAGAAGAACAAGATGGATGAGGGAAGAAAGGAACAGAAAATATTTAGTCTGATGTGCAAGTGACTCTAAAACAATAGAGCTCTACCATTCATATCAATTATTTACTATGAAATGAATTAGGGTGAATAAAAATAATGGCTACAGTGATGCAGAGTGTCCTTTACTTCAGTGATATGAGAGAACTCAATAATTTTTGTCCAGGTTTTTTTTTCTGTTTACTTTTCTAATCTGAAGAGATTATCCTTGAGGAGATAAAGTAGTAAGAAACTAAGAAAACTCAGGCTCATTTTAATCCAAGTCAAGCAATTGTGCATGCTAATGAAAATGTATACTCTCTTTCTCTGTTTATCATTGGAGATAAGTGTCCCTGAAATGCAGCAGGTCCTGATAGGAGACACTTCCCAACCACAGGATCCAGTAAACAGGCTGCCTGGAACAGCTGACCTACAGGGGAGCTAAGTGTGACTGCTCAATGTGGGCTAAAGGTCAACTCAAAAAGACACTAGAGTTCACGCAAACGGGTTAAAAAGACTTTTATATTATAGGTTAAAAAAAATGCCAAATATGGCAAATTAATGGAAATGAAATTTTAAAAAATGCTCTTTACTAGGAATTCAATAAGTTTTAAAGGTGATCACATGTGAAGATCTCTTCATTTAGCATGCATTTAATTTTAATGGTAAAAGTCTTATACTTAAAAGCAAAACAGTTACTATTTGCTTTAAATTTTGTTAGTTACAGTTAAAATTCTGTTAATGTTGTCTAATTACAGGGAATAACTATTAGCTCCATACTGACCTCAGCTGATAGTCACACAGAAAGTCACAGATCAGCATGTTCTGTCATCTGTTGATCTGATCTGTTTGTATATCCTCAATCTGGACCTTTAAAAGTAAAAATAAACTTTAAACCTAAAAATAAAGGACAAGCAGCACAAACCTCTTATTTTTTCCAAGGATGAAAACAAGGCTGATTTTAAATTTCATACATAATATTGTTAAAAGTTATCAGTCATGTTAAACTTTTAGTTCATTCATTTTCACTGTAACAACAAAACAAACATTTTCACATACATTATATAATCGACTGACATGAAACTCGTGGTTTATCTGCTGGGTTGTCCAAAGCTTTTTCATTTAATTTTTTTTAATGTGTAAAAAATAGATACATTACATTTTGACAGCAGTATAAGCCGCTAGTCTCGGGGTTTAACAGTTTCCTACACCGGGTGCGGCCGTAAATCTCACCTACCAGCAGCAATCGGTTTGTCCTACACAGCCAGCCCTGGCCAGGTCCTCCTTTTCGCGACTGGGAACGTAAACAAGAACCTTTAAGCTCCTCCCACAAACGGACTCCCACAAAGATCGTTTATATGCCAGACGTCTCACTCAGACGCCGCGTCGGCGTCCCTGTCGCGTGTTACCTTTAACGCCATCTTACGTAGGGCAGTTTTGTTAAAACCGACACGGAAATAGCTTTACCAAGCAGTTTTCTGTCAAAAGTGACTGGTGAAAATAAGAGCTCTTTTCTGGGCTCGCAAGCCAGCTTGAGGTCTTTCTGCAAGGAGACTGTTTGCATGTTTTCCCTGTGCCTGCTCAAGTGCTGTCTGGGTACTCTGGCTTCCTCCCACCTCAAACATGTGACACTTAGGTTAAGATGAAGATGAAGCTGGTTAAAAGATGTTATTATCAGTTATAAAACAAATCCTGTGCTGACAGTGGATGAAAGTTAAAGTGGATGAAAGAAAAAAACGTTGTTACCCCAAAAGCAACCAAAAAAATAAATAAAAATCTAAATTTTCAAGTGCACAGAGATGCTCATTTTTTGACATTATGGTGGTAGTGTCATGCTGAGTAAAAGTTTTACTGCATCAGGGAAAAAAACACTTAAATTTAAAGTTTTATAGATTTACTGTTCACCTTTGCAAACATTTATTTACCCCAGTTACGGTTGTTTGATAGATCTTGTGATACATGATTTTGGACACATCATCAGTGATAGTACCTGGGGTCACTGGGGGTTTCGGGTCTTTCAACTTCAGACCCCCTCACCCAGGCGACCCGACCGGGAGCGATCAGTTCCGGGCCTGTGGCCAAGAAGCGCTCATCCACGCCTTATCCCTCTGTATCCACAGCCGACGTGAAACTTTCTCAGTGGCTTATGTAGCCGAGCAGATGGCTCTCCTCTTCCTTGCCCCTGTGATGCCTAGGAGACCGTAGGCTCTACAGAGTGACTTCCCTACAAAGCCACTTCCCCTGACTTCAATGGGCAAGCATCTTGCATGCCACCCCCTGTTGCGGCAGTCCTCCACCAGCTCTGCATATTTCTCCCTCTTCCTCCCACTGGCTTCCTCCATGCTCTCTTCTAAAGGCACCGTCAGCTCCAACATGATGACCTGATTGGAAGACTCTGATTGCAGCTCAATGTCTGGTCTCAGGCTGGTTTCCATGATGTTGTCAGGGAAATTCAGCTGTTTTCCTAAGTCCACCCTCAGCTGCCAGTCCTTTGTTGTTCCCAGCAGTCCTGTTTGGACCTTTGGTTGGGGAGGAAGTTTTTCCCCAGCCTTCACAAATGTTGTTCTGTGCCTCGGTGGTGGCAAGCGCTTGCTGTGGCCGATGGCAGAGTGGATGGACTCAGCAACTGCCTTCAGCACCTGGTCATGGCGCCAGCGATAGTGACCATCTCCAAGTGCCTTAGGACAGCTACTGAGGATGGGCTCCAGTGTTCCCCTTCCCTGGCACAAGCTACATGATGGGGCTTCAACTTTGCCCCAAAGGAAGAGGTTTGACGGGCTGGGCAAGATGTCGTAAACAAACTGGATGAGGAATATTACACGGAGCGGTTCCGCCTTCCACAACTCCGGCCATGAGATTGTCCATGCGCCCTGCTACCTTAGCCCCACCCACTGGCTTGCATGCTGCTCTTCGACTCCAGCCCGCACCTCGAGTTGGACCCGATCCCGCCTTTCCTTGCCACTGAGACTTCTATGTTGGACTGTTGGTAAGGTTCCTAGTCCTGCCCGGCCGGTGGCCACAGATCCCACAAGCTCATTGAGGGACAGCCGAGCTTCAGCCTGGTCCACCGCCTCTTGGGCCCTCCCCCTTCTGCCTGTCCTCACCTCAATGCCAGCTTGAGCCACCTTTGGGTTCTTTGATTCCCATATTCTAAACTAAAATAGACTGTTTTGTTAAATCGAGAAGCATTACAGTTAAAGTGCATTTTAACTACATTATCCTAGACTATTTTTGTTGTTGTGCTTCCATAGGCTGAGGCTGCTGAAGAACAATATGATCATTTCTCACTCTGCTACTTTCTTCTTCTACTATCTAGTCTGCTTTACTTGCAGATATTTCAACTGTTAACTTTCTGTTTGGTGTCTGGGGCTGATGCCAGCAATGTTCTCCATATGCCGCTAATCACGTTTTTTTTTTAAAAGTTACTCTGCATAAATTTGTATTTTCTGTCTTTTTAAACGCCCAATCAATCGCAGCAGATGCCAGTTTGTACTGAAGCAGGTACTGCTGGAGGTTTTTTCCTGTTCAATTTCCTCTCCACTGTCGCTACATGCATGCTCAGTATGAGGGATGGCTGTAAAGTCAACGACACAACACAATTAATACTTTGGCGTTCTGATCCAGGAGGAGTGAATGCTGCAAGTCAATGACTCGATGCAGTTTGCTGGGTTTCCTTAGATTCAAATATGTTTTAATTAATTTGTTTATCATTTATTTTTGACCGGAATTAAATAATTTTCCTATAAATTGCAATGAGACAACATGTGTTATATACTAGCAACAATTTTTATTTTTCCAAGTTAAGCAAACTTTGACTTTCACAAGCAAAACTGTGTCTAATTTTTACTGGATAAGGAAGAAGTCTAGGTATGTTAAACACTATATTAATAGATTTAACTAATTATTTATCAGAATAGTAGCCTGATAAAACATCTTGCGGTTCTGATAAAACATTTTTTATTAAATTAATGATAAAATATTTAAGCAGTGTTTTCCGCATCTTTCTGATTGTTTGCAAAGTGAATCATCTTTACAGAATTTGTAATCTTTGTTCGTGTCCAGTCTCGCGGGAACTGTAGGAAGGCGCCAAAACAAGAAAACCTGAAGGTGCTCAGCAGAGGAAGAGAGCTCGACCCTTAAAAGTAATTAAATACATTTCCTAATGAGACAGAGCTCGTTCAAACGTCGCAGTTTAGCTCGTAGCTGATAAGTCGTGTTGTTTGGGGCAGAAAAGATGGTTTGGCAGAACAGCGGACGGTTCAAAGCGGACCGAGGACAGCATGGAGCCGAGCAAAAAAGCCAGTAAGTTTACCAGCGAGTTATCTGTCATAAAACCCAGGAAACCTGATATTTTCCGGTGACACTAAACAGATCGTGTCGCCTTTGAATCAGGGACGATGGATCATCCATGTCGGCCCTGAAGCGGCTGGAGCGGAGCCAGTTCACCGACGACATGGACGCTCGCTTCGGCTTCGACAGGATGAACGAACCCGGGGAGAAAACGGGCTGGCTGATAAACATGCACCCCGTAAGTCCAGGCACTGTCTCCCGTGGGTTTAACTCCTCAGGAGACACTCAACACCTCCCACTCACTCGTGTTTGTATTATGTCGTATAGACGGAGATACTGGACGAGGACAAAAGGATGATCAGTGCTGTGGATTATTATTTCATCCAGGAGGATGGGAGCAGGTTTAAGGTCTGTTTAAAAAAAAAATATATATATATATATATTTCTATTGTACTTCAAAGTTGCATCTATTAGTGTTTAATTAAAATAAACTTTCACAGCTTTTGACCGTTCAACATTCATCATCAACAATGTGTTTTATGTAGATTTTATGTGTCAGGTTATAAAACATCATCCCACGCTTTTGAGCTGGGTTCCTCAGAATTTTATCCATCTGTGTGCAAAAGGACATCTATCCTTAACATGTCAAAAAAAGCAGAAAGGCAGGGAAAGCATTAAAAATAGAAACACAAACAGCCCAGGAACCCATGGAAACTTGAAGGATGCAATTATTGTACATCCTTCAGTACAATTGTGAATTAAAGGCGTTACTTAGAAATTGGTCTTTATGAACTTGAACTATTTTTCAAAGGAGTAGAAATGAAAATAAGTATTGAATATGTAGAGTTTAAACTGCTCCTACGCATTTATGTCTGTGCTGCAGGTGGCTCTTCCCTTCAAGCCCTACTTGTACATAGCTACTAAAAAGGTAGGTTTATTGATTTTTTTGTTGTTAGTCTTGTAATCTTCCATGTGAGGAACTCTTAAGGGTGTCTTATTTCCAGAACTGTGAGAGAGAGGTCACCTCGTATTTGTCCAAGAAGTTCCAAGGAAAGGTGGCAAAACTTGAAATTCTGCCGAAGGAGGACTTGGACCTGGTGGGAGCGTCGCTCTTCTCTTTAGAGCTCTCAGAATGAAAATCAAGA
>JAVLVB010000003.1:4154728-4165255 GCA_032876305.1 Orestias chungarensis
GAACCACCTGGTCGGACTGAAGAGGAGCTACATTAAGCTGTCCTTCAACACCGTGGACGACCTCGTCAAAGTCAAGCGTGAGATTTCTCCGTCCGTCCGCAAGAACAGAGAGAGGGAGCAGTCCAACGACGCGTACACGGCAATGTTGTCAAAGTGAGAATCAACCGTGGCTGATGTCCTGATGGGTTTGTGTCGATGCGTCGTTTTTACAACAATGTCCTCGTGTTTTTTTTGGGGTTTTTTTTGTGTTTTTTTAAGCGCGCTTTCAGGAGGCAGTCTGACTGCAGCTGATGAGGACGGGACGATGAAGAGCATCACCGATCAGCTCAACAACATAGTGGACATGCGAGAGTACGATGTCCCCTATCACGTCCGAGTGTCCATCGACCTCAAGATCCACGTGGTGGGAAACCTTTTTTTAATTCGTCCGTGTCTTTTCGAGGTTCTCTTTTGTCGCTCTGATCTTAACTGGTTCTGTTTAACGCAGGCTCACTGGTACAACGTCCGATACAGAGGCAGCGCCTTTCTGCCTGAGATTGTTCGAAGAGACGATCTCGTGGAGCGCCCGGTGAGAAGAAGCTATTGGTGTCGCACCGCGTCAATGGCCGCATGCTGCCGGGACAGTTCCCTTACATCCGGCTCCTGTGTTTCTTGCTTTTAGGACCCAGTGGTTTTGGCTTTTGACATTGAAACCACCAAGCTTCCCCTTAAGTTCCCAGACGCGGAGACGGACCAGATAATGATGATGTCCTACATGATCGACGGACAGGTTGGTGTCACGTCGTTTTAGGTTTTCTCATTGTTGGTGTTGGTTTTCTCATGGCTCTCATGTATTTCGTTCAAGGGCTTTCTAATCACAAACAGAGAGATTGTGTCCGAGAACATTGAGGACTTTGAGTTCACCCCCAAACCAGAGTATGAGGGGCCTTTTACAGTTTTTAACGAGGACGATGAGGTTGGTGGATTTTAGCCATTGCTTTTTTTTATCATTATTTATTTTTTATACCTAGCCTTCTAAATGTTGATTGTATTTAACTACCAGTTTCATTTATAGACTGACATTTTTCCCCTGCCTTTTTTGCGACATGGCTTATTCGTCTCCATCAGATACTTAATTAGAAGCATTTGCATTAAGGCTGCACGGTACCTGGAAAACACGCAGTAATGATGGAGATAACCTTCTGGCTTGTGACAAGTGAACAGAATTAATGTTTTTCGGATTAGGATTTATAGCAAAAATAGGCCTTAAAATTAATTTTTCTACTGGGAAAAATAATTATTTTAATCATTATTGGCTTCTGACTGACCTCTGCTTTGGGTAAAATAAAGTATTTTTGATTGATTTGATATTTCAAGCACAGAGCATGGTACCTACATAGTTTGCTGACACTTACTCCCCTCCTTGATCAAATGTGTATGACGCACAGCTAAGTCTTTGCCTACTCTGAGCATCAGTTGTGAACTGATGTCTGTAGTTTCCCGCTGAAAGGTTAACCTCCACCCCAGTCTCCGCTCTGTCACAGACGTTTCTTTAGGTTTGACCTGGGTTTGCCTCCATCCCATCTTTCACGCAGCCCGATTCTGCAGCCATTGTGTTTTTAATTCAAGACATGGTGTTTTGAGTTTTATATAGAGGCATAATAATAAAAACATTGACCTTTACAGCGAGTAGATAATCATTATGCACGTAGAGCAGAAAGCTAAATCCTGGTTCGATCCATCCAGAACAGTTTCTTTATTTTTTTAAGTGGTTGGTTTTTTTCTCAACAACCCTACACAAAGTCTAGATTTGTTGATCGCACAACTAATAGTATACTTCCATTAGAGATATTTCGGGCTTCCTGTCTGCTTCTGTGGTTAATGCTCCAAATATCCAGACTATTTGTTTAAGGTTTGAAGTTCTGCTTTGCTTCCTGGTTTTCATAACGCTGTTTATTCCCCCAGTATTTTCTAACAATCCTCCTAGACCTTTAGAGCGAAACTGGATTAATATTGAAATAAAAGTGCGCTGAGGTGTAGTCTGAGGGGAAACTGATAGCTGCTGTGGGTTTTATTTTGTTATAACCAGGTATAGTGGGAGAATAACAAATGTGCGGCGTGTTTATTGCGGTTTGGGGTTGTATTATGAAATAAGACCTGATGAGTTCTGCATTCAGCGCCGCAGTAGATGTTTAATAACCTGCCATTAAATGACTGGGTGCAGGCTGCTCTCATCCAGAGGTGGTTTGATCACGTTCAAGAAACCAAGCCAAACATCTTTGTCACCTACAACGGAGACTTCTTTGACTGGTGAGCCATGTTGTCTTCAGAGCTGTTTCCTAAACTCGTGCCATACTAAAGTAGTAACTCTAAAGTTTATTAAAATCTGTGAAAAATCTTCATATAAAATGTGTCGTTATTTATTTTTTATTTTTTTCCCTGAAGGCCTTTCGTGGAAACTCGAGCGGCAGTTCATGGACTGAGTATGCACAAGGAAATTGGTTTCCTGAAGGACAGCCAGGGGGAGTATAAATCCAGTCAGGCCATCCACATGGACTGCCTCAGGTGGGATCGGTCCTAAATGCTGCACAACGTTGGGATGGTTGTATCATGTTCCCCTTCTGTTTCTTTTCCTCTGCTTCAGGTGGGTTAAACGGGACAGCTACTTGCCTGTAGGTAGTCACAATCTGAAGGCTGCAGCCAAGGCTAAACTGGGCTACGACCCGGTGGAGCTGGACCCAGAGGAGATGTGTCGTATGGCGACTGAGGAACCACAGGTAAAAAAAATGGATTTGACGTTACTTGCATTTTGAAAAAGGATGTTATATTGACCTTTTTTATTTTTATCTCTTTCAACCAGACCTTGGCTACCTACTCTGTGTCAGACGCTGTGGCCACATATTACCTTTACATGAAATATGTTCACCCCTTCATCTTCGCTTTGTGCACTATCATTCCCATGGAGCCTGACGAGGTTTGTGTCCGGACCTGACCGCGCTTACGGTTGAGCAAGCCTTTGTTTCTCACGGTGTCGTCTTTCTCGTGTGAACAGGTGCTGCGCAAAGGTTCGGGCACCCTGTGTGAAGCCCTGCTCATGGTGCAGGCCTTCCACGCCAACATCGTGTTCCCCAACAAGCAGGAGCAGATCTTCAACAAGCTGACGGAGAACGGCCAGGTCCTGGACTCTGAGACGTACGTGGGCGGCCACGTGGAGGCGCTGGAGTCAGGAGTCTTCCGCAGCGATATCCCCTGCCGTTTCAAAATGGTACGATTGAAGCCTTTTTTTTCTCCCTCTGCCCCAGTTCGTCGTCTTAAACTGTGACGGTTGGATGTGTCCACAGAACCCAGCCGCGTTCGACTTTCTGATTCAGAGAGTGGAGAGGACGATGCGTCACGCTGTTGAGGAGGAAGAAAAGATCCCTCTGGAGCAAGTTACCAACTTCAATGAGGTTCGGGAGTGTTTCACAGTCTCGTTTTTTGTTTTTCGCAATCCATCCACTCCCACCTCGAACTCCCAACTGTGGTGCGTTGTTAGGTTTGTGACGAAATCAAAACCAAGCTGACTTCCTTGAAGGACGTTCCAAACAGGATCGAGTGCCCCCTCATCTACCATCTGGACGTTGGGGCCATGTACCCCAATATCATTCTCACAAACCGTCTACAGGTAAACATTTAAAAATACCATTCATTGTAGAAGCAGATGAGGTCAAGTGTCTTTATCTTTTTCGGTTTTAGCCGTCAGCTATGGTTGACGAAGCCACATGTGCTGCCTGTGACTTTAACAAACCAGGAGCCACCTGCCAGAGGAGGATGGCCTGGCAATGGAGAGGAGAAATCAGTAAGTCGCCCACAAACGTCTATGTACCTTTTTATCTAATACACCCAACACAAAACGATTGCATACCTTTTTAAATTTAAAGGTTGGCTTCAAATAAATCTATAAATTGTAGTGTGCACCCATATTCAGCCTCCCTTAGCAAATAAGCTGTTGCTGAAGTTACAGCTGAGAATTTTTCCATTACAAAATAGTTCAAACTCAGTTATATTTATTTGGGAACATTTGTGAACCTTTGTGGACTTTATGTTCTTCTAACACATGAACATTTCTTGTTTGAAACAATTTCTTTGTTGCTGTTCTGTGTGCAAAAGGACATTGAGTTTTTTTTTTAAAGACTCACCATGGTGTCCTGAAGTCATATATTAACATATTTTAAGTATTTTAAGAAGATTTGTCCAGGGTGACCGCTTCTGGAAATGGTGGACATTTTAGGAATGCTTTAAAAGGGCCTTACTTTGAAAATAGAATTACAAAAAGGTTAAATTGTTGATAAAATAACAATAACGTGCATTTTTACTCAGTGCCTGCAAGCCGCAGTGAGTTTCACCGCATCCAGCAGCAGCTGGAGTCGGAGAAGTTCCAACCTCTGTTCCCTAATGGTCCTCCCAGAGTGTTCCACACTCTCAACAGGGAGGAGCAGGCAAAACACGAGAAGAAACGCCTGGCAGGTGGGGTTTTTACCTGCAGGTGATCGGTTTGGATGCATTTTTGTGTTTAGGTAGCATTAATAAAACACTTCTCTGTGTTTGTACCAGATTATTGTAAGAGAGCCTACAAGAAAACTCACGTCACGCGGCTCGAGGAGCGGGTCACCACCATCTGTCAGAGAGAAAACTCCTTTTACGTCGACACAGTCAGAGCTTTCAGGGATCGCCGTTATGAATTTAAAGGACTTCACAAGGTATGTTCTGTAATAAAAAAATAAAAATGCCATTGCTAATTACAGTTATTAACTATAGCTTGACGAACATTTCCTTTACTTCCTCTAAAGGTGTGGAAGAAGAAGCTGTCTACGGCTCAGGACAACGGGGACGCCGCAGAGGTGAAGCGCTGCAAAAACATGGAGATCCTGTATGAGTCTCTTCAGCTGGCCCACAAATGTATCCTCAACTCCTTCTACGGCTATGTCATGAGAAAAGGGTAGGCAAGCGGCAAAAAAAATAGCGACATCTACCATTCTGAGCTCCTATTTTTCTGCCGTTTCATAAGACATGTTGTCTCTCTCAGAGCGCGCTGGTACTCCATGGAGATGGCTGGCATTGTGTGCTTCACCGGAGCTAACATCATAACCCAGGCCAGGGAGCTGATTGAACAAATAGGGTGAGTGAGTTGGAGAAAATCGTTCAAAGCACAACAACCAAGGCGTATGTGCTACTATAGTAACGCTGAAATCAGAAAAATGGCGTTCACACCAAAAAAAATCCAGATGTATAAAACAGTTTTCACACATGCTTGGTGGTGTCATTGTTTTGCATGTTCCACTCAACATTAAACTCACGCATAAGTAAATGCCAGATCCCTCCCCCTTCATGTTGATGGCTGAAAATCTGAACTGCTTGTTGTGTAGATATCTGATGTAAATTCACGGTACACTTGAGTCATTTATATTCGAAAAATAATATAATGGAAGGAAAACTCAGAATTTTAATGTTAATATAATTGGTTGAAATTGCCGTAATTTCCCCCATCTTGTGTAACCCAGGAGGCCGCTCGAGTTGGACACAGACGGGATCTGGTGTGTCCTCCCAAACACCTTCCCAGAGAACTTTGTGATCAAAACCAGCAACGAGAAAAAACCCAAAGTGACGATCTCTTACCCGGGAGCCATGCTGAACATCCTGGTGAAGGAGGGATTCACCAATGACCAGTACCACGAGCTGGTGGACCCAGCGTCGCTTACTTACAACATCCGCTCAGAGAACAGCATCTTCTTCGAGGTGGACGGACCGTATCTGGCAATGATCCTCCCCGCATCCAAGGAGGAAGGAAAGAAGTTGAAGAAGAGGTAAGGTACAATCGATCCTAGAGTTATTTACTTCTCTGAAAGCGTATTTGTGCTGTTAAATGATTCCCTGCCTCTTGTTAAGGTATGCTGTGTTTAATGAGGACGGTTCCTTGGCTGAGCTAAAGGGTTTCGAAGTGAAGAGGCGGGGGGAGCTGCAGCTCATCAAGATTTTTCAGTCCTCCGTCTTTGAGGCTTTCCTCAAAGGCACCACCCTGGAGGAGGTCTACGCATCTGTGGCCAAAGTTGCCGACTACTGGCTGGACGTGCTCTACAGCAAGGTGGACATCAGGAATCAACGCTGCATTGGATCTCCGTACAAAATGTGTCGCACCGACTTTCCTAACTTTTCCTCCTCCAGGCTGCCAACATGCCGGAAGCGGAGCTGTTTGACCTGATCTCGGAGAACCGCTCCATGTCCAGGAAGCTGGAGGACTACGGCGAGCAGAAGTCCACGTCCATCAGCACGGCCAAGCGGTTGGCTGAGTTCCTGGGAGACCAGATGGTGAAAGATGCGGGCCTGAGCTGTCGCTACATCATCTCCCGAAAACCCGAGGGTTCCCCCGTCACAGAAAGGTGGGGCAAAAAACATATATTATCTCTGTAAGTGTCTGTATAGATACATCACAGAGGCTCATAATTGGAACGTGGGAAAAACTGCAGCACTGTCGGGATGGATTTATGACTGCTGATGCTCTGCAAAAGTATTCACACCCCCTGAACTGTTAGCACATTAAAACCTTAAATATTTGATTATTTTATGTGATAGACTACCATAAACTATGGTTTTAATGTACATGAATTTACACTAATGTGTATTCAGCCCAATTCCACTAGCAGCTGTAGACGGGGAGGTGTTGCACGTTCTTCTTCCCCAAAAAGCTGAGTCTTGGTCAGATTGGATCAATCCACTGATATACACTTAAAACTAAACTACTCATATGTAGCTCTGTCTGTAGGTCTGGGGACGATGTCCTGCTGGCTTCAACAGGTTTCCTCACACGATTTCCCTTATTTTAGCTCAATTTATATTCTCTATAAGTCTGAACTGGCTTTTTCTCTGCCTGATTTCAAGCCCATTTATGAACTTTTAACAATAAATTACACTTCTTTAACATTTTTTCCATAATCTGATCGCTTTTGAACGAAAGTAGTTTTAATAGATTAGGATAAAGGTCATACATACAGTGTGTAGGTTTGTATTTAGAGCCTAAATACAACTGTTGTGTCCAATTTATGATGTGCAAAATTAAGGGTGTCAATAGTTTTGTTAGGTGCTGAATATTTAGCTAAATAATAATAAATATATTTTTCTCAGACTGCAAAAATCATCAGTTTTTTTTTTTTATTCATTGTAGACAACTCTTGTTTCTATAAGTAAAAGATTAGAGCTTGACACTGTTGACAACATCTGTACATTTCCCTCCCAGAGCTATTCCGTTGGCCATCTTCCAGGCTGAACCCAGCGTGAAGAAACATTTCCTTCGGAAGTGGCTGAAGATGCCCAGCCTGCATGACTTGGACATCCGCTCCGTGAGTCCTAAACATGTTTTTTTTGTAATCAAAAACACTAAAAGTGCCTTCATATTCCTGTCTATTTTTTTTCTTGTCAGCATTTCAATTGAACATCCATCTTTATGTGCGTTTACAGATCCTGGATTGGAGCTATTACATCGAGAGGTTGGGTAGTGCGATCCAAAAAATCATCACCATCCCGGCAGCGTTGCAGCAAGTAAGTACACTTTTGGAAACATTTCTCAAATTCATCTAAAGATCAAATTAAATTAATTGTTTGTCACCAGGTAAAGAATCCAGTTCCCAGAGTGAGGCATCCTGATTGGCTTCACAAGAAACTCCTGGAGAAAAACGATATCTACAAGCAAAAGAAGATTAGTGAACTGTTCAGCAGTGAGGGCAAGAGACAGGTAACTAAATGCTTCTAACTTAAACAATCGATTCTGAGTAAAGTTAAATAAATGTGCATGTTTCTCCATAAGTCTTTGTGTTTTTACACCTGTCCTACAGATTGCCCATCAACCTGGACAAGCTGCAGACATGGAGGATTTTGGGATGACACCTAAACCTCTGCAGCCAGCTGTCCTCATCAGCACCAAAAGAAAGCGAGCTTCTCAGGGAGAGGACAGCCAGGTCGAGTCTCAGGACGTGGAGCTCACGCAGTCCTGGCGAGAAATTCTGGGACCTCCACCGCCTACGGGAAAAACGAGGGTAGGAAAGCAGCAAACGTGACACTGAACATGAATTTATGTTCAGTGCATTTTAAATGACACCGGGGGATATGACTAATAGGCGTTGTTTTTTTTCTACCTTATTACTGACAATTCTTTCTCGACTACAGGAGGAGCGGCTGGTGTGGCTGCGCTATCACAAGAAAAAGTGGGAGCTGCAGCTGAGGCAGAGGAAGGAGAAGAAGAAGAGGAGGAAGCTGCTGGATGGAGAACCACAGCCTGTCGGAGGAGGAGTTATTAGAAGCGGCCTCACCACCGGGCTGGGAAGCTTCCTGCGGCGAACGGCACGCAGCATCCTGGACATGCCTTGGCAGATTGTACAGGTGGAGACAAATAACCCTTTTTTTTTTTTTTTTAAAAGTACAGTCTCTTTTTAAATGCACTCATGTTCAGATTTGGAGATGTTGCAACCAAAAACCCAATGTTGTTTTAAAAAGTTTTCTGTTTGGGACTTTAGTGTCTGGCTACAAAACATGACTGCTAGTAGTGCTGAAATCCAGGAATTATACCTCCGTTAAAGAGGAGCAAGAAATGAAAAGGAATAAGCAGTCAAGAAAAACATCCTTAAAAACAGTCTGTTTCTGGGTTACTGCACACCTGTGCATTACTCTGTGCTATCCGACGTAAATATACTAAGCTTCGAGGCAACATTATGTTGGTTAATCCTTTCCAAAATACATTCATTTAAATGAAACATTTACCGAATCTGAGACGGTGTTTCTTCCCTGTGTTTTAGATCGCAGAGACGAGCCACCCCGGTCTGTATAAACTTTGGGCTGTGATTGGAAACGATCTTCACTGCATGAAGCTCAACATCCCGCGCGTCTTCTACGTCAACCAGAAAATCCCGAAACAGGAGGAAGGAGGAGTCGCTTACAAGAAGGTATGCACTAAGAAAACGTAAACATGAAACACTTAGCCTGAAATATGAAGGCTAGTTAGAAATTGTCTTGGGTCTTTAGGTCAACCGCATGCTGCCTCGCTCCAACATTGCCTACTACCTCTATGAGTATTCGGTGCCAGAGGAAATGTATCAGAAACACATCAATGAGATCAACGCTGACCTCTCCGCGCCAGACATCGAAGGCGTCTACGAAACACAGGTTCCTTTACTTTTCCTTCCTCTTATTTATGTTTTTTTTTTCTTTTGTAAACTGAGTACAACTACTCTTGCTAATATTTGGTCAGGTCCCGCTGCTGTTCCGGGCACTGGTGCAGCTCGGATGTGTGTGCATGGTGAACAAACACGTTGTGAGGGATCTGGCTGGCAGGGAGACCGACTCCTTTGATCTGGAACATCTGGAGATGAGGTCTTTGGCCCAGTTCAGCTACTTGGAGCCTGGTAAGTTCTTCCGAAGCCTTTCTGGCTTATCTATTATTTAGACTTGGCTTTGGTAGAGGGTTGACGTGACGGAAAATGATTTGGACACCTCTGCTTAAAATTTGTTTTGTTAAATATTAGAATGAAATGATCTTTGATTAATTTTTGATGTATTTGTCACTTTTGTTTGTCTGGGTCGTGTTTGGCGTTATCCTCAGGGAGCGTTCGCCACATGTACTTGTATCATCACAGCCAAGGCCACAAGGCTCTGTTTGGACTGTTTATCCCCTCCCAGCGCAAAGCCAGCGTCTTCATCCTTGACACGGTAAGAACAACAAGATTTTAACTTTATTTGTTTTCCAAATTAAGACACTAATCTAAAGCCTTAACAGCCTGTAACATTTTCCTCAGGCATTATTACTTTTACTCTTGCTGCTAATCCTCATACACACACACACACATTTAATTAAGTTTTTATTTTTATTTTCCTATTTTAGGTCAGAAGCAACCAGATGCCCAACCTAAATAACGTGTACACAGCAGAGCGCGCCGGCCTGCTGGAGAAGACGTCAGATGAGCTTTTGCCTCCAGAGAAACACACCTTCGAGGTCCGAGCTGAAAATGACATCAAGGCCATCTCCCGCGCTCTGCAGCGCATACTGCTGAACTACAAGGTAAAATGGGCTCACTCTGTTTAAAAAAAATAAAATAAAATATATGCTCAAACATCAGAACATCTGTCTTCAAACTTGAGTTTTGCAAAACTAAACTCTTAATGCAAAAGCTGTTTGCTTCTCTTTATTTTATAAACCGTGTCTTAATCAAACTTGTGCCAGAGGTGATTATTCAAACTGGAATCCAGTTGCAAAAAGATTTTAGACTTGATGTTGATCTGTGCCAAAAAGAATTGGAGTTCGACTTCCGTGTTGTAGAAAAATGTGTGATTTATTTAATCAGGAGTGAAATGGTTTTGATATCTCGGCTGCGTGGCAGAAAATGGAGGCAAAAATGTTCCACGGTATTTTTTTCTGTATTTACTTGTTTCAATAGCTACCAAAGTACAGTTTTTAAATTAAAAGTCCAGTTTATAAGATTGTGTTTTCAGTGCGACCGCCATTCACAAAACTATGAATACTCTCAA
>JAVLVB010000003.1:4165355-4192110 GCA_032876305.1 Orestias chungarensis
ATGCAATATTGAATTTTAAAGTCATTATCATAGACACTCTTGTAAGTAAATGTCTCTCCAACTGAGCTCTGCATAAAATGAGTTTATGATTTCCAAATAAAATCAATTTGATACATAGCCTATATTTAGACATAAATACGTATATTTAGAAGAGTTTTTCAATATTAATAAATGTTTTTAACATCAGTATATAGCATTTTTTTAATAGTTGAATTAAATGTAAGAGTTTAAAATGCAACTATTAAATTAAATTAAGGATTAACAGCGGGATTTTAATCAAGCCTTTGAATTTTAAAACGGTTACATCTGACCAGTACTCCCAACAACTCTAACTCTACCTTGTGTTTGCAAAAATATTTAATCCATTTCAACTTCTTTTCCACATCAGAATTAGACTATTAGATTTTGAGCTTAAAGGGAAATTATGTGCATAGACCTAAACCTTCTTAATTCGTTTTGTGATTCCAGGAGGAGCGACGGGGACCGACCCTCATTGCTGTGCAGTCGAACTGGGAGCTGCGGCGACTGGCAGCGGGGATGCCCGTGCTCGAGGAGTTCCCAGTCGTTCCAGTTCATGTAATCGATGAGATTAGCTACAATGTGCTGGACTGGCAGCGCCACGGCGCCCGGCGCATGATCCGCCATTACCTCAACTTGGACAGCTGCCTGTCGCAGGCTTTTGACATGGCCAGGTGTGAATAAACTGGACCTTTTCACTATTTCTCTTTATATTACTCCCGCAGTCTTTGTGGATACTCATACAGTGCCTCCTGGTTTTAGGTATTACCACCTTCCTGTGGGGAACCTGCCTCATGATGTGTCCATCTTCGGCTCAGACTTGTTCCTAGCGAGACATCTACGAAAACACAACCACCTGCTGTGGCTTTCTCCCACAGCCAGACCAGACCTGGGTGGAAAAGAGGCAGATGACAGTCGTTTGGTCATGGAAAACGATGAGAGGGGCTCAGTTGAGATAAACTCTCAGGGATGTTACTCCACAGGTACAGCCCAGGCCGTCACAAGAAGGAGCTGCTTTAACACCTTTTCATCTCCATTAATCTGTTTGTTTGTTTCCCTCCACCAGCATGCGTGGAGCTGGACTTGCAGAGCCTGGCGGTGAACACCATCCTACAGTCGCAGCACGTCAACGACATGGAGGGTGGAGCCAGTCTGGGTGTCAGTTTCGATGTGATCCAGCAGGCCTCATTGGAGGATATGATGTCAGGAAACCAGGGTGCCAGCGCTGTGGCTAGCTATGATGAGACGGCGCTCTGCTCCAACACTTTCAGGTCTGTGACGACGTGTGGGTCAAAGCAACTCATTCGTGAGTTCCTTTCTCTGACTTTGCTGTTCATCTCCTCGGTTCAGGATCTTAAAGAGCATGGTGGTCGGATGGGTGAGGGAGATCACGCAGTACCATAACGTGTACGCAGACAACCAGGTGATGCATTTCTACCGCTGGCTGCGCTCCCCGAGTTCTCTGCTATACGATCCGGCGCTCCATCGCACCCTGCACAACATGATGAAGAAGGTGTTTCTGCAGTAAGTCTCAAAACCTTTTTTCTGCTTAATAAAACTTCAATCAGCTCACACGACAACTCAATCCCTGACATATCTCAGGTTTAAAAAAAATGAGAACTGCAATTTTTAAAAAAAGCGCTTCAAAATGTGAACTAAACCATATTATTATATTTTGTTACATGTTGTTTTAGCAACGAGAATATCACTACATGCTATCTTTCAAATGTAGTCCTAGAGGTAGCTTTTGTTGAAAAGATAGGATACAGCTTTGGGTGGCTTTTTTTTCTTTCTTTCATTGGAAAACAAAACCACACAAATGTAGGTAACTATTCACATCACCCATTAATCCTTTAGGACTAGTAGGAAATGCTTTTAAAAGCTAAAATGGATTTGGTAGAAGGCGGGAAGTAACAAAAATGCACAAAGAAAACCACCATAGGAACTTGAAGAAGGTGCAAAACTTCTATACTAGCACAGTTAAATTTAAAATAGTCCATAAACATGACGGCAACACTAAGTCACTTTTCAACCTTCATAAAATATTTTCATAACTTTTGTGATTATACGTCGACTTTCTGCTAATTGAATGACACCTCTGTCATGGTCTGAGGAGGTCCATATCGCTTTAACCGGCACTAAGCAACTTTGAGGAGGGTGGCAGGAACCCTGACACACACAATGATTACGAATGCATGCTTTTAGGCATGCGTCAATTCCCGCGTTTCTTGTTTTCAACATCATATGAGATTGTTTCGCCACAGTTAGAATCATTCTCCCATCGCTATTCATCCTTCACACAGCCACTGGAAACAGAAATGTACTTAAACCCTACTACAGGCTACTGGGAGATCACGATTTTATGAAGCAATGTGCTAGTACTCATGGGAAATACAGTCTTCCTTCAGGCAAAACACTACCACTTTTGTCCACTGTGCACCAAAATCTACCAAAACTGAAACTTCTAAGGTTCTAAGGTCCTTTACACCAAATTAAAACTGTCCCACGAAATAAAAAAATTTCTAGAACATGGGATCTCTCCAGGTCCTGTCTGGTGCATCAACAACCCAGTGGACTCCTGGTTAAGCAGTATTGAGTGTCAAAGTTTTTTTTTTTTTTAACAAGTGTGGTGAGATTTTGGTGTGTAAATATGGTGGCTGCATCACATACAGAGGATATTGGTTTAGCATGATGGAGTATTCTGGCTGGAAGACTAATCTAATCTCGATCCTGGTCCTTCCGCCGACAGGCTGGTTGCAGAGTTCAAACGTCTGGGATCGACTGTGGTTTACGGGAACTTTAACAGGATCATCCTGTGCACAAAAAAGCGACAAATTGACGACGCAATCGCCTATGTGGAATTCATCACCAACAGGTGAGACATTCATACCCCACAGATTACATCTATCATATATAGGATAGATGTAATGTTACAATGCTCTAGCATCTTAATTTTATTGAGGGGGATTTTCTTGTACTATTGTTAATTTAAGTATTTGGATGAATAGCATCTCTTCCAAATGTATTTCCACCACTTCAAGTTATTTTCTTTCTTACGTTATTGTCAGTCCCTCTGTATGGGTAACATCTCTTGACTTGAGCTTGATGTTTTAGCACATAAATGTGGCTAAATAGTTAAAATCTCATTGTAGCAGTGGTGGCTTTTCTGCTTGTAGGAAACTGTTTTTTACAGAAATCTGCTTGTGTTTAGATCTAATGCTTCTCCGATTAGCTCTAATGACCTTATCCTCACAGCCTCATTTTGCCACTATCGTATTTCAATGTAGGGATCAAAATCTGATGCTTTCATGTTGTGCTTGCAGCCTAACAAAGTTTGGACAGTTTTTAGTGTTGGTCTGCAATGCACTCTAGATACATTTTTTTTTACTAACAATGCAATAAATCTCAGTTTAGTTTTTTAATTAATTTAACAAAGTCCCAACTAACAGTACCATCTGATTTAATTTACTTGCAGCTTTCACTCCTCCTTCCTTGCAGGGATTTGTTGAATTTGAATCCGTCACCATCAGCATACATGTAGTTAGAGTGGAAAGAGAAAAACGCTGCAGCAAATCATTCACTTGTAATATAATGTTCTCAATAACTAAAATTACGATAACTTATTTTAAAGGGTTCGTATGTTGGTGGGATTTTTTTTTGTTTGTCTCTTCATCTCTGTCATTTTGTGATTGTAGAATTAAAAAACCTGTTTCTCTTCCAGCATACATTCGAGAGAAATTTTCCACTCTCTTTCCATCTCCTTTTCTCGCTGTTGGGAGTTCTTGTTGTGGATGGACCCAGCTAACTACGGCGGTGTGAAGGGAAAACTGCCTTCCAGCGTCTTGTATGGAGAGGTGAAAAATTTGTGTCTGTCTGTTTAGTTGACCAATAAGATTGGCAATTGGCAGGAACCATTTGTTCTTAAACAAGGAAATAATAAAAAAAATTAAGATGAAAATAAAGGATTTTTCTGTTATGCTGTCTTAAACATTATCTTCAGATATTTAACTGGGTTAACATTGACGTGCCATTTTTAGGAAGGAGCCAAACGGAAGAAAAGCAAACAAAGAGACGAAGATGAAGACGGCAGTGAAGATGAGGATGAGGTGGAAGAAGAAGATAGGGATGCAGGGACTGATGAGGTTGAAGAGCTGATCGAGAGCAACTGGAACGTCATGCATTATCTCCCCCAGACGGCCTCCTGTCAGAAATACTTCCTCATGATTGTTTCTGGTAAGTAGAAAACAAATATCTACACATATAAACACGCCTCCTACTAAGCTTCATCTTTCAGTATTTCTCCATCCCATCCCAGCCTACATAGCTGCTGTCTACCACAGCATGAAAGAGGAGCTGAGACGTAATGCTCCTGGAGCAACGCCGGTCAAGAGGCGTGGAGGCAGCCAGGCTTCCCAGCAGGCCGTTTGGGACTTGAGTGCACTTCCTGGTAAAAGCCGTTCAGGAGGCAGCTTCAATTCCCTAAAGACATGCCATTATTTCTCAGGACGTCTTTAATGCAAGTTTATCTTTCCTTCAGGGATGATCTCCTTCTCTCAGGAATATGTGGCCAGCGAGCTGACGCAGAACATTTTCACCATCACCCAGAAAATCCAGAAGAAAGTGACCGGGACCAGGAATGTAACCCAGACGTCGGAGATGTTTCCCGTCCTTCCCGGCTCATACCTGCCGCTCAACAACCCGGCACTGGAGTTTGTTAAATACGTCTGTCAGGTGAGCTGCTAAAGACCAATGACGTTTCTTTAAAAGCTGGTTCCTACACAGTCTGGGAAAAGTTGAATATTTGATTGGATAACTTTGAATGTGTCTGAGTATAGAAAAATAAAAAAATTCTGCAGACGATTTTATTTTGCCTCTTAAGGCATAAAACATTGTTTTTATTTGTACCACACAGGACATTAGATTTTATTCCAACTATATTAATTTCGATTTTTATGTGCAGAACGCAAATAAACCCTTACCCAAAAAAATCTTGAAAAAATTTAAAATGGGGCAATTTTGCTTTTGTTTTTTTTGCAGGTTTCTTTTTTTTTGTTTTAGATTTTAATCTGATTCTGATTTATTGGATCTTACAAAGCCTAAAAGTATCACAAATTAAAATCTCTTAAGTTATTGATTTTTAGTTCAGATGAACCAGTGTTGCACATTTTTAAATGCCACTTATATAAGGCAGGTCGTACGCCAAAAAAGTGTTGAAAATACAACTTTTAAAACCCAACAACCCATCTTGCAATGAAATATTCAGAATTACTAATACTTACAAAATCTTGAAATCTCAAAAGTAAATCTTGAAGCAGGCTTTGCTCGAATGTGTTGTTGATCAGTCACTCATTTGTTGACCTTCCGTGCCTCTTACATCTCCAGGTCCTTTCGCTCGACCCCAACATTGTAAATCAGGTGAACAAACTAAAGAGAGACCTCCTGCGTCTCGTGGACGTCGGAGAGTTTTCCGAGGAAGCCCAGTTTCGTGATCCCTGCAACTCCTATATCCTGCCGGAAGTCATATGTCACCACTGCAACTTCTGCCGAGACCTCGACCTTTGCAAGGACCCATCTGTGGCACAGGTAAGTAGTGCGGCCGTCAAACTAGTATGTTGTCGATTCATAACAATATCTACAGCCGGGAGAGTAACATATGGAACACTTTTTTGTAGGATGGGGCCGTCTTGCCTCAGTGGTTCTGCTCAAACTGCCAGATGCAGTATGAAACTGACTCCATTGAGATGGCCCTTGTAGAAGCCCTGCAGAAGAAACTTATGAGCTACACTCTGCAGGACCTGGTGAGCAGAAGACGCTAAATCAAGCAACATCAACTCAACGATGGGTTGACAAGTTTGTTTTTTGTTATGCTAAATATCCAGCAAATGTTTAACAAGAGCATTTTCTTTTCTTCTTATGACAAAATCATTTCCAGTAATATTATTATAATTTCCAGTAATATTATAAGACTCCCTTAACAAACAATTACATTAATTAGTAATATCAGCAGTGTTCCTATCTAGTCTCAAATTTTATTCATGTATTTGTAGGTTTGTATAGGTATATAAAAACCCTTATTTCCGAAATGATTTCCGTATAAATTTGTGTAACGGTGATATCAATACATTGCTTTAACTAACCATCCACGCATTTGGCACCTATTCATCCATCATTGGTTCAACCATTGATCATCCAGTTATGTTTCTGTCTGTTCCATCCGTTATTAATTCATCCACTGCGCTCATTTGTCTGTTCAACCATCCAACCATAAGTCTGTATTCATCTATTCTTCATCTGTTTCTCTTGTTAGTTTGTCAATCCATCCATTTAATCATTCATTCATTATTTCATCCATCCAACATCCCATTCATCTCCCTTTCCATTCATTTTCTTAATGTATTAATCTGTTAACTGTTGATTATCCAACCATTTCTCCCTTTAAGTTATTGCTGACATTATCAAAATTTAACCTCTGTAAGAGTATATGTTAAATCCATGCTTAGCTTCTCTGTTTATTCTTTAAAATTCAATTGGAAACTAGAAACTTTGAAATGAAAACATGTAGAAACACTATATATTGCTCACATGAGTTTTTCTGATCATGTTATCTGATTTTTAGGTGTGCACCAAATGCAAAGGCGTGAAAGAAGCCAACATGCCTCTTTACTGCGCATGTGCCGGAGACTTTGATCTGACCTTTTCAGCCAAGGTTTCTGCTCTCCAAAATATGTACAACTGTTTAAATTAGTCACAAAGTGTATAATTATTCATATTGACACACTTTTCTCTATTCCATTTAAAGAGCTTCTCCGAGCAGGTCACGGTATTTCGAAACATAGCCTCCCACTACAACATGAGATACCTGGAGGAGACCATCGACTGGCTGCTTGTGATGAGTCCTCAGATCAGCCAGAGCAAACCCTGAAATCGGTCCGTCCACAGAGGATCTGGGAACCCCTAAGTGCTGAAACCTAACGCAGCTCAACAAGTCATATGTATAGGGACTTTTGGCTAGCAAGGGGACATGTGAGGACTGTAAATATAGATGTTTTATATATTTGTATGAATTTTAAATTGTCAGATGTGAATAAATAATGTACTTGTTGAACTTGTCTGTGATTGTATAAATGCCTCTTTCAAAAGGCTTTCTGCTCTGTAAACTTTCACATTACTTTCTTTTTTTTTGTTTGAATTTTAGGATGTCTAATCTAAGAAGCCATATTTACTTCATGCATTAAAACAGCCGTTCCCACTTTCTAATAATCTGTTCATGCCCTTACAATATGCAGCAGGAATGGAAGGGAGAGATTTGGTGTAAAAAAATAAATGCAAGTATCCTGGTTTCTGAGAAAGGTGAACAAACCTTACTATGCTATGCTTTAAAATGGAAGATATGTGGAGAAAATTTGTCTAATTAGGCAATCGAATAAAATCTAAATTACAATCCTGTTTTTATCTGTTTGGAGGAATAACAGGTTTTTTTTTAATGTGCCGTCCGTGTGGATCATGATTGTAATCCGCACTCTTAGATTTAACAGCTGAGTCTCTTTGTCTGCTGCTGGTTGTCTCCCGTTCACATAATCACATTTAAGACTATAAGCTAACGTAAAATTTAATTGTTTCCTCAGAGGATCTTCTTGACACCTGCACTTTTAAAATGAGACGCGAGGTATCTAGTCCAAACCGTAATGTTTGATTTGTATAACTCCACATCAACGTAGCATCATAACTCCAACATGGGTCTGATTTAAACGGAGGTGAAATTATCTCTAAATTTTCAGCATTTCACCTCATGTCGGTTTTCAAACCAACCTACGGCTGCTATTATTACATCCTTCATGGCAGACATTGATCCGGAGCCCTAGGTTCTTGAGTCTTGTTACACCACTGACATTTGTTATGCTCTTAGAAGTGCAGATGGTTTCGGTTTCCTACAATCGAGTTAGAAGAAATCGTTTTGTGGGAAATGTAGGCATAATTTTATTAGTGGTCTCAGCTGTCTTCGTGCGGCTCATCGCAGAACCCTTTTGGATCTAGTTATTACTCTTTAGCTGGGAACCATTTGTCATGAGGGGTTAAGAGTCTAAATTTGCCCAAATATTCTTTTAACAAACTAAGCTATCGAGAAATCAAAATCAGACATTAAAGAACAGAAGCGTTTTCCTTATGTATGTTTAAGTCCAAACAATGAGTCTTGAAAAGGATATTTATTTCTTAATTGGACTGAATGTATATTGGGAAAGTTTTCATGGTGTGGTAAATCAGTACTACCCTATTTGTCTACTTTGAAATGTAGTAATTCTTTACATTTGAGCGTACTTGTTTTCTGAAGGTATGGGGAGGAAGGTTTCAGGTTACGAAGAGATGAAAGTCCAATAAGGCTCCAGTCGATTTGTCCAAAAAAAACTGTTGTAGATGCAGTTTTACGGAGAACTACAGTGGGGACCTCAAAGAAAGTCAGAATATCAGGAAGTGATACTCATGTCAGTTCATTTTCATAATAGGCTGCTCTGCCAAAGTTTTCACACACCCTAAAAAATTTTTTTCTTTTTTTAGTTAACGTTACAACCAGTAAGCTGAATGTGCTTTATTATAATTTAACGTTAAAGAACTACACAGAGTAGAGAAAAATTATGAAGTGAAAGAAAATTGATGCCTCTTTTTTTATTGTAAATGACAATCTGATAAACTAATATTACTAAATAAAACGCATTCTTCCGTAACCTTATAAGTAAATAAAGTTTAAATGTGTGTAACTTGAATTCAACATTAATCAGCAGTTCTGTGAAGGCTTAATGTTAGAAGACAATAGTGGACAAACAGTTTGGAAACCTTTGGCTATGAAACATTGGGGCAGTTTACAAATCTAGATATTACAGCAGATGTTCAGTCAGAACCAAAGACAACTGTATGGTTTAGATGGTACAAAAAGTGTTAGAATGGTCAAGTCAAAGTCCAAACTTTAAAATCTGTGCCAAAGCTGGAAATTGAATGTTCACAAATTCTCTCTATCCATACAGACTTTAATTTGAGCTATTTTGAAAACAAGAACAATAAAAAAATTTTATTGAACCAGGTTGCTTTGCAAACTATTGACTAAGGGTGACAGAATTCAAAGACATGTCACAATTTTTAGATTTGCATCTGAAAAACAATGTCATTGTTGGTTTTATTTTCCTTTCACTTCAAATCTATGCAACACTGTGAGTTGACCTAGATCTAAATCCTACTAAAATAGACAAATGTTTGTGGTTGTAAGGTCACAAAATGTAAAAAAGTTTCAAGGAGTGTGATTACTTTTGCATTGGTGGTTTGTGACTATCTCTAAGCTGCTGTAGACACTAAAGCAACAAGACCAGGCTGCTGTTGCTGCTGTTATCAGGTTGAAGAAGAGTGTTGCCCAGGAGGAGAGACTTTAAAGCGGAACGCCGTCTGACAGGTCTGAATGGTTTGAGCCGTAGCTGCTGATGAAGCTGAACTCAGTGCGAATGGTGTCTGTCGGTTCCTTGGGCACCTGAAAAAACAAACAAAAAAAAAACACTTCACTTGTCACAAAAATAATTAAAACATTCATTTCAGTTAAGATAAACTTAAAAAGCACCATGTTACAGGTGTAATAAAGATATTTCAGCAGCTCTTTCATTTGTTGTATTGGGACCACAAAGGAAAATATATGACGAAAAACAGAAAATACATATGCTACAAAAGTAAAGGTTCTTCAAGTACATGTTTAGAATACATTCATTAAAGATTTAAAGCCCCATTGTAGTTAAACTCTTTTTTTTTTTACAACAGTTAAGTATTACTTACCTTTTTAATCACTTCATCAAATTTTCTCTCACTGTAGACCTCATTTTTGTCAATAAACGTAAGCATGATCCAATCACAGATAATACTGCACTGTAGGGAAGCATACCAAAATGAAAACATAAACAGGTTGTACTAGCAGCAATTTTAACTAAAATGTTTGTGGCTATTTCCAAGACAAGAAATATTGACAGTTATTGCATTTTCATGTAATTATGAAGTAATAAAGTATTTGTGAATTTACAAATCTGGGCTGGTTGATTCATATTCATAATGTTAAGTTCATAAATCTTAAACACTTAAAGTGTTAAATGCAGTCAACTTTCATTTTTTTACTCCACATTAATTTCCACTGCTTCTGCCAGCGTCAAATCATACCATCCAGGCAGTGATGAGGATGTAGTCATTTTGAGATTACCTTGAACCTGGTGGTGTTAGGTGTTACTAAAAAGGAATTTAAAAGTCTAATATAATTAAGCTTAAGATTAAATCACATATTTAAATTGTGCTCTTTTTTTTTTTTTAAATCGACCCAGTTTTAATGAAAACCTGCAAAAATAAAAAAGTATATTATAATATCTGTCCATTCAAATGGAGCTGTTTCATTCTTAAATGTGAATATTTAATACATTTATTTATGTAAATGTTTTTTAATTAAAGTTTTTTTATGCACTTACAATCCCAACAGAAGTCAAAGCTGTAACTGTGCTGATGATGGTTGGAATGACACTAAATTTTCCAGCCTGTGAAGAAGTTACACAAGCAATAGAGTGATACAGCGAAAAGGAAAAATAAACATCAATATTTAAGGCGGCGTCTGTTGTACCTGTCCATGTACTATGATGTCTAGACGGATGCCGTAAGCCTTGATGAGGGTCCGGGATTCAATACCGTTCTTATCATAATATTTGGCAAACCTGCATAAGAAAATATGTCCTAAAGAATAACGATTTCCTTGACAAATTTAAGCTCTGAACCTTGTCAGTTGATACTGAGCTTTTGCAGACCTGTAGTAGTAACCAGAGTCAGCCAGATCCTTTCGGGGGTCAAGACGGCGAAATGTGTAAGTAGGTTTGCAGTGGGAAGGATCCAGATCAAGATTACAATCCCAGTTGATGAAAACACCAATCACTCCTCCCTAACAACAAAGAGAGTTAAACAAGGATGCATAGTATGTCACTATGTTGCTCTGCAGAAAAGACACCCTACTTCACTTTGATGCTCTTAACTTATGGTAAGTTTACAAAAGGAACACAAACGGAAAAAGAGGTTTAACAATGAAATTTTTTTATATATATTTAAATACAACAGTCAGTTTTGGCACAGGTTTCTTTGTACTTAGCCAGGTTCTGCTGGAGGTTTCTTTCAGTTTAAGTGGAGTTTTTCCTCTCCACTGTCGATACTAGCATGTTCAGAATGAGGGATTGTTGTAAAGTAAACAACACATCTCAAGTTATTGTCTACTGCCTGTGGATGCTGGTCCAAGGGGAGTGAATGCTGCAAGACAGTGACTCAATGCAACCTGCTGTGTTTCTTTACACAGAAACCTTTTTATCAGATTTGAATAATAAACCAAATCTGATGCACAGTCTGATAACTAGGATCAATTGGAGTTTATGTATCATTGGAATTAAACACTGTAATGATCTCACTTGCAAACTTCCTATGGTTTTTGATCAAACATCGTTTAGTGACATCCAAACAGTTCTTATCTGACCAGGCTATTTTCTCCTAACATTTCACTGACTTTCCAAACCCTCCAGAGCAACTTTCTTGCTCTGGAGGGTACTTTTTCTTCAGCGGTTGAGTTTTGCACTGTAAGTGTATATTTTTAATTCCATATACTAAAAACATGTTTACTGAATTTTTTTTCTTCTGTATTTAGTACTTAGCTCACCAGCTGTTTGTTGTTTTCTGGGTTTGAAAGTGAAATGTTTGGGAGCTACTTCATCTAATCTGACTGTTCAGTCCCATGTTTTCTGCCCTTCTTTGATACAATGCTCATCTCTTCTGCACTATTTCTTCGTACTCCAATATTTCTGAATTTAGATCCAAGTCTTCAGTTGTTGGATTCTCTTTTCTTTTTTCCATCTTTTTTAACCTTTGCTGAGTTATTTAGAACATTGTGTTATATAACAGTTTATTTTCAATTTCTATTAATGTGTAAATAAATCAAATCAAAAATACCTTAATTAAATAAATAACTGCATATTTATTTCATTGTTATAAAATTACATAAATAAATAAAAATATTAATAATATAAAAAAAAATGTTTTTTTACTAAAATTAAAAACAAGCAAAAAATATAATAAATAAATACAGTTAATTAAAAGCTAAAGATGTAAAAGATTTTAAAAAACAAAAGCCAACATACACCTGATTAGTTCTGCAGTGAAACCCTAAACTCACCGTCCTGCAGAGCTCGGTGAAATTCTCCCTCGCTTGTTTTGCAATGTAACCCAAACGGAAGTTTGGGCAGTAAGGCGCCTTTTCCTCATGATAATGACACCTCTTAAGATATCTTTTAGTTTTCATCCCTGGGGGACTTTCTACATTCACTCTGCAAACAAAGAACAGGTTTATAATCAATATCTGTAACACAACTAACCCTAACTATTGGGTATAGTGTTTTGTTTATTGGGTTTTAAAGACACTTTACCTCAAAACTTTAAATTTGGGGAAGTGGATGGAGTTCCTAATGAACACAGTGAAATTTATAGCCTCCACCAACGGTGGTTCTCTGTTACATAAAAGATAAAAATGCTTTATTTAACAAAGGATATTTTTGTATTGAAGCAGTTTGTGGGTAACAACAGCAAACCTTTCTGTCTCATTGTACATGTTTTTCTTCTATCTCTTTCAAACGTTTTATTACCTCCTTAAATCCAGAAAGACTTGCATTATTGACTATTTATAACATTAAGTATCAGCATTTTCTTAAACAAACAGACATTCCTATCACATAAATTAGAACTAACATGTGAGATAACTTGTTTTCCAGCTTCCATGGTTGCTCTTCTTGGTAAGACTTCAATTAGTTTGACTTAACTAGTTTAGGCATTTAATTTATCTAATCTGTTTTTTGTAATTGATGTGTTCTTTCTTCTTTGGACTGTTTAACTTCCATTACTGTAACAAAGCTATATGGCAATTTTCTGCTCAGAGAGCTATCAGTAGTGGTGATCGTCACTGCTGTGTATATACCACCCGATGCTAATGTTAGCATAGCGCTCTTTTCTCTACTGAACAACATCAACGAACAGCAGCGGGCCCATCCCGACGGTGTTCATATTATTGCAGGAGACTTAAACAAGGCCAACCTTAAGATTGTAATTCCAAAGTTCCACCAACATGTCAAGTGTTCTACTAGAGAACAAAAACACACTTGAGCATGTTCACTATAACATCAAGCACGGTTACAGAGCGAAACCCTTCCCCCACCTCGGCCAGTCCGACCATCTCTCCCTGCTGCTCACCCCAGCATACACCCCCCTCAGAAGGAGAACCAGACGTACTGTTAAAACCACCAGGACCTGGCTCAGAAACGCGCTCTCCAACCTACAGGACTGCTTCACACGCACTGGAACTTGTTTGAACACCAGGACCTGAAAACATTCACAGGGACGGTACTGGATTACATCAGGTTCTGTATCGGAAATGTGGCTGTCAGCAAAAACATCCGGGTTTTTCCTAATCAGAAACCCTGGATGAACAGTCAGGTCCGTTTACTCCTCAAAATACGCAAATCTGCCTTCAGGTCAGGCGACAGGGCTCTGTACAGTGCTGCTCGAGCGGACCTGAAGAGAGGAATTAAAAACGGCAAGTCGGACTAGAGGAGGAAAATAGAGTCCCATCTGTTAAGCAAAAACATACGAGAGGTGTGGCATGGCCTCCAGACCCATCACAAACTTCAGAGGCTGTGATGTGTCAGCAGGAGATCTGAGCGTGTCACTAGTGGAGCAACTGAACAGTTTGTTTGCTCGTTTCGAGAGACCCCAGGACCACCAACCTTCTCCGGCCCTGCTACCCCCCACCGAATCCCAGCTCGACCCCGTTCACTGTCCAGGGGCATTAGGTACGGAGGGTGCTTTTGGCAGTGAAGGAAGCCCCATGAAGGCTACTGGACCAGATGGAGTACCAGGAAAGGTGATCAAAGCGTGTGCCCACCAGCTCAACTTGATTGTCACCAGGATTTTCAACCTTTCCCTGGCCCAAGCAGTCATCCCTCCATGCCTAAAGACAGCCACAATCATCCCAGTGCCAAAGAAGTCACCAATCACCAGCCTGAATGATTACCGCCCAGTGGCCCTCACACCGTGAATCATGAAGTGCTTTGAGAGGCTGGTCCTCTAACACGTCAGAGAGCGTCTTCCCCCCACTTTTGACACTCACCAATATGCATACCGGGCAAACAGATCCACGAAAGACGCCATTACGGTAGCTCTCCACTCTGCTGAGGCACCCGAAGCAGCAGCAGAGCTACGCACACATGCTTTTTGTGGATAACAGCTCAGCGTTTAACACAATTATCCCGGACATACTAATTTCCAAACTGCACACCCTGGGCCTCCCCCCTCTCACATGTTCCTGGATAAAGGACTTCCAAACCCCAGACTGTGAGACTTGGACCCCATCTCTCCTTCACCCGCACACTGAACAATGGCTCCCCACACGGCTGTGTGCTGAGCCCCCTCCTATACTGCCTGTACACCCACGACTGCAGCCCGGCCCACGGCAACAACCTCATCGTCAAGTTTGCTGACGGCACCACCGTGGTCGGACTCATCTCAGGCGGGGAGGAGGCAGCTTACAGAGAGGAGGTCCTGAAGTTGACAGCCTGGTGTTCCCACAACAACCTTACACTGGAGACCAGGAAAACATAAGAGATCATCATCGACTTCAGGAAAAACAGTATCAACCCAGCCCCTCTGTACATCAACGGCGAGCGTGTGGAGACGGTCCACACCTTCAAGGTCCTTGGTGTCCTCATCTCTGCTGAACTCTCTTGGTCAGAGAACGTCACAGCTGTTATCAAGAAAGCTCCGCAGTGACTTCACTTCCCGAGGGTCCTCAGGAAGAACAACCTGGACAGTAACCGGCTGCAGACCTTTTACTGCTCATCCATCGAGAGCCTGCTGACATACCGCATCACAGTATGGTACGGCAGCTGCACTGAGGCAGACAGGGTGAGGCTTCAGAGAGTAATCAAAATGACACAAAGAACCCTCAGCTGCCACCCCTCCCCACCATCTACATCTCCCGATGCATCAGCAGAGTAAAAAAACATAATTAAGGACAGCTCACATCCTGGATTTGAACTGTTTGACCTGCTGCCCTCTGGAAGGCGCTACAGGTGCATCAAGGCCAGAAAAAAAGACTCAAAAACAGCTTATTTTCCGAAGCAGTCACCACCCTGAACTCAACTAGACTCTAACTGTGCAATACCCTTATCTCTGTGCAATACAATGCCATTATAACAATATCTGCGCAATATCTTATATTTATATAATATTTATTTAGAAGTGCAATCCCACCACCAGGAGCTGTCCTCCAATCTCGTTATATAATGTGTATAATGCCAATAAAGGCATTCTATGCTATAAATAGGTTTATTTAACTATCTCTATCTTCTTCCATGATTTAGTATGAACCTGACTTTATCACATGAGATCTGGTACAGAACATTTTTAAAGAACTCCTACTCTTTGAAACATTTTCCCAATTTTGTTACAGAACTTTCACTTAACATTAAATCACACCAACATAGAGAAGCGCATAATCCTAAAGCAGAACATAATACACAACTTTCAAATATACTTATATATACAGCTGTAATTTGTATATGTTTTGTATTCCTGTGTTAATACTCTCTAGACTTAAATTCTGTATTATGTGGCAGTCACATCTGCAAGTCTATCAATCTATCTATTTTTCCAGAGGTTTTTTTTCTTTTTTGCAACGATAATTCTGTAACCTAACCCTGCTTTATACACCTCCACAACTTTACTCCGGAGCTGCCTACTGTTTTTCTCAGTTTTATAAGGTCTGTCTTCCAGCTTTCTCTGACAAATCTTTGCGGACCTAACAAATTAATATACTAAGGATAAATTAAAAACAAGTTGTCTGTATTTAATGACGTGAGCTTCACCAGATTTAATTGTAGATTATCAACATGTTTAAATCCAATTCCAAATAATCACCACTTTTTGCCTTTGTATTTCTCCTGAAACCCATGTATAATTTTTTCCATTTATTAAGCTTGTACCACTTTTTCTTGTTCTATAACAAAGAATATTTTACTTTGTGACTGTAATTTTCAGATTATAAGACCAATGCCTTACCTTACTACAGCGTACTCTTCAATAGGACACCAGGCCTTGATTTCACACGTTTTAAAACTGTAGTTGTGGAACTGAACACATCGGCCAGTCCTAATACCTGTGTTTAAATGACAACGGACGATGCAGCAAACATGATATATGGTAACAGATAATGTGAGGAGATGTTACATTACCATGACTTTCAAAATTTGGTAACCCTGGAAGACAATCAGAGTCTGACGTACAGTTGGCGTTGTCAACATTAAAATGCTGCGGATAAAAAACAAATAATTTAAAAAAAAACATATAAAAGTGCTAGTGCAAACCTATTAAGCATGTATATTTTCTTTGTTAAAAGGAATTGACCACTCACCTCGGGACAGGAACCTTGTCTCTGATCGTAAGTGAATTCTCTTCTCAGTATTGTGCTGATGACATCAACCCCCTATAAAGGAAAGTAATATCCAATATAGTCATCTGATCAATGAAGTAGGTATTGTTTTTGACTGGGACTTGATGCACCTCTGGGGGATGAGCGTACTCCACATTGTCCAGGACTTCATCTCCATGCACAGCTTTACCCTTAATAAGAGTGTAAACAGAGCTCTCTGGATGGGTTTCGCTCTGCTGGTATGCTTTTTGACTTATAAAAACATACCTTTGTGAATGACAGAACAGACAGAGACAATAAATGCTATTTTACAGCGGTGTGAAATTTCAATAAAGGTATCTTATTACTCGGGATCTCTTTAGCCCTCTGAGCTGAAAAAGAGAAAACAAGATGACGCCCTAAAAATAGGGCTTAACAAAAACAAATTACGCTCAGGGCTGTCATAAATGTTAGATTTTATAAATCTGTATTTACAATTCAGATTTATTTCAGAGAGGTTTTCGTCACATTGGTTATTATAATTGCTTACAATGAAATGGTAGTTTGCAACAAAAAAAAAACACTAGAAGTGGCAATAAACTCAAAGCTGCTATTTTATGATGATTTGCTTTATCTTTAATTTTATCAAAAAACAAATATAGATAAAGCAGGAGAAGGTTTTGTATGCAATCTTTCTTCTTATACGTAAATCAACAAGAGAACTTACCAGATGAAATAGGTTATCACTAGAAACTGAACAGCTCTGTAAATAACTCCAAGAGGTCTGTTCTTAATCACCATCATTTTGGGAGTCTCATAGTCCCAGAAACCGTTAAAGTACTCCTTCAGAAAGTCACGGATCGCCATGATAACTGCATAAAATCCTTTACTCATTTTAAGAGATGAGTTGCTGGCTCGTTTTTGGATGATGTTCCTCCACCACTCTACATTATTTATCTCTTTTTCTATTTGACACTGATCTGCGTCTGCCCACATTTTCCTCAAGCATGTGAATCATAGGCGAGACAACAGAAGTGGTAAAAGGGGTGGGGCTGAATATCATGGTTTTAGCCCTCACAGTCCATTTGTGGTATTTATGCATTTAGGATTTAATCTCTTGTTCTCCTAAATTACAATTTTGGTAAATCAAAAAATGCATAAATAAAATGAATCTAAAACTATTCTCCATTTCTATTTTATTTTCAATTCAAGTAAGTTTGCTCTAGAGGTGGGTGAAATGGATGAAAAATGTAATCACGATATCTGCTTCTGAAAAACCAGTTACATGAAGAAGTTTGATTTCTGTCACTAAACTGCAAACAAAAGTGGTATTTAATCATATTTTTGAATTTATCAAAAACAACAACAAAGAAATTTGGGAGTAATCATAAGATTAACAAATCAAGCTAGTTATTAATTCAACAACTAATCTTAATTTATCATTGTTAAGATAAATCACAATTATATGATAAGTCCGACCCCAACTTTACACTTAAAAAACACCTGTCACTGGTGCAAAGTTAACTCAACATACCATCCATGTAAACATTTGTTGGGATATAGTTGGGAACATGGTTTGTGTTTATCTTGCTAAGGAACAAAAGGAAAGATTGATTATGAGCAAAGTATAACCTTCATGTCCAACTTTAAGATGATAAAATTAAGCAATTTTTGTTATTGTTTTGTCCTCAGATATGTGAACAATACGATAGAGGGGTTTACTCAGGAGGGAATTATGTAATAATTTTGCACTAAATTGACCAATCCAATTAAATTAACCTCAGTTCATCAAAGGAAGATACAGTATACAGTATAAAAATAAATGTATTCAAAAATGTGCAAAACTAGTAAAATTAAGGGGTTGTGCAAAATTGACTCAAAATACAAATGCATATAAAGAGTCATGATTTAAACCTGGACAATAGTAAAGTAAAGTAAATTTTATTTATAAAGCATGTTTAAAAGAGCTAAATTGCTGACCAGTGCTGTACAGAAGAATAAAAAAACAACAATAAAAGAGCATACACTGACTAGCAACAAATCACAAACTTTGACTTAAAACACAGAAACACCCAAAATGAGAGGACTAAAGGACTGGGAAAGCTAATGAATATAGGTGAGTTTTTAATCTGGACTTAAAGGTGGATACAGTGGGGGCATATCTGATGTCTGAGGGTAACTGGTTCCAGAGTCAGGGAGCAGCCACAGCCAAGGCTCTATCACCTTTCTGTTTTAGGCAAGATCGAGGTACATTTAATAGTCCTTTACCAAATTTCCTGAGGGACATGCTGGCTGACTGGTACTGGAGAAGCTCACTGATGTAGGCAGGCGCCTGTCAATTAAGAGCCTTGTAAACCAAGAGCAAAACTTTCAAATTAATTCTAAAATGAATGGGGAGCCAGTGCGGGGCTCACCATTCAGAAACTTCCATGTAACCCTGTTTTGCATTTGTTGATTTCACATGTTTTGCACTATTTCCTCACAACTTTATCAGCAAAATTACCCTAAAGCGTCTTCAGGATTGAACAACTAAACCTTGGGATATGTGGCTACGTGGCATTTCTAAGAAGACATTGTGAAAGAATGCTAACTTTGTAGTAGTGACACTTCATAACCCATTATTTGCTACAGTTAAAATCCTAAAGGTTGATATGACAGTCAATTTTGTTTATTTTCTATACAGCCAATTCCCAGAATATCTCAAGGAACTTTAGAAGAAAAGTAATTACAATACATTCCAATTGATTTTAGTAATCAAACAGTGCATCAGGTTCAGTTCAATTAGTAAAATGGGTTTTAAACTCTTTTTTAAATCTTAATAGCAGATTGAATCAAGTAATTCATTGACATGAAGCATTTGCTCCTTTGGGACTGTGATAGCCCCTCCAGTCCACTAGGTGTCTTTGTTTTATTTATTTTTCAGGAAGCAGGTGGATGGCTGGGCTGTCTAATTGAATACACCTGGGTGTTGTTAAAAGGCTGGCCTCCCAGTTGGACTTGGTTTGAGCAATCGGAGTACCCGTGCAGCCTTTTTCTTTAGATTGACTGTTGCTGATTTTCACACAGGGGTTTTTATGCTTAAAATAAATTCTTCTACATCATAGATCTGCTTGCCTGTCTCCCATTTTTTGTCATAGCCTTTGAGCCAGGTGTGAACGGACCAACATGTTGAGACAGTGGACAATAACTTGCGTTGTGTTGTTGATTAAACAGCGATCTTTCATTCACTCAATCCACTCTTCCAGACTCCACTAAATCAGTACTGAAACACTGTTTATGGTTATATTGTTCAGTATGAAGGGCCACAAATCAAATTTTGGTTCAGGCCCTGTACAACCTTAATGGTTATTCATTATCAAGTTTGCCAATACTTTAATTATGGTAAATATTTACATATTCACATTTGTTTCATTCTGTTCTGTTCTATTCAGCTATACAGAATGGACAGTTAAAGCATTATCATTGCTTAGTTATAACTTTATTCAACACGTGCCCATTTGCAGTACAATTACTTAGTCCAGGCCTGCTCAGTCACACTCTAAACAGTCCCTCTGGGAACATAACGTGATGTAATTATTCACTTGTAACAAGATTGTGAATATTTTTTCACAAAATGCACAATGCACGAGTGGCTTTGAGCCAGTAGGTGCCGCCACTTTGTTGAGAATCCTTTTCCCACTGCAGTATTTTCAGTGGAGACGGTGAAATGTATGGAACAAAGTTTGTTCAATCAGATTTTACATTTTTTAAGCCTAACGAATCTCAATATATAAATTCACAAGTTTTTTTTCTGTTTCATCATCACTCATTGGAACAACGAAGAAATACTTTTATTACTTTATCACTAGAATTTTTTCTCTAAAATATGGCTTCTTTTTATTATGATTTTAAATTTGCAATCTTCCCCACACTAAAGAAACCTAATTAGACTGAAAGTTTCCTGCATCTATTTGCCATCAGATTTACATTTACATATTTGCATCTAGCATTCATTTTTATATAAAGCGAGTTACAAATGAGGGTTAAACATTGAACCACAACATAATTTACTAATTATACATTACCTCCAGTATGCCTGTAGAAGATTTGACATTCGCCTACAACACTTAATTAAAACACAGTTTACACAAGTACCATACATTCAGTGCTATAAGCCATCAGGAAGTATTAAGTGCATTTAGAGCTTTCAGGGCAAGAGATAGTTTTCGAAGAGTTTGGGTCTTCAAGGATTTCTCAAAGCTGGACAGAGAATCTGATGCTTTGATAGTGCAATTAAGATTGTTCCACCAGCTTGAAACGAGAGATGAGAAGAGCCTTGATTGACCTGTTTGACCTGTAACATGTGCATCATGTCTTGTACTGCTGCTGCTTTCTACCTGTTCCATCCACCACAAGCTCTGAGATCATTGACAATCTCCTCATTTTCCGCCATGTAGGAAGATATTATTAGAGGGTGGAAATACTCATTACTCCAAAAAGTATTTAATGGCTCCCATGGCTCTAAAGGTTGCAAACCCTAGTCTGAACAATTATTGGTCTTAACAATTTATATATTTAATATTTTCCACCTAAAACATTTGAGGGTCAGAATGCATTTTTTAGGCCTGAGAAATAATTATCAGTGGCTCTTTACGATTAAGATCAGCTGTATTAAAATGTACCTTATTAAAGTAAGGTACATTATTTTCATTAACCCCCATTCCTGGTAGTAGCAATACATGTCTGGGCATTTGTTTGAAATCTTAATGCATGTTCAAATATGTTTAGTATTTCAGCAATTATTATTAATTTTAGCTGCTCTATTATGAATGACAATCTTATCTTTATTTAGGTCACAACAAACAATCATTTAAATCCTTTTCCATGGTGGTTTTCAGCTTATTTGAGATTCTACAACCTAATGACCTAAAATCAATTTAATAACAAGTTATTCATGGTAATTATTCATGTCCTTGTGCTGCAGTTTTAACAATGTTGCTTAATAAACAATCATAGTTATTTAACAATGTTCTGTTTATAAATTAAAATTATTTTCATCTTGAATTTATTTTCCAGAATCTCCTCCATGTCCTTAAATTCATCTTCCTAACATTATAACCAGAGTCGACTTTTAGCATAATGTCATTCTCACTATCAAGATATTGTCCTCCCAAACCTGCAAATGTGGGGAACATTTGTTGGTCATTTTTTTTCTGATCTTTCTTATAAGCAGTGCAGCGATAGGAAGACCATTTGTTCTCAGGTGCTGCCACTTTATTATTTATCACTTTTAGCTTTAGACTAAGAGGCAATTGTTTCATTAATCATATACGTGTTTCCAATGCAATATTTGCTGTATTATCAGTATTATGTAGAATCAATTAATTTGTTTTCTTACTGACTTTTGAAACTGCTTTTGGGTTTTTTAATTATAGCTTCTCACTTGTGACTCAAGCATCCACTTTTCTTCAGACTTCTGGCCTGAAATGATATATGCAGAAAACACTCTTACACACTCTCACACAAAAGTTCTGGTTATTCAAGGCTGTAGTTGTTCTTATACTGCTGTCATATCGGCTGATACGCAAGTTTTCCCTCTCAGTCCAGTCCCATCATAGAAGAACTTGCATTCAGAAAAATCATTGCAGAGGAAGCGGGACACCATAACAAGAACACAAAGGAGAAAGATTAGAGAAAAAAAAGCACCTCACATCTGATTCATGTTCCCCTGTCAGTTTGCCGGCTTCAGAGTGAGATGCTTGTTTAAACACCCATACGATATACTTCTAAGCTCTGACTAATGAAACAGACCATATTAAGAAGTAAAGTTTGATTTAAATTTTTAAATATCTACCGATAAGAGCGCTTGGTCTTTTGCTTAAAACTACTTATAATATTTTGTATTTTGACCAATAATTTACTGTATGATTGTTTTGTATTTTTATCAACCAAAATAATGATTCCACAAGGACAGAAAATGATTTATTTTAGAGTTCATAACAAGAAGGAATGAAGAATGATTATCATTTAACTGATTTATGTTGAGTTTTAGTTCGGCTTCAGGACATCTCCTGAACATTGCAGCCTGAACACCTTTTTCCACTGTCGGGATCATTTCTTCCCGCAGCTCCTGCACAGTTGTTTTTCATCCACCAATCAATAGCACCCGCTCCAGCCATGCAGACAGACTCCAAGCGCCTCCCGATGGAAGACCTGGAAGAAAACACCACACAGAACCCAGAAACAACCCCATTTCCTAATACCCATATATAGATTAAAAATTTACAATTTTTATTAATAATAATAATAATAATAATTATAATTTACACCGTTAATTTAAAGGAATGTTTGTGGTTTAATAACAATGCTAATGCATTTTCAAATTCACATTCAAAGCAACTCTTCACCTAATGGTTTGTGTAAATAGAAATTTTAAACTGTAATATTTACCCAAAACCCAAATTTCTAAATAATAAAATAAAACTATCAAAAATAATAAATAACAAAGTCAGACTGACAAACATGTAACACTTTTTTTTACAGCTTAAAACAGACACAATAATATTAAACAAAATCTGTGCAATTATTATTATTTTTTATGATTAGTTTTATAAACCAAATTATTAAAAATATCACGTCTGAAAATAAGCAACTTTAAAGACAACTTGTCAATTGAAATGGAAACTGGAAGCTTTTTAAAATTGAGAAAAGAAACACCTAAAAATTTTATAATGTACAATAAATACTGACTATACAACAGTTACATAAAAAAAAATATATATATATATATATATGTAAAAACATACACCTGCATGCCATGAAATCTAAAAAATTGATAAACATGTTTCCTCTTTTTTTCATTTATAATGTTAGATGGTCCGAGCAGGTATTTTTTCCAAAAAGAAATGTTTGAACAGATATTATTCATCTGCCCATTCACCCATGCATTAACTTATCCACTTATCCAATGTCAGCTCGTGGAAGCAGTGGCTTAAGCAAAGAGGCCCATGCTTCAAACCTTCCAGCCTCATGTAGATGTATTTAATATAAGTATTAAATGGTTTGTATCCGCTAGCTTTTTCAAAGATTTGTAATAAAAAGACTTGTAACATTTTATTAGTCAAATGTACTTCTTGTGCAATTTTCTTGTGCAATCAATATGGCTTATTTAGAGGAAATAAAGATACAAAAAGAGGTGTTAAAAGTTTCATTTAATATCAAAATTATCTCCATATGACTCAATTTAGCATTTTTTAAACTTTACTTTTTCACTATGGTTGGTTGAAAGATTCCAACTTTTTCTCAATATTTGTTAACATAAGAATTACTTCCTCATGTACTTTCTCATCGGTTCTTTTTGGTATGCATTAAACACCTTTTTAAAAAGTAGCACTAATTCTGGAACTCCTAGTTACCATAGCAACTATAAAAAAAAGTAAGAACTCAACCCAGAATGTTTAGGATATCATCATACAGTCATCATCTCTTTATGACATCATCTCTTTGTTGATATCACCATCATTTGAAAGTTGATGATGTCATAAAGGCTAATAAAGGGTTAACTATGGAAAAAAGAATGCTTGCTCTTACTTGCTTTTTAACTTTGTTAGAGGTAGACTGAACTCAGAGAAAAAAACATTTTCACAATTATTTTGTTCTACGATCAGTTTAAAATAGAAATCAAGTTAACATGGCTTTAATACTGTAGGTGAAAACTTGCTATAAATATTAGGAAGTTACATCTAAAAAATAAATTTAAAACACAACGGGTTAGACTTTTTGGGCCAAATTGGAACATTTCTTCTTCAAAGACGAGGAGCAAGAACCTCAAATTCCTTAGAAGTCGGCGGGATGTTGGGATTATATTTTCACAAATATTGGATCACTGCTTTTGATTGGGATTTTTTCTTAAGAATATTCTTATGCTGTAAATTCTTGACATAGTACACTTTAATCTGAATTTGGATTTATTCTCGAAATTTTGTTCAAATTGGGCTTACATTTTCACCAATGTTTGATTTTTTCTCAATAATTTTCTGATTTTGGGATTTACCCTTACAAGATTTTTTAATTTATTCTTAAATTTTTATCACGTTGGGATTACTTTTTCACTCCGATTGGATCGCTGCTTCTGATTTAGATATGTTGAGATTGCCTTTCTACAAGTCTTGGACCAGGATTCCTGAATCTGGATTTAATTTCAAGATTATTTTCAGGTTTGGATTACTTTATTACCACCATTGAATCACTGTTTCTAATTTGGAGTTGTTATTGTCATGGTGTCTGTTTTGGTCTCTGTTTGGTTTGTTGTAGTTACCTCTCTCTGTGTGTTTCCCCTCAGCCTCTCTTTATCACTTGCACCTATTTCTGATTATTTATTCATCGTCTCCACTGCTCCACCTCATTCCCCTCAGTACTTAAGCCTGGTTCTTTCATTCACTACTTGCTGGATTGTTACGATGCCTTACATTGCCTTTCGTTGTTCCCCTGTTCTCCTTCTTCCCCGTAAATTTCCCCAATCTGCTCACCTGGTTCTCTGTGCTGGTCTCTCTCCCCTTTTCATGTCCTTCGTGCTCCTCCGTTAGTTTATTAATTTGTTGTTTTATTTCTTTTTGCCTTTCAACTTTGGATGGAAAATTCCCTGAATTTTGGGATATTCTTTCTAAAAGTCTTGGACCAGGACTCCTGAATTTGGATTTATTCTGAAGATTTTTTTCAACATGGGATTCCTTTTCCACCAAGATTGGATAGCTTCTTCACTTTTGGATTTATTCTGAAAGATTTTCTCAATTTGGGATTATCTTTATGCTAATCCAGGAATATGGCTCCTGAATTTGGATTTATGATAAAGATTTTGTTCAGGTTGGGATTCTTTTTCAAACAATAAATGGATTGTCGCTTCAACAAGTTTTTTATACAAGTCCTTGACCAGGACACCTGAACGTGGATTTGTTCCTTCAGATTTTGTTTAGGTTGGGATTACTTGTCTACCACCAATGGAACGCTGACTCTAATTTGGAGTTGTTGTCATGAAATTTCTCATTTTGGGATTATTTTCCTACAAATTTTGGAGCAGGACTCCTGAACTTGTATTAAATCTGCAAATTTTCTTCACGTTGGGATTCCTTGTCAATCAAGGTTGGATCTCTGCTTCTTAATTGGAGTTGTGGTCAGGGAATTTCTCATCTTGGGATATTCTTTCTAGAAATCCTGGACAAGGACATCTGAATTTGATTCATTTTTTACTACTTTTTGATCACGTTGGGATAACTTTTCCTCCACGATTGGATCGCTGCATCTAATTTGGATTTGCTATCAGGGTATTTTTGTTCTTGGTGTATTCTTTCAAAAAGCCCAGAACCAGGACTCCTGAACATGGATTTATTCTCAAGATATTTTTCACCTTGGGGTTTCTTTTCCAAAAAGACTGGATTGCTTCTTTGAATTTTGATTTATTGTCAAAGATTTTCTTTTTTTTGGGATTACCTTTATGCTAAAATTGGAATAAGACAACTGAATTTGGTTTTATGCTCAAGATTTTGTTCACGTTTGGATTACATTTTTCCACCACAATTGGATCGCTGCTTCAAATATGGATTTATTCTCAAAGATGTTGTCACTTTTGGATTACCCTTATTCTAATCAAGGAATAGGACTCCTTAATTTGTATTTTTGCTCAAGATGTTGCTCACTTTGGAAATACGTTTTCACCACCATTGGACGACTTCTTCAGATTTGGATTGTTTAAGGAGTTTGTCATATTTGGATTACCTTTCTACAAATCATTGACCAGGACTCCTGAAATATGAATTATTCTGCAAAATTTTCTTCAGGCTTGGATTAATTTTTTACTACGTTTGAATTGCACCTTTGCATTTGTTTTTTTTTCAAGGATTTTCTCATGTTTGGAATACCTTTCAACGAGTACTGGACCTGAACTTGGATATATTCCTTAAGATTTTGTTCGGGTTGGGATTCCTTTTCCACCACGAATGGCTCGTTGCTACAGATTTGAATTTTTGTCAAGGATTTTCTCATTTGGATAGCCTTTCTACAAGTCCTTGACAAAGATGCCTGAGCTGTTAATTTTTCTACAGTTTTCCTTTCACATTGGGATTAATTTTTGACTATGTTTGGATCATACCTTTGCATTTGGATTAAAGGTCAAGGATTTTCTCATGTTTGGATTACCTTTCAACAACTACTGGACCAGTACTCCTGAACTATGATTTATTCTACAGGTTTTCTTTACATTGGGATTCA
>JAVLVB010000003.1:4199175-4215748 GCA_032876305.1 Orestias chungarensis
ATATATTCCTTAAAACTTTGTTGAGGTTTGGATTCCTTTTCCACCATGAATGGATCTTTGCTTCAGATTTAATTATCTGTCAAGGATTTTCTCATTTGGATAGCCTTTCTACAAGTCCTTGACCAGGACACCTGAACTATGATTTATTCTACAGATTTTCTTCATGTTGGGATTAATTTTTTACTACGTTTGGATCGCACCTTAGCATTTTGTTTTTTTTTCAAGGATTTTCTCATGTTTGGATTACCTTTCTACGAGTACTGGACCAGGACACCAGAACTATTATTTACTCTACTGAATATTTTTCACGTTGGGATTCATTTTTTAACTACGTTTGGACGGCACCTTTGCATTTATTTATTTTTTCAAGGATTTCCTCATACTTGGATTACCTTTCTGCTTCCGATTTGGAGTTGTTGTTATTGATTTTCTCATCTCGGGATTACCCTTCTACAAGTCTTGGACCAGGACTCCGGAATTTAGACTTATTCTCAAGATGCTGTTCACATTGGGATGTACTTTTTTAAATACAATTGGACCGCTTCTGCAGATGGTGATTTTTTTCAAGGATTTTCTCATACTTGGATTGCATTTCTACAAATCATTGACCAGGACACCGGAAGTATGATTTATTTTACAGATTTTCTTGATGCTGAGATTGTTTTTCCACCAAGATTGGATCTCTGCTTGTTATTTTGAGTGTTTGTCAGGCAGTTACCCATCTTGAGATAATCTTTCTTTTAGTCCTGGACCTGGACTCCTAAATTTTAATTTATTCTGAAGATTTTGTTCAAATTAGAATTTATTTTATACTATGATTGGATCGCTGCTTCGCATTTTTTCAGGTTGGGATTACTTTTTCACCACCATTAGACCACTGCTTCGGATCTTGGTTTGTTCTCAAGGATTTTCTCATGTTAGGATTACATTTCTGCTAATCCGGGAATAGGACTCCTTAATTTGGAATTATGCTCAAGATTTTGTTTACGTTGGGATTACTTTTTCACTACTATTAAATCGCTGCTTCTTATTTGGGGTTGTTGTCAGGGAATTTCTCATCTTCGGATATTCTTTCTAGAAGTCCTGGATCGGGTCTCCTGAAATTTGATTTATTCTCAAAATTTTGATTACGTTAGGATTACTTTTACAGATTATAACTTTTTCTCAAGGATTTTCATATCTTGGGATTAACTTTATACCAAGCAAGTATTATGATCAAGTTTGGATTACTTTTTTACCACCTTTGGATCTTTGTTTTTATGATTTGTGTCACGAACGGTAAATATGACTCTAACAAAGGTGGATTGCGGGAGGGAAATACTTATTTATTGTAATGATGAATATTAAAAGAACATAAACAGAAACTGAATTAACATGGAGGAGGAACGACAAACCATGGATAAGCCCCGGTCCAGAACAAGAATGGAATATAAGATTGCAGCACAGTGGATGAACAACCAACCAAGGATAAACGCGGGACCGGAACAAGAATGGAATATAAACAACGAACAAACTTAAACATAAACAACTGAAAGGGGCGTGAGAGAAACTACAGGCAAGTAAAGGTAAAAACAACGGAGGAAATAAACTATCAGAGTGAACGGAAAAACAAGAGACGGGCTTGAGACCAGGTGAAAACCAGGCGAGAAGATAGGGAAACTTACTGAGAGGCGAGGAGGACTGGAACTTTTCCACCAATTAAAATAAGACTACTACAGCATACTAAGCAGAGAAGAAAAACACGGACCATGACAATTTGGATTTGTTCTCAAGGATTTTCTCATGGTATTACCTCTCTATAAGTACTTCACCCAGACTTCTGAAGTTGGATTTATTCCTTTAGATTTCGTTTAGGTTTGGATTAGTTTTCCACTACGAATGGATCACTGCTTCTGATTTGTAGTTGTTGTCAGGGAATTTCTCATGTTGAGATTATCTTTTCTAAAAGTCTTGGACCAGGACTTTATTCTCAAGATTCTGTTCACATTGCGATTACTTTTTCACTACAACTGGATCGGTCTTTAGATTTAAATTTTTTGTCAAGGGTTTTCTCATATTTCGATTACATTTCTACAAGTCCTTGACCAGGACTCCTGAACTATATTCTATTCTATAGATTTTCTTCACGTTCGTATTTCTTTTCCACCACGAATGGATCACTGCTTCTTATTTGGAGTTGTTGTTAGGGAACTTCTCATCTTGGTAAATTCTTTCTGTAAGTCCTGGATCAGGACACAAACTGGAACTTAAACAAACGGATGAATGAAGCGGAACGCGGAAACTACGGAACGTGAAAAGAACAAATCAAAATACATAGATGAACAAGCGGAATAACACAGGATGGGAAAAATAAGATAATAAACAGGAAGATTTTTTCAGGTCGGGATTCCTTTTCCACCACGAATGGATCACTGCTTCTGATTTGGAGTTGTCGTTAGGGAATAACTCATCTTGGGATATTCTTTCTAGAGGTCCTGGATGAGGACTCTTGAATTCAGATTTATTTTCAATATTTTGATCATGTTGGGATTACTTTTTTACCGCCACTGGATCGCAGCTTTAGATTTCTACTTTTTCTCAAGGATTTTATTATGTTTGGATTATCTTTAACAAGATGTTGTTTGGGAGAACTGATTTTTTATTTATTCTCAAGATTTTATGATATTATCAAAGAGATCAATGTTCAAAAGGGTTAACTATGCAAAAAATAACTGTCTCTTACCTTGCTTTTTTACTTTGTTAGAGGCAGACTGCTTGCATAGAGATATGAATTTTTACAATAACTTTATTCTACAATCAGTTCAAAATGGAAATCAAGTCAAAATGGCTTTAATATTTGGAGGTGAAAATGTGCTATACTTAAAATTAATAATTTCACATGTCTCACCATGGGTTAGACTAGGGTTTAGAATTGGGACATTTTGGGCCACATTGCAAGAACCTCAGCTGGCGGCTGTAAAAGTGCAGAATCCTTTGAAGTCAACGGCTGCAGGATCATTAATTACTACGGCAAGAGAACCCAGGTGTCTCAATGACCCCAAGACTGCCAGACTGCTACTGTGTGATATACGCATGTATGTATGGATATATCATAATACTAGGCTTTTTAGGAACATGCTTGAACTCACACACAGGCCCAATTGGGGAACTTTATTAGTTAACCATATAAGGACATGCAATGTGTTTGAACCTCTTTATACTGGTTTAGGCAGCTTTGTGAGGCCTCTGTGGAGTATATGTTTTATTATGCATTATTTGGGGCATTGTAGTATAAGCTCATATAGTATAATAGTACCAGTCATCGCATTTGGGCTAATTTTAGCATTTTAGCTTCTGCTGGCTGATGCACTACCATGTGCATCACGGACTTAATTCTTTTTTGGGGGGGGACATGTCCCCTGCAGTTTTTCAAATGTTCGATTTGGTCCCCTGCACTTTTAACTGTCCAAAAACAATGTTCCGCTGCACTACACTTAAAATTGTCAGCACTAGGACCAAGCGGGAAAAAACCTCTCAAGCTAAAGCCCACTTCTCTGAGTTTAGACTGCCAACCAGCACTTGATTGGCTCTCAGTAGTTTGTATCTCTTGTGTGATTGGCTGTGTCCACTGTCACTCATTAGAAGCTAACATTACAATCAGCACCTTACATGGATAGTTCAGACACTCCCATTGACTTCCATAGAAAGAAGCATGGAGCTGCTAAAAGCTCCAAACACTAGCAGTTCAAGCATTGGACGTTGTGTATTCTCTGTGTTTTCTACGGTAAGTTGATAAAAGTACAACTTTTTTTTGCTGTTGTGAAGTGTTAGCTGACTGTTCCGTATCACAGTAATATTTTATATTGGCAGTTTTTGTTAATTAAGCATTTTAAGTTGCTAACTCAACTTGCTAGTTGTGTTTAGCTGCCGCAAGCTCATTACAAGCTTGGTAGGTTTAGACGGGTACGTCTGATTCAGTGTTTTAAAATTTCCACCACAACTTACGTTCTGAACTTAAATAATTTTCTAATTTTTTTTGGCCAGTCACACCCGCATGGGCTTCTATTAGCAGCTGCGGCGACTGGTCAGTGTGGTCGTGTTCGGCGCGGCTGCGTGGACGTGTTTGCCGTGGACGTGTTCTGCGCCGCTAGCTCTTCTACCTGGCACTGGAGAACTCGCAGCACACAGACTACATCAGAAGCTGTGGAACGCCGTGCTGGCCGGGGAGTGTGTGTGTGCATCCGTGTGTGTGTGCGTCCGTGTGTGTGTGTGTGTGTGTGTGTGTGTGTGCGCGCGCGTGTATATATATATATATATATATTTAAATAATTTTAGTAAATAAATAGTACAGTAGTCGTAGTAAATAGTACAAGTGGTTCTTTATTTTAAAGCTTGTTTTGCATTTTACTTTCTTTTTTTTTTGCATTTTACAATCGTATTTTACAATAAATTGTTTGGTTATATATTTTTGCACAATTGAGTTATTTTGTCATGTAATCTGATTTCAATGAGAAACGGTTTCAATTAAATGAATATTTTAATCAGTAAATTATAAATAACACTTCTCAGACTACAAGCACAATCAACTAAGTTTGCATGAAAGCAAAAATTATAATAATTATGTCTTCTACAAAAGTTAAGCATCCATCCCAGGTCTTCAATCAAAACATATACAAAAACATATTTTGCTTTTTATAATCGGTATTTTTTACTCCTGTTAAGGTTTTTGTACGTTATTAAACTGTGTGGCCATACTCCAATGTTAGGTAAGTAAACTTGTTGGGAAAAGTGAAAAAAGTCGTTTTCGCACCAGAAGCCATTCAAACTGACTTGCGGAGCTAAATGAACCACGTGACCACCTATCGGCAAGGTTGACACTCTACGACCTCTCTCTGCCTGAGGGAAAATGTCAGTGCTATCTTCTCCTTTATGCTCATCATATTCCTTTGTTTCTTCTTCATTTCATTGACCAAAGCAACTCTTTCCTTTTCAAGAGTAGACTCATCGTGGTGTTGTGGATGATCTGGGATATGATTGACCTCTCCACGTTTGGGCTTTTTAAGGGTGAAAGGACTGGCCTCTTCATCTCCCTATTTTCTATTCCTGTTTGCATTCACCCAATTGCAGCCTGCCCGACGAAGCTTTGACCTATAGTTCCCAAGTTTGTGCTTGATACTTGCTTTCCATCCCTTGTGCCCGGTAATGCTCCCTGCTCCTTCAGACACGGATCCTTGACAACCAGTGCAGCAGCAACTGACTCAATTACATCTTTCTCAGGGTAGCTCTTAATTTCAAAAACTGCATCTGATATTTTATCCCAAATCTCTGTGTTCGCAAGGCCCCTACTTTGATTTTTCATATGTCATGTTGGCCTTACACAATTTCAGTTCAACATCATATGAAAACTTGGGGATAGGAAATGGAGAGGGCCACTCTGTCACATGCCTTAAGTTCATCTGAATAGAATTAGCCCAGCTCGGCAGGAAGTCTTCAGAGTGAGCACCTATTGTGTCCATGAAAGCAGAAGACAGTGAACCAATCGACTGGTTAAGTGGAGAGGAATCACAGTTCCACATTACATGCAGGACTGCACACTCAGATGGTATTTCCGATATTGCCTTCAGGTTACACAGTGCATTTCCAAACTCTGGGTCCTCAAACTGTAGTGAGAATCGCCTGGAAGTTAAAGTCTCCTTAAGTATCTCAATCGATTGCCCTAAAGAAGTTGGTACTTCAGAAAGCTGAACTCACCAGGCATCTTTGGAGGAAAAAACTACCCGAAGTAAGAAAGTCTGGAAAGAGGGGAGAGAAAAGGTGGGACAAAATGAATAGTCAAACATGATTAGAAAACAGTTGACACCTACGGCTGCAAATGAGAACCTATTTTCAGATTAATTTGTCATTTTACATTTGATTTGCTAATAATCTTGTCAGCAAATATTAATAAAAGCTCTATATCAAGGATAATTTAATCACTGTACTGAGGAGGAGAGAGAACATACAATTTTTCAGTTTCTTTAATGCAGAAGGAATGTCCTTGGAGTGACCAACAGCTTTCCACCAACTGTGTATGCTGTTAGAGAGTGGTAATCCATCAGCACATCTGGATCCAGGACAAAAAGGTCTGCAGAACTCCAGGAAAACAGTCTTTTACAAATTAATGCCACCTCCTCTGCATTCACAAGAATGGTCACAGTCTTATGGAATTCTGGGAGGCCACCGCATGGCCCAGCAGATAAATTCATGCCACCCACATACTGTGTCCCACACAAGTGAATCGTTTTAGATAGAGACACACTGTCCAGATGAGGGTACTACTTCTGTATTTCACACTTAAGTGGTAGATCCAATTCTGAAACCCTGACCACTTTCACATTTTCAACATAGAGGTTTGGCTTGAAAATGTTCCCACTGTCCAGATGGTATGCCATCCTTTGCTGGCGTTTTTAGGAAAGAGTAAGCCGGACATTATTCCAGCTGTGAGTGTCATGGACCACATTTTTAAAGAAATCCATGTATTTGGTGAAAGAACAGTAGATGTTTGCCCAGTACACATTCCTTTTTTACCCAATTAACACTTTGAAGGTTGTCAGTCTGCCTAAGCTCTTCAAGAAATGTATTATGTTGTTCAACACCTCTCAATTGGAAGTCATTAACTTCAGTAGTTGCAATTTTGTCCCCACTTTTCAAACAAAAGCGGCAGAAATTGTCAACAGTAAAACTTTCATGAAAGCCTGCCAGGCCATGTGCACCAAGGTTATCAGCACGTACACAATACACAGTACCCTTAACAAACTCACCCACAGCTTCCACCAAAATCGGCTCTTGTTCTAGATACCTTATGTTTTTAATCAATGGCTCAAAAAAAAATTTCATAACCTTATTCTTTGACATCCACACTTTTACCTAAGTGAGCTAACTGAATTGAGCTGATATTTGATCGGAATTTGGCTGGTACATTTAGAACTACCCAATATGCTGCTGTAATCTTATGAAGTTTTCTAGAGGTGCCCAATGAGTTACAAACCTCAAAATCATCTTAATATAACACCAAACTGATGCATACGTTTTGCTATCCTAATAGCTCATTGTCCTTGTAATACTTTCTGTCTTGAAAAGACTCAAGGTGCCCTGATAAAGTTTCTTGATTAAACACAATATGGTCTAAGAATTCTGCCCGTCCAAGTGAAGTACAGATATTCTGTGGGGTCTATAACATTAGAGTGCTCTTTGAAATATATATTCCTTCGGTGATCTGTAGATAGGGAACCTTTCTCTGATGTTGTTAAAAGGAGTGGATTAGTTTGCACCACAGCATTAGAAATCGAATCATTTACTCATTTGCTTTGAAAGGATCTCTTTGACACTGGAGGATAAATGGACACCCTTATGTCAAACGTTTGATTTATAACCCTTTGATTTATGACTCTTTGATTTATGATCATTTGCTTTATTGGGGGGGGGGTTGGTTTGTACCAGATGTCACGTGTGACGTCATGGAAAACTCCACGGAACGTGACCATGTGTGTGTGTGTGTAGATACCAGACAATGCTTAGGACTTGTTGAGTGAAGTCTTGTTTGAAAACCCTGTAATTACTTTTTTTAAAGTTAAGCAGAAGTGTTATCAACATTTCTGTATTACTGTGGATTAAACATATAAATATAAACTAAATACTTAAAAACTGATTATAGCTTAACTTTCCTACATAGCTTTATTTAAACAAAGCTACACAAGTCTAAAAAGGCTCCTTATGTAGTTTTTACCAGCTCTGAAATAAGGCTTTAAATACTTGTAATACTACTTTTAGAAACATCTGTTTATACAGATGCAATGTAAACATTTAAACAATCCTAAGAAAAACTGTGGATTAAACATATAAATATAAACTAAATAGTTAAAAACTGATAATACCTTACTTTTCCTCAGAAGATTTTTTAAATAATACAGAAGTCTAAAAATTCTATGGTACTTTTAGAAACATCTGTTACTACAGATGCAATGTGAACCTGTAAGCAATCCTAAGGGAAAAAATCGCATACTGTTACTGAAACTTGTTTAAAAGAGCTGCTTTTTGTAGTTCATCCTGAACAAGGATGCTAGATTTCAAAACTAAGACTGAATCAGGAAGTCCCAACGTCTCTTTGGTACTCCCCCTTTGTGTATTGGCCAATCAAATGGCAGGACACCCTTCTGTTAAAATGTGATTTATTGGATCTGACGTCTCATTGGTCCACCCAAGTTTGTGAAGCCCACCTAGTGCCTGAGTTTATTCACATCTGGAGTTTATTCACATCTGTTTTATCTTCACAATTTAAAATCTCCTACAGATAGGAAGCCTGGGAATCTCCCTTCAAAGCAAGACCCCAGTCTGACACTTTTCAATGTAAATCAGTACACAGATAGGAAGTCAGGGGAAGAACCATCTTCAAAAATAGGAATCCGTCTTGTCACCTCTTAACTTAAATCAAAGGGAACAACAGTAATTTACCAGCTCACACAGATAGGAAGTGTGGGGACAAAGCCACATTCAGAACATCAGATGCATTGCGAACATTTAAACAATCCTAAGAGAAACTGTGGAATAAAACACATAAACAAATGAATAGTTAAATAATTACTTTTTAAAAGTTCAGCAGAAATAAACTAAATAAATGGTTAAAAAACTGATAATAGTTTAACTTTCCTCCATAGATTTCTTTAAACAAAGCTAAACAAGTCTAAAAAGGCTCCTTATGTAGTTTTTACCAGCTCTGAAATAAGGCTTTAAACACTTGTAATACTACTTTTAGAAACATCTGTTTATACAGATGCAATGTCAACATTTAAACAATCCTAAGAAAACTGTGGAGTAAACATATAAACATAAACTAAATAGTTAAAAACTGATAATAGCTCAACTTTCCTCCATAGATTTCTTTAAACAAAGCTACACAATTCAAAATCATCTATCAGCTCCCACAGATAGGAAGCCTGGGATGCCCCCTTCAAAGCAAAACGCCTCTCCTGCCACCTATTAATTTAAATCAATACACAGATCGGAAGACTGGGAACAAAGCCATCTTTAAAACCCCTGTAGAAATGTTTTTAGTCATCGCTACACCCCACCTCCAGCAGGACCATTCACACTAAGGTGATGACATCTCTTTGAAGACATCGGATCCTGAGAATGACAGAAGCAAGAGCCTCAACAAAATGGTTGCCTTACGACTGTAGTCAACCATCGCAGAGCCTCCTTTCTCCTGACTCACGCGACTGCTACAGCATGTGTCCTTATTATCCGCCTTCCCCGGCCTTCTACTCATCCTCCACGTTATTTCCACCACCATCTCCGTCAAAGTTTAACCGAATTATTCCTTACCTGATCAAGAATACAGGGAGCCGCTCCAAACAACCCCTCAGACATTAGAAGTGTCTGAAGACCAGGGTGATGTCTACATCCAACCTCCACCAACGGCTCCATTTTCACAGATTCTGCGAGAGTATGAAATTTATGGTTGGGTTTCATCCACACTCATCGAAACTGTGAAAACTGCAATACTTCATTTATTCTACGAGATCTGTTTAAATTTCGACGGAGAAGACTGTTATAGATGTAAAACAAAACACCCTAGTCTGAGACACCACCAGTGCCAGGAGTTAGTGGAGGAGGAACAATTTTATCAAGACGCTGACCGTTTTCAACAGCTCTTTTATGTTTCTGAGGAGTATTTGGAGAAGTAATACCTTTAATATGAATATATTTACTAACAATCCCTTTTGTTTTTCTATTAAAATTTTTTCTACATAACTATAATTTAGTATTAGATTTATTTTACCATTAAACCTGATAAATGTTGTGTATTCTTTTTTTTTTTTTTTCATCTTTTGCTGTACGGTTTTCTAGGAATATAAATAGCCTCGTTTTTCTAGTTATATATAGACTTGTTTTTCTTAGTTTCCCTTGTATTATTCTTTAATATTGAATACTGATTGACACTGACTACTGTATGTTTTGAAATTGCTTTGATGGACTGATATTTACATTGTTCATGGGAGACAAAGCCATTCTTTCAATAAAAGATTTAAAGCTGATTTCTTTTCCTCACATGGAATACAACAGCATTGGCATATATGGGAAATATATGTAATATATGAATTAGACTTCACTGCACACCCCAGCCAGCGACAGCACCAATGCCTGGAGTTAGTGGAGGAAGAATATTTTCAAACTAACTTTCACCGTATCACTCGACGACTTCTAACTTCACGTTTCATTCCAGCTGTGCAGAATCTGCTGAAACAGCATCGCATACTGGCAGAGGATCTGAACATCAAATTGATTGCAGAGACACTTTTGTATGAACAGAAATCATCGCATGGATTCCAAAGTGCTATTAACAAGATGTACGAAAGTATGAACAACACTGATCACCCCAAGCAAATGTGCTCTGTTGAAGAACGCCACAGTCAGGACACAAACTGATTGATTGAGTCTTCTGTTTTTTTTTTTTTTTTTTGCTGTACCGTTTTCTAGGAATATAAATTCCCTCGTTTTTCTAGTTATATATAGACTTGTTTTTCTTAGTTTCACTTGTATTATTCTCTAATATTGAATACTGATTTACACTGACTAATGTATGTTTTGAAATTACTTTGTTGCTAATAAAACATGGGCTCCATGATTTGAGTTTCTCATTATTTGATGAGAGGAAGTAGCGATGGCTGCGAAAAAGCTAATGAATAAGGTATACTTTAACCCATCTAACCCAGGTAGTTTTGGTGAAGTGGACAGGTTGCAAAGGGTTTTGCAGTATGAAACAGGTAAGAAGATTCCTGCAATAAAAGTACAAGATTTCTTATCAGAACAAGATACATATACTTTGCATAAGCCTGCGAGAGTAAATTTTCCAAGAAATAGGGTTTTTGTGACCCAACCTTTGAAACAGTTCCAAGCTGGCCTTTGTGACATGCAAGCCTTAGTGAAGCAGAATGATGGCTATAATTATTTATTAACACACATTGATATATTCTCAAAACGAGCTTGTTTTACTAATAAACTTTTCTACATAACTGTCATTTAGTATTAGATATCTTTTGCTATTAAACCTGATTTTTTTTTTTTTTTAAATCATCTTTTGCTGTACGGTTTTGTAGGAATATAAATAGCCTCGTTTTTTTAGATATATATAGACTTGTTTTTATTAGTTTCACTTGCATGATTCTTTAATATTGAACACTGATTTACACTGACAACTGTATGTTTTGAAATTGCTTTGTTGGACTGATATTTACATTTTTCATGGGAGACAAAGCCATTCTTTCAATAAAAGATTTAAAGCTGATTTCTTTTCCTCACATGGAATACAACAGCATTGGCATATATGGGAAATATATGTAATATATGAATTAGACTTCACGGCAACTTGCTGGTCTATGGGATTAAAAAAAAAATCACATTCCATGTTAAAAGCAACATGCATATTAAACACATCTACATTAGTTTCCATATATATTGAGGACTCTGTCTATAGTTTAAAAATGTGTTTGCACATTTTAAAGTATAACATTAGGGAAAGTTAATGCAAACTTCAAATAATCAAAATTTTTACAAACAATTTTTACATTTGCTTGAGTTTATTTTATGGCTTTTCTGAATGAGATTTAATGTTTTAGTCAAAAGTCAGAAGGGAGAAATCGGATATAGTGAACGTTTTTAGGTACTTCCTGTTTATTTACAGCCAAGTGACAAAATTAAGCCTCAACAATATGTTTAACTTAAAAAAAAAACTACCAAGTAGAACTCCCTGTTCTTAAATGACTGACTTTTCAACACAGGTAAGAAGATTTTGAGTAAGACAATAACAGATGAAAGTAACAAAATTACATTTAACAGAAACGTTCGAATGATTGACATAAACATTGATCTATCTAAAAACACCTTAACTCAGCCACACTCTCCTGCTAATTTTCTGGATCCTAATGCAATCCATGGCCAGAAGGCAAATACAGTAATTACACTGAGTTCAGGTTCTGGCCCAAAGTCTCCTCCTACTGAGACTTGCCTGAAGTACTCCATTGGCGTCCTGGTTAAAGCTTATGGGCAAGTTAATTCCAGAAGCTTATATCCAGGATCTATTCTTTCAGACATGAAGGATGAAAGAGAGGAATGGAAGATAGAGTGATAGTAAATTAAACAAAGAGAGAGCTTGACTTTTTTCAATTTTTCTTCAATATGACCACAAGCTCCATCTTCTACTCTTGCGAAAAAAGACATCAATTTACATTATTTTTATCAACTAAATTAATTTAAACATGCACAATTATTTTAATCGATGATTACTTTTTAGCAACAAAACAGTCACAAAGTTATTTAATGAAATGTAAAATATATTGCATGATAACTTCAGTATTTTTGTTACAAAGTTCCTATGAAAAAAACAACAACAACCTAATAATGTTTGACGTTTGAGTACAAAACTGATTTAGTGTCAAAGATGAAAAATGCAGATGTTTTTGCTCTCAAAATTGGGTTGGTTGAAAATGTTCTTAATGTCATTTAGGGCTCATAGTACAATTGGTCATTTTTCAATTTGTGTAATCATGTCAGCATGTGCAAGAATTACTGCTGTCCCCAAAAAACAAATAACCCAACTTTATGTCACAAGACCAACATTTATATGTTTACTCCACAGTTCTTCTTAGGATTGTTTAAATGTTTACATTGCATCTGTATAAACAGATGTTTCTAAAAGTAGTATTACAAGTTTTTAAAGCCTTATTTCAGAGCTGGTAAAAACTACATAAGGAGCCTTTTTAGACTTGTGTAGCTTTGTTTAAAGAAACCTATGTAGGAAAGTTAAGCTATTATACATTTTTAACTAATTAGTTTATATTTATATGTTTAATCCACAGTGATACAGAAATGCTGATAACACTTCTGCCAAACTTTTAAAAAAGTAATTACAGCGGTTTTCAAACAAGATTTCACTCAACAACTCCTAAGCATTGTTTGGTAAAAACTACATAAGGAGGCTCTTTAGACTTGTGTAGCTTTGTATAAAGAAATCTACGTAGGAAAGTTAAGCTATTATCAGTTTTTAACTATTTAGTTTATTTCTGCTGAAATTTCAAAAAGTAATTATTTAACTATTCATTTGTTTATATGTTTTATTCCACAGTTTTTCTTAGGATTGTTTAAATGCATCTGATGTTCTGAATGTGGCTTTGTCCCCACACTTCCTATCCGTGGGAGCTGGCAAATTACTTTTGTTCACTTTGATTTAAGTTAAGAGGTGACAAGAGGGATTCATGTTTTTGAAGATGGTTCTTCCTGTGACTTCCTATCTGTGTACTGATTTACATTGAAAAGTATCAGACTGGGGTCTTGTTTGGAAGGGAGCTTCCCAGGCTTCCTATCTGTGCGAGATATTCAAATTGTGATGTGAATAAACTCAGGTCACTGGGTGGGCTTCACAAACGTGGGTGGACCAATGAGATGTAGGATGCAATAAATCACATTTTGACAAAAGGGTGTCCTGCCATTTGATTGGCCAATAGACAAAGTGGGAGTACCAAAGCGACGTTGGGACTTCCTGATTCAGTCTTAGTTTTGAAATCTAGCATCCTTGTACAGAATGAACTACAAGAAGCAGCTCTTTTAAACCAGCTTCAGTACCAGTATGGGATTTTTTCCCTTAGGATTGCTTACAGGTTCACATTGCATCTGTAGTAACAGATGTTTCTAAAAGTACCATTATTTAAAACCTTATTTAAGACTGCTTACCTACTGCTAAACAGTAGGTAAGGAGAATTTCTAGACTTCTGTAGCATTATTTCAAAATCTACGGAGGAAAGGTAAGGTATTATCAGTTTTTACAAATATTTAAAGCCTTATTTCAGAGCTGGTAAAAACTACATAAGGAGCCTTTTTAGACTTGTGTAGCTTTGTTTAAATAAATCTATGTAGGAAAGTTAAGCTATTATAAGTTTTTAACTATTTAGTTTATATTTATATGTTTAATCCACTGTGATACAGAAATGCTGATAACACTTCCTCCAAACTTTTAAAAAAGTCATTACAGGGGTTTTCAAACAAGATTTCACTCAACAAGTCCTAAGCATTGTCGGGTATCTACACACACGCACACACACACACACACACATGGTCACGTTCCGTGGAGTTTTCCATGACGTCACACGTGACATCTGGTACCACCAACACCCTCCCCCCCAATAAAGCAAATGATCATAAATCAAAGATTCATAAATCAAAGGGTCCTAAATCAAATGGTCCTAAATCAAACGTTTGACATAAGGGTGTCCATTGATTCTCTGACACTGTATGAGTATGAGTGTTAGAGAAAGAAAGCAGGCTACGCAAAACTTCCACAATCTTTTGTGTTGCACTTCGAGAAACATGTAACACTGTTTGCACACACAAAAAGAGAGAAGCCAGTTTGTGTTCAAGTGTCTCTTCGACCTCATCTGATCTCACAATATTAAAAGCTGATGTTCCTACTTCACAATCAGTTTGCTCACTTTCATTTATCTCATGTTCAGGACTGGTTCTTGCAACTGTTCAAAAATCCTTCAGTGTATAATTGTTAGGGTTTTCGATTTCTGTTACCCCTTTTCCACCAAGGGCTGGTTCCGTGCTGGTGTTAGAGCCGGTTTGCGGCTGGTTCCAAGTGTGAACAGACAAAAACCGTTTGTTTTTCCAAACACTGGTGCTGGCCGGAAATTTACGTCATTACGTTGCTCCAAGCGCATGCGTACGTCACCATTATCCAGTACATGTAGTGCCAAATCCAACCGCCACAAGACTGCCACAACACTTTTTAAGCTTGTTAATAATTTGCTCACCACTGTGCTCATACCCTCCCGCAGCCATCTCTCGCTGGATCTATTGGAACACAGGTTTGGCCTTTGAAGCCCCCTCAAGTTTTTTTTTGCACTTCGGTGGAGGACCACACTACGAGCAGGAAGTTGGTCTCCTCCACTGACCACTGCTGTTTTGACTTCAGAACCATTCTGTTTCATTTGTCGCACAAGTAACTCAAGTGTTGTTTAAAATTTTGTATAGACATGTATCAAAAAGCAAGCAAATGTTTTCTAATGTATCACACTAGTCTAGTCAGTAGCAGTGTACCAGACGATGGTGGAGGGTGTGAGGATGGACTCAATGATGGTTGTGTAAAAGTGACCCATCACTGACCTTGGCAGGTGGAATTTCTTCGGCTGCTGCAGGAAGTACATCCTCTTCTGGACTTTCTTGATGAGAAGGCTTATGTTCAGCTTCCAATTGAGGTCCCAGGAGATGATGGTTCCCAGTAAGCAGAAAGATTCCACAGTGTCAATTGTGGAGTCATAGAGGTTTATTGGGTCATTTTATGCTGGGTTCTTCCTGAAGTCCACAACCATCTCCACTGTCTTTAGAACATCAAGCTCCAAGCTGTTTTGGCTCCAGGTCACCAGATGGTTTACCTCTTATTATTATTATTTTCTTGCCACTGATCATTGTGCACTTAATTACAATAATTTACAGATTCATCTGGAAGGTACAAAGGAGGGTAAATATTTAATTTGAGCTATTTTCAAACAGATTACCTTTAAAATCAAATATAGTAGCTAACTGCATGACGGTGCCTTTTTAATCTGTGAATGGCAGTAGATCAGAGAAATTGTTTCCCTTCATCGGGTAGACACTCCCACTATGCTGTACTGCATCTCTGCAACCCTGTTTAACACAGTTCTTTTTCTTCTAAGTAAGAAGGGTGTCGTTGGAGCTGAAGAAGTGGAAGAGTGGAGTGAATGATAAAAACCTTCTACTTTTTCTGTCCTTTAGTATGTTGGTTTATTACTGGGGCTTATTCAGTTGGGTTGTTGTTTAGTTTTTCTTTACTTTAGGTTTTTTTTTGGGGGGGGGGCTGCCGGTTTTCGGCTGGCTGGTTTGGAGGGCCACGGAAGCACGCCATTAAAGTTGCCGCTGGCTCTCTCTGCAGCGTGAAGGAGGTGGCTTTAGCGGTGGGGGGATCGATCGGCCACAGCTTTGTCAAGTCTGCTGCCCGCATGAACAAGGCTGTGTTTCTTTTTGTTGAGAAAGTGGAACAGGTGAAACTGTTGGTGGCACTAGGGATCACTGTAAACGAGTTGTTTGAGCCGGCCGGCAGCAAAAATCACGCTCTCAAATGTCCCTCCATTCATCAGTGAAGAATTTTTGGTTAAAGAACTTTCCAGACATTGTTGTTTCAAGGTTGTTTCACCAATTAGGAAAGTTCTTTCAGGTTGCAAATCTCCGCTTCTGAAACATGTCGGGTCACATCGCTGACAGCTTTATATTATTTTAAATAATAAATTGGAAGAGCTGAATCTGCGGTTTAATGTGAGAGTGGAGGATTATGATTATACTCTCCTTGCTAAATCCTTTTTGCAAGATGTTTCGGCTGCGGTGAGGAGCAGGGCCGTGCAGAGACCTTTGGAGGGTCTTAGGTGCTCAAACTAAAAACAGGGGCACATGAACAATGGATTTGAAACACGATACAGAAAAATACTTTGCTATACAACTGCTTGAATTGTACCAACTCAAACTCTAAAGAATGTAACATGAAATCACT
>JAVLVB010000003.1:4215848-4255224 GCA_032876305.1 Orestias chungarensis
CCCTGGTCTTGGGCCTGATTATTTGTCGGACCTGCTATTAAAGTATGAGCCCTCGCGGACCCTGAGGTCCTCTGGTACTGGCCTCTTAGTTATTCCCAAAGTCAGGACTAGAACGTATGGGGAGACTTCGTTCCACCATTATGGTCCTCGTCTTTGGAACAGCCTGCCGGAGAGCCTCAGGGCTGCAGAGACAATTGATGTTTTTAAGAAGAGGCTCAAGACCCACCTCTTTAGCTTAGCTTTTACCTGAAATTTAGCTATCTATTTATTTATTTATGTATATTTATCAGTTTACTTTTATTTAAATACTTTTTTTTGCACGCGTTTTTACATTTTTAATCCTTTTCTTTTAGTATTTTATGTTACATTATTTTTATTTGAGAATTTTACTTTGATTGTTTTATGTCTACTTTTAGTCTTGCAGTCTTTATTTATTTCTATTGTTTTTAGGGTTATTTGATTTAATTTATTCTTATTTCCTGTTTAGATATTTTAACACCATTGTTTTCTCATGGGTGTCCTCCTGCACTACAGCCGTGTCTGTGGTGGGAAGGGGGGGTAGTGTTTGTATTTGCGTGTGTGACTGAGAAACGTGAGTGCGTTTGTTTTCTTTTTAACTATGTACACATTTTATATGTGATGGTTTATTATTATTATTGTTATTTTTAAACTGTTTTTATCCCTGTAAAGCAATATTTGTTGCTATAATGCAGGAAGGCGCTTTATAAATAAAATTTGATTTGATTTGAACATTGATATTATTATTAGAAAGCTTTTTATTTTTGTTGAAGAAAATTCATTTAGTTGAGCTCCAGATTGAAAATTATATTTATAATGCTACTGTCTTAGAAAAGATCCATTTAGGTTAAAACTATGTTTATATAGGACTTGTAGAACATTTCTTGTAGAATAGTGATTTTCTTATCTCTACACAAAATCAAAAATGGTGAAAACTTCACTACTGGATATAGATGTTAAACAACGTCAAGATTTTTCTCTGTGTAGGAGCCATAGGAAAAATATAGGAATTGCAAATATGCGTTTGGCACCATATTTGTCTCCAGTCTTTAAACGCTGAGTGTCATTTTTGCTGTGGGTTATTTGTGGAAGCAGTATCTTTATCCAAAGAACAAAGTAGCATCTACTGATGGGTAGTCAGATTGACTCAGCCGGGATTCTAAAAATCTATGGTAGATTTGAAAGGATGATTACAATTAACAATTTAAGTTTAACCAACAGTTTTGGGAAACTTGCAATAATAATGAATGGATCTCATGTTAACATGGAGTTTAAACAGTATCTATTCAGTTCATTGATAATTAACTCCATAGCACACTAATTGCCTTTCTACTGTACTGTTACTGTTACAACCCACGTCATGGAGCGTCCAGCTGATGGATCCCAGTTGGAGACCGGCAATTGGTAATTTGTGGTCAGACTTTTTTCCTCAATTGACTGATGATAAGATTGTTTCTGAGGACCATGGAAGGGAGAGTCCACTTCAGTCTGTCGATTATAGATCCAGTCTGGGGGGTTGTACAAGTTCTCTCTCCAAGTTATACATTTCTGTGGGTCATCAAAGTGTTGGAGTGTTCTCTTAAAGAGCTTGAAGAGTAAGTGAAACGTTTTACGTTCCCATCAGAGTTTTTTGGAGGAGGACTTGTGTTGCCTTCAACTTCAGGAGATTCTTCCTCCTGTTTTGCACTTTGTGCATGACGTAGTGGAGGGTCTAAACTTGGGAAAATTAGCCAGGAGGACCCAGCTTCTTCAACCTCGAACAGTTCCCCCTCTGTTGAGAAGATTATCCTTAAGAACACGTCTTTCTCAACTTCAACCTCTTACATCTGTGTTAAGATGATTATCCTGAAGGACCAGGCTTCCTCAAACTCTTCCACCTCTGTTGAGAAAGTTAGTCAGGATGACCTGTCTTCTTAAACCTCCAACACTTCAACCTCTGTTGAGGAAATAAGTCTGGTCGAACAGTTTTCTTCAACCTCCAACAATTCCACCTCTGTTGAGAAGATTATCCTGAAGGAACTGTCTCTCTGCTTCCACGTCTTATAACTGTGTTAAGATGATCATCATGAAGGAACAGACCTCCTCAACCTCCACCTCTTCCTCCTCTGTTGAGAAGATTAGCCAGAAGGACCCAGCTCTCTTACCTTCCCACACTTCAAACTGTGTTAAGAACATTTTCCAGCAGATCCCGGCTTCCTCAACCTACCACACTTCCAACTTTGTTAAGAAGAAGTTCCAGAAAGTTCAAGCTTGCTGAACCTCCCACACTTCCAGCTTCGTCAAGAAGACTATCCAGTAGGTTCCAGCTCCGTTAACCTCCCACACTTCCACCTGTGTCAAGAAGACCATCTCAACGATCCCAGCTCCCTCAACCTCCCACACTTCTACCTCTGTTAAGAGGACTATCCAGGAGGACACTGTGACATGTGTCCCTCACATCGGCAAAAACAAATCAATCACAGTGAACACCGTGCCCGAAAGATTAATTTCGGGGTACTTCCTTCCACCTTTGAGTTCTCATGCCGTAAGGAATAGCCTATTTCCCAAATTCCAAACTGTTTAGACATCTAACCATCAGGTAGGTGTGGAAAACACCATGACTCCAATAAAAATTGCTGCTTGGATGAGTTTAAAAAGGTTAAGGGTTGGATTACGAAGACGAGCCTCCTGCAAAGAAAAAAAAACTATGAAGAGAGTTTTTTCAAAGAAATAACCTGCTCCAGTGCCTGCTCCCTTAACCACTGAATTGGATACATTGGGAGTTTGCAAAATTGGAAGTGGTTTGTTGCACACCCCCTCAGCCTCCTTCTCCAATTGCAGATGCCTTGGGATGTAGAAATTAAGGGTTATAACAATAATTAAGATGTAAGTAAGTAGCATCTTGCAACAGACTTTGTGTTTTCCCTCTTCTGGATTTTGTACTTTAATGTTTTAAGAATTAACTTTTTTTTCATATATTGTGAGCGAAGGAAGAGGCAAGGCCTAAAAAAGTAGTGCTTAATTTAATCTGTGATTACTCTGAAAATTATTAAAACAGAACACCCAGGATTTTAGTGACGAAGAAAACTTTCCTGGAGACTCCTGGAGACAAGACAGGTAAGCCAGATGGAAAGGATGTGGAGGTAATTAATTAGCAAGCAAATTTTGTTTATCGGTGCAAATATTATCACATCAAATTCAAAGTGATACAATTTTAATATTGTAAAATCAGAGGTTGAAGTCGAGTAATTTAACTTTTTGTTTCTCGTTAGGCCCTCTGTGTGTCATAACGTTTAAGCTGCTGACCCACATAAAACAGAGGACTCTGAGGGGATCAATTATAATGAATTTAATGAAGAAGGGAGGAGAGGGATCCGGCAACGGGAGACAGCGGGCGACGGCAATGTACGGCAGGACAACAGGAACAGTGGGGCAGCGGGAAACGACAGGAGACCCAGAGCGCAAGATGACGTGGGAGACCGGAGACCACTGAGGGTGGGGACAGGACAGGTGAGTTGATGAATTATGGTGAGAGGAAAATATTGGACTGATCTTACTTGTGGTGGATTGATTGTTAACGCCAGGGAGGAGTAAGTGGTGAGTCTTCAGCAGTGATCGAGTGGAGAAGTTGTCCAGGGGGTGTTTACGGCAGATGGAGCAATGCTGGAGCGGGCAGATCGAGCTGAGCCAAGAGGAGCGGGGAGACCAGATGGATGCGGTAAACCAGAGAGAGATCTTGAGAGGAATTGAGCACTGGAGATGACGGGAACTTGAGGTGAGCACAATGGTTGTTAAGGGCATGGGAAGGCAGCAACAAAGTATCACAAATAATAACAAAAAAATAGAAAAGGCAACTGGAGAAAACACTAAACTAGAGATCAAGCAACAACTACAATGAATACACAAGATCTACAGATTGGCACTGAGAACTAGCGATTACCTAGAGTAAACAAACACTCAGGCGTCGAGTAGCTGATCCACCACTCCTCTCATACTGGCTCAGCTCATCAGGGCCAACCGGGCGCACCAGGAGTGAAAGGAGCTCCATCAGAGGAAGAGCACTGGTGACCCCCTGTGGACAACTGGAGACTTGACATTGCATCAAATTATACACAATATATCACACAAACTGAACCTATGTGGAGTGGACTCCCTTGAGGCAAATGCCAGATTCCCTGAAGGAATGAGGCTTCCACTTGTTTATTCCTCACTTTATTTCTACACTGACAGTTCCTATTGTTGCTCTGTTCCTGGATCTCAGTTCTCCGCCTGCTCACTCTCCAAGATAATTATAAACACCTCGCAAGGCTCTTTAGCAAATCTCCCCACTGCTCCTCTGTCTGGATTGGAAGAAAAGAAAGAAACGAGTACCGGCAAGCACCAACATCACAACTGGTCAACCTCAGACTCTGGGAATTCTCAGCTCCTTGCTGAAAACTCTGCCTTTAGACCAACATTTGGATCCTCCCCTTGGTCGTCATCATGTCCCGGGTTAGGGTGCTAACCTCTTCTCCTGAAAGCCCAGAAGAATCACTGAACCCAGATTTTATTTTAAAAAACTGCTTAAAATTCCCAGTTTTGTCTGGTTTATCTGTGATATAAAATATCTATTTGTTCAGTTTTCAGTTTTTTTTATTTTGACATTTTTTAGCATCTAATATCTTTCCCAAAATATCATTAAAATTCATGCCCACTCTGGTTTGCCAAACTTTCCCACATGCATCTAACTGTGAGAAGACACGTCAGCCTGCTTTTGTGTTTTTCTTCTTTGGACTCACCGATGCTAAAAGAAAAAAAAAATCTTTATGTTTAGCTTTCTACAAACAATAAATGTTATCCAAGCTGACAAAAAAAGCTATTTTAACTAGAAGTTGCTGTTGATAATAAGTATGATGAGCTTGTGTTGTGATGATGTTCAGTGTTTTTTGCATGTAACCTTTTGGACTCTTGACAAATTTATTTATCTATCTATCTATCTATCTATCTATCTATCTATCTATCTATCTATCTATCTATCTATCTATCTATCTATCTATCTATCTATCTATCTATCTATCTATCTATCTATCTATCTATCTATCTATCTTTATGTAAAATATACAGCTTAAATTAGCGCATATTGCGTACAGGCCGACAACGGTCACCCCTTGGGTCCTTCATCCGGCTCGACGTATCTGCGCGCATGTCTGCACGTGTCAGACGACACGTGCGTGCTGGGCAGCAACGTTGTGTTCCGCTGTTAGCCTGGGATTTGTTTCCGTAAATAAAATTTGTTAGTTTTTGTGTTTTACGGTGTTGTGGAGCGATAGATCATATCTAAATGGGGGGTCTTCAGAAGAAAAAGGTAAATATTCCCGAAAGACTTGATAACATTAAAACAATTATTGGTTTACTGCTACCTAGCCAACAGGGCTAGTTGAAGTTTGTTTTCAGGAGCAGTCTGTCTCTCTTATACACGAACGCAAAGTTTATCTTAAGTTTTATCAGACGCTTACGGATTTATTGAGTAAAAAATGTCCTGATGTTCTTGTTTTACAGTATGAGCGGGGCTCTGCGACTAACTATATCACCAGGAACAGAGCCCGAAAGAAGCTGATGCTGAGCCTGCCTGACTTCAGGTACATGATCATGTTCATCATGTTTTTAAACGCTCAAACCTGATCGTTTCCCTTTGAACTTTAGACACAGTTTAATGGTGTCCATTTAATATGAATTGGGATGATGATGGACTAGATTGTTATAGTTTTAGAAGTATTTCATGGCTTCCCAAGGTTATTACTATAACCTTAAATCTCACGAAGACTAGCACTCCAACATTCAACAGAAATTAATTTAAAAAAACACTATAGATGACCGAAAGCATGAAATTGATATAGGAGATACATGGCATTTAAAAAGGTCCACTCCTGCTTTCCCTATGGTAAGTCAGTCATAAATTAGTCGTTAAAAACTAATTTTATGGTTTTGCCTTATAAAGCCTTTCAGTGGTGAAGAGTAGAGCTTTAAATGCTGTCTAGCAGTACATGTAGACGTTTCTTTCTGTGTTTGCTGTCAGTTCCAGGTCTGCGTGTTTAGGTAAAAAGCCTCTCTGGAAGCATTTAAAAACTTGTGATTGTGATTGTTTCCTCAATTTTAGGCGGCTGTGCATCCTTAAAGGAATCTACCCACACGAGCCAAAACACAAGAAGAAGGTGAACAAAGGCTCCACTGCTCCCAGGACCTTCTACCTGCTCAAAGACATCCGCTTTTTGTTGCACGAGCCAATTGTGTCCAAGTTCAGGGAGTACAAGGTATTTCGAATGATTATCGGTATTTTAAAAACCCTAAAGCTAAATTAATATTTAATCTTCTTTGATTTTCTGTCATTAATTTTATTTCCATATAAGCATAATTGTTCGGTAAAGAAATGCTTCTGAGAATAAAATATTTTCTCTGTATGTTTTTGTGACAGTAGTCACTGTCCGGTGATTCTTTTAACAATAATTTCCAATATTTGAATTGAGCTAGAAACCAGCAGTAAACAGCAAACTTACCTTTGTGTTTTATTTCAACAGATCTTTGTACGCAAACTAAAAAGGGCTTATGGAAAAACAGAGTGGTCTGCTGTTGAAAGGCTGAAGGAGAACAAGCCGACCTATAAATTGGACCACATCGTAAAAGAAAGGTGGGAAAGTTTTTGTTCTTACTCATTATTGCGGTATCTCAGTTTTCGAGAAAACTTAGTTTAGAGAACCTGCAGCCATTTCTGCTTCAAATTCTCTGTTTTATCTCATATGAGTTACTCAGCTTCAGTATTTTCTGTACATGTAATGGATCACAGTCCCACAGCAAAAAATAAAGAAACAACATGTTCAATGTGTGTTAAAACAATGTATAGAATAAGAGATCTATTCATACGTGTGTGTCTGTCCTATTTTTGCACACTTATATTTAATTTGCAATAGTTTGTAACTAATGTAAATTATTTAAAAACCTTAAACTGTATTTATTTTGAAAAACCAACACCACCGTGTCCACCACCGTGTCCACCACCGTGTCTTCTCTGGCTGCAAAGCTGGTTAGGGTAGTAAAGTGAGAGAAAAGGCAACAATAAGGTTCCCAAGGAAGGTTGAGTTAAATGCATGTTTAGTTCAAGACTGTGTAAACAAACTTATGTTAACATGTTGAATTTGAATAACCGTAATATTGTAAATAAATATAATTTGTTGCGTATTGATACATGCATCAATAAGCAACTTGGGGTTAAGTGCCTTGCCCAGGGGCATATTGACATGTGACAGGGTGCAGCTGGTTGCATTTTAAGGTGAGGATGGTATATATTTTTTGAAGACAAAGGGAACAGTGGGAGATATTGAAGTTATGATAGATGGAGATGCTAATTGTTTTCTGTTTTGTCCCAATTCCCTCAAGTGGAGGGATATATAACGAAGAGTGATCTGTATTGTGACACTGTACGACATTCCTCGTGTGAGTTTTGTGATGGAAACAAGTCTTTCCAACGATATTAGAAAACTACATAGGCTGATGTTGTGGAGGATGAGAGTGAACGAGAGAAAAGTATGTTAGCAGGACAGTAAGTGAGCATGCCGAGACAGAAAAGAGCTGCAGGAAAGGTGACTCATAAAAAAATATTTTGATAAAGATCCATCCTTAAATTATTGTAAAGTGTTTTTTAAGTTAATGTATTTTAGCAATGTTGGTTGGAGGCACTAACTAGTCAGCAGGAGGAAGCGTTTACCCTTCTGGGTCTTCACATTTTGCATTGGGTCTTTACAATATATTATGTAAATCTTTTAGCGACAGTCGGACTTTAGTTTCAATTGCTGTGTCCATTGGTAATTTGTTCCTAATGTCATTCAAACCTTTTAGCTGTTTGTTAGACTGAGATTGATTTTCAAAATTATTTTTTTTGATCGCTCTTCTGAACTTCATAAAATGCAAAGGTTGGTGGGGATGGTGAAGCCAGAGTCTAGGAGTAAATCGGTCAGGAAATCTGGGAAGTTGCTTTTATTGTCTGCAACCAAAATTTGTTCAGTCGGCAGATATTAATAATTCAACATGATGGATTGTTGCATTTTATTTCATTTGAGGAATTATAATTGCACTTATATTATATATTGTTAGCCATAATATCTAATAAGGGTTATAAATTATTTATCATAAGTAATTATTTTTATGTTTCATCTATAAATTCTGAGATGTTTGCTTCTTTGACAGCTACTGGATCTGACAGGAGTAAATGTATGTTCTTACTGAGTTTGGTGTTTTTTCCGGCAGGTACCCTACCTTCATCGATTCCCTCCGTGACATTGATGACGCCCTCTGCATGTGTTTTTTGTTCTCCACATTCGCCCGAACAGGAAAATGTCATGTGCAGACAATCCAGCTGTGCAGGCGCCTCACTGTGGAGTGGATGAACTATGTGATCGCGTCTCGTGCGCTTAGAAAGGTGCCTTTACTTCTCTGCAGACAAAATGTAATGGTTTTTATGGACGTTTATTAAACATTATCTAAACACTTTGCCTTTTATTCCACATAGGTTTTCCTCTCCATCAAGGGAATATATTACCAAGCTGAAGTCATGGGACAGCTCATTACATGGCTGGTGCCATATCAGTTCTCCCATGATGTAAGTGCACATGGCTGCTTGCAGCCAACAGGGGTTATGCTAATAAGCAGTTACGCTATTATTGTGGGATTAAAATGAAGGTTGGCACACCTTTGTCAGCATGATATGCTGAGTCATTAAACACCATTGCTCTCAAACAAGAAAACTGCAATTAGTGTCATCACAGCACTGGGCTGTTCAGCTACTCCTAGTAAGCCAATATATTTTGAAAACACTGGTTTCTCTTTGGTTTTGCTTGTTTGCATAGCTTAGGTGGAGGGAATTCAATTAAGAAGTACACCCTGGATAAAGAGCCACTTTATGTTACCATTATGTAAATGCAACTCTAGCAATAGTCTAGTAAAGCTGGTGCTTTAAAAATGAAAACGTACAATTAGGCATGTACTGCAGACATACTATGAACAAAAACGGTGTAAAAAGCCTAGTATGTTTCTTAACCCAATAGTTTCACTCTAATTAACCTGCTTGGTGTCCCCAAGGCTGTGCAGCTGAAAATGTCCAAACCTTTTGTTTTTCTGTGCCGTTTATGTTTTTAACAACATTATCTCACATTTTCTTTGACAATATTTACTATTTTGGGGTTGAGTTTGGAAAGTTTATCATAAAACTCTGTCTGTGACATAATTTGATGATTCAAAAACATCTAATAAGGCAGTTATACAGTTAATCTGGGGGAAAAAACATTGACCTTTTTGCATAATTTTAGTCAATTTAATATTAGTGTATAACATCGATAGGTTTATCCTTTCACCTCCGGAGTTGTTTGCTCCCGACTGTTTAAGTGTGTGTGGGCGCTATTGTAAGATCCAAAGCCGTCTGAGGTCTTTACAAATAAGATTCAGGAAGTGTTTGACTGTTTTGAGGGATTTAAAGAGGTTTTCAAAAGAATATGAATCAATCTATGCATGTTTACCTCAAATACAGACTGCCCATCTTTTATACACTAATTCGTTATAAAGGGACCAGGATTGTCTCAGTGTTAATATAAAAGTGCATGCCTGTCAAATCAGAGACTTTTCAAGTTTTACTTTCATAAAATTGGTCACTTTCTGTTTCAGATGTAAACAAAAACATGTTGAGAGGGTCTTTGTTGAAGATTTATTTAATAAAAACTGTCATGCTATATTTTAAAAGTGGATACATGTATGTATATTTTAGTTAAAGGCCGTCCATTAAGGCATCCCTTAAGTAGATTGGTTACTGTTGGTTTCAATTTAAGGGGTTGTAACCTGAAAAACGCTTCTATATTTATAGATTCAACAGAAATATTTTATTTGAATGATTTATTATGAATCGTTTTTTGTTCTTTCAGCACCCAACAGATGTTGACTACAGAGTCATGGCAACCTTCACAGAGCTGTATACTACTCTCCTGGGGTTTGTCAACTTCCGTCTCTACCAGTCTCTCAACTTGGTGTATCCACCAAAGGTATCACAAACTCAAAAAAAAAAAAAAAAGGTTCCGCAGATTTTATCTGCCCTCAAATGAGCGTTTACAAATGTTTTCTCGCTTCTTGCAGCTGGATAGTAAAGCAGAATTGGAGCTCAAAGAAGATAATGAGGATGACTATGCCATGAATTCTGAGAGCTACTTTGAGGTAGGTGTATAGTCTTTAAATTTTCATTACTGAATTAAGTTTCATAACCTTTGGGTAAACGTTATGAAGATAAATAGTTGCTGCTCCCTTTTGCGGACCAGCGACTGTCTTTTTGTTGGAGTTTTGTGTCATATGGATGTTTTTTAGAATGAGAGACGTCAGCGTACACTAATATGTTTGTATGTTTTTTATGTCTTTGACTTAGGTAGTAGTAAACAGGGTATCTAAAAAAATGACGCTTGGTAGTTTTTTGGGCTTTTTTTTTACAATGTGTGCATAGATACACATATATGGTGTATAGAATGCTGGTGGTTCAGTATATTTCCCTGTACATGTATTTTTGGAAGTATCAAGAATCTGTTTATTTATATAGCACCAATTTAATACAGATGTCGTCTCAAGGCACTTTACAAGAAAATCAGTTAAAATCAAAGATACATCATAAACAACAATTTGAAAAAGTTTCCAATCTAAGGAACCCCAGCAGATTGCATCGAGTCATTGACTTGCAGCATTCACTCGTCTGGAATCAGCAGACCAAAACAATGGCTTGTGTTGTCGTTGAGTTTACAGCAATCCCTCATACTGAGCATGCATGTAGCGACAGTGGAGAGGAAAAACTCCCCTTTAACAAGAAGAACCAGGCTCAGTACAAGCAGCCATCTGCCATGACCGACTGGGGGTTTGAAAGGACAAAAAACTAAATTAAATGCACAGGATGCTGAAAAAGAGTTTATAGCAGCAGTTGTAAAGCGTCACTGAAAGCATCTCAGCCCATGTTCTCATCCAAGAAGCTGTCTCAGCTAACAGAACGCCAGACCTGGTGTAGCTACTATGGAGAGAAGAACAGTAAGAGAAAAACAAAAGGTTAACAAGGTTGAAATAACGGTAACTAAAGCAAATTGGACAAAGGAAGAAAGTAGCAGAGAGAGAAGTGGTCAGATTGTCCTCCAGCAGTCTAAGCCTATAGCAGCATAACTATAGAAAAACTTAAATAACCCTGTAGGGTGACACATGAAGAAGGTAGAGCAAAGGAGAACCCTCTGTTAAGACTGAGTTCCTCCCCCAACCAGATTAGGCTGTCTTCTCTACCTCTTCCTAACTATAAACTTTATCAAACAGGAAGGTTTTAAGCCTAGATTTAAAACCAGACAGGGTGTCTGCCTCACGGACTAAAGCTGGAAGCTGGTTCCACAGGAGAGGAGCCTGATAACTAAAAGATTTGCCTCCCATTCTGCTTTTAGAGATTCTAGGAACCACCAGTAAACCTGCAGTCTGAGAGTGAAGTGCTCTGTTAGGGACATAAGGAGTAATCAGATCTCTGATATACGATGGAGCTTTATTAGTGAGGGGTTTATATGTTGAAAGAAGATTTGAGTTGGTTTTAAAATAATCAAGTAAGACGTGTAATTTTTTCACAATGACTCTTACTAAGACAATGTTTTATCTTCAATTGCACAGCATGCCACTCTCCATTTTGGGCAGACACCATCGACATAGCCTAGTATTGAGCAAATAACTCAAACAAAACAAAAAGGCTTCATATGTTTAGAGAGGATAAGAACTATATGGGACTTGAAGCTTTTAATAGGTTTTTATAGAAAACATCAGAAAGGAGGACAGCGTTTTTTTGGAATGTCTTTGGTTCAAAAGACAAAATGTTTATCCATCGTTGTGCTGATGCTATTTCTAATCCCCTTCGCAGAAACTTTCAGCTCTTAGTTCCAGCCTGGCACGTGTTGTTTCCACCGAGGAGGAGGAGGAGGAGGCTAAACTCGATCAGTTTCCTGTTGAAGGGGTAAGAATAGCAGCCAAAAAATAGTTTTGGTTGTTTCAGAGGTGTTACAAACAAACACCTTTCGCTGAAATATCAAAACAGGCACGAGCCACGACGAACTAATTAATCTCGAAGGTAAAAAGTGACATTTTTGCAATGGAGTATTGTCACCTCTTCTTACTTTACCTAACTGGGGATTTACAGCTTTATGTTGGGTTGCTATGAACAGGATGTTCTCACTTGAGAAGCTTGTTTTGCCCAGCTGATTTGAGATGATCAACCAGTGGGCCCCACTTGACCACAGGGACTTTCCATGAAATGGCAAAAGCTTTTAAGGAACAATAACATGCTGCATGTCGTTCAGCAACCCAGGCCTAATCCCTCCTACAGCCTCAGCTGTGCTTTCTAACGCCCCACAAAAAAAAATAGGAACTGAAAAATAAAACCGTACACTACAATGCTAAAGTTTTGTTTCATTTAACTATTTGATCATTTAACTATTTTATGACTATATTTCTATTGTAATGGGGTGTTGCATGACTTTTAATTACATTTTTAGATTCTCAGCAATTCTTCAACTCCCAGTACTCTAAATTTTGCACTGATGTTCAGTGAATGAGATTCCATTATTTTGATAGGTGGAAGATCTTGTGGTTGGAATAATCAGAGAAAGAGTCTGAAACTTGAAATTAGTTTTACTTGTTCTGTCAGACATTGTGAGATAGGAAAACGGGTTTGATAACAACATCTTTTAAATCCGGGCTACTCTGGACATAAAACAAGTCAAAAACAGTTACACAAGGGGTGCTCATACATTTCTTTGGTTTTTATTACATTGCTATTAAAGTATAACTAGATATTCAAATATAATAAATTATAATAAATAAAGTTAAGTAAGTCACGTTGGTCAAGTGTATTTGTATAGCCTGTTTTGGCAAGAGGGAAGTTCATAATTCTTACAAACGGCAAACAATCTTCAAAGTTTAAAACCAATTCAGAAAAGCAAACATTACGTTTTGACAAATAGTCCCAACAAAAACATTAAAAGCAATCATCGTCAAGTATTTTATAAAGACTAGAATTAATCATTGTTCTAGTTATTATTAATCTAAGGCAGCTCTAAATAAATGGGGTTTCAGGAGTTTTGTAGCATGAAAACTAAAAGCTGCATGTTTAGTTCTTGTTCTGTGGATGCAGAGCAGGTTTCAATCAGGAGACCTGAGTGGTCCGGAGGATTGCTGCAGCAACCACAGATCTTCAGTATGTTTTAGTATCAAGCCATTCAGTAATTTATAAACTAACAACATTTAAAGCTGCAGGGAGCCAGTTTAAGAAATGAAGGAGGGAGGGGGGGGGTGTGATCTGCTCTATATTTCTAGTTTTAGTGATGACTTCAGCAGCACTGATCTGACTTTCAAGTAAACCTGTGAAGATATTGTTGAATTGTTCAATTCGACCGAAGATAACCGTACAAATGCGTTGTTCAAGGTCTTGCTGGGACATCGGCTCTTTAATACTAGAAATGTGACAGAACACAGAGTTTGTGATTGACTTTGTGTTTCATGTCTGACAATAGATTTCGGGCCTAATTTCTAGCTGTAATAACTGAATATGTTAGCTGACTCTTGATCATTCCTCTTTGGATCCAAAGCTAAAAACTTATGTTTTGCTTCTGTTCAGCTGTTAAAAAAAAGTAACGGCTTTTCCACGCACTGATTTGATCTAAGGACCTGTTCAGTGCTTGAATGTGTTTGTTCACCTGGTGAAATAGTAATTTAGATCCGAATCATCTGCGTAGCTATTGTAACTAATCTTATTATAATCTGATCTAAGGGGAGCATACAGATATTAAATGGGTTAAACCTTTTGGTAACCCAGTTGCGACTAATGACTACTCAAGGGAGTAGGAAGTTATCTGTCGACATAAAGAAGTCTCTGTTCTTTAGGTTAGACTGGATACAGTCAAGTACCGTAAAAGAGAGTAAAAATGACATTAACAGCATAAGTTCATCAAGAGTTTTAAACAAGAACATGTACTTCGTGAAAATGGAAGTTGGAAAATCTGTTTTGTTGGTTTAAAGTTTATTTAAGGCTTTGTAGATAAAATATTCTGAATGTAGTTTTTCTTTTAATGCAGGAGGACATGGAGAAGATGGAAGCTAGAGAGAAAGAACAGAAGCTGCTGGAAACCCAGACAAATATCTTTGAGGGGCTCAAGTTCTTCATCAACAGAGAAGTGCCTAGAGAGTCTCTGGCATTCGTCATCAGGTGATAAAGACACAAAGTTGTTAAGGATGTTAAAAGACAACATCTTGCGCGTTTCTGTTAAAATGCTCCTAGCTCAGTGTTATTGTCCATGTTTGATAAGAAATGTAAGAATATTTTAATCTTGCTGCATGCAGGTGTTTCGGTGGTCAGGTGTCGTGGGACAAATCTGTTTGCATTGGGAGCACATATGACGTCACAGATGAGACGATCACACATCAGATTGTTGACAGACCTTATGTAGACAAACAGTACATAAACAGGTAAAAAAAACAAAAACTTTTTATATTGTCACTTCTTTGCTTTTTTATGTTTTTGCAGTTGAAAGCATAAAAACATTCTTACACCTGATATTTTAATCTTTTGTTCCAGGTACTACATCCAGCCCCAGTGGGTGCACGATTGTGTCAATGGTAAAATACTCTTACCCGTGGAGGACTATTTCCTTGGAGTTACTCTGCCACCTCATCTTTCTCCATTTGTGGAGGAGAAGGAAGGAGACTATGTTCCCCCTGAGAAGCTGAAGATATTGGCCTTGAAGCGAGGAGAAAAACCTGGTATGGATCAGCCATGTTTGGGAATATAGTGTTGATGCAGTTAGGTGGCATTCAGTGCTTAATTACACTCAGTAACACTTTTTTCATCTAATTTTGCTGCATCTTATTAGCAGAAACATTGAAAGTGTACTAGTTCTGTAGGATTCTTCTTTTCTAGAAGTTCTGGGACTGTGCTGCTGATGGTGGCAGAATGTTGAAAAAAGGCAGACGTTTGGAGATTTAATCCCTCTGGTTCTTGATTATGTGCAGCTGAAAGGACTGTTGTTCCTTTTACTTTTAGACAGTTTTAATGATTTAGTGATGATTTAAACATGACAACAAGCATTGTTGCTACTATAGGGAGCAGTGCAGTAGCACCTTTTTAATGGTTTAATAATACCTGATCTAGTTTTCCACACAGCTGTGGAAGCTATTGCTTGGTCGAATGGACATAAAATGTTCATGTCAGTAGACTATAACCATTTAACCAAATTCTTCTACAGTTTAGATTATTTTCTGTAGCAGTAATATGAAAACATAAGTCTGCTGGGATAATTTCCACCCAACTACTTGACATGAGAAATCGCTGAAATATTCACTCCCTATTCAAACCGCTGGCAGCTGTGAAATGTCTCCGGCACTCTTGAAGAACTGTAAATGTACGTCATAGCTGCATCAACCTCAACCAAAGTCTCTTAGGCATAGTAGCACTGGACGTTTTGCTAGCAATACTAAATCTAAGAGGTTACAGTTAATGGTGAGTTGTGGCTATTTTGACGGAAACCGGATCAGTTCAAAGTTTCTAAATCACCTAAAACGGAGGTGTTGGTCTTTTTAGCGCTTTATTTATTTTACAATAATATAAAAATGTCTTACAGGTTAGAGAACTGTTATAACTTCACAAAACCTCTTTAAAAAAACAACAATCTCATCGATCCCTTCAACAAATTAGTCCTTAAAATTTTAAATGTTTCTGTCCAACAGGTTAGGAAAAAAGTCTATTGATTTATGGTGTATAAAATTGTAACTATTGGGTGTTTTTCTGTCATAGCTCAACAAGATGGGGAAGAGGAGGAGGAGGAGGAGGATGATGATGATGAAGAGGAGGAGGAGGAGGAGGAGGAAGACAATGAAGAGGAAGAAGATGATGAGGAAGAGGCTGAAGAGAAGAACCTTAAAAAGATGGAGGAGCAAAGATCTCAGGGGAAGGTGAGAAATGTCTAATTTTGTGCTTTTGTCCTCAAGTTTTTTGTTAGTTTTAGATTCTCTGACACGTTTCTCTCTCTTTTTGTCTCCTCAGGTTAAAGTTACGCCTGGAAAAATGAAAGTAGAGAATCCTGCCCGTCTGGAGCAGGAGGAGAAAGCAGAGGAGAAACGTCTGGCCATCATGATGATGAAGAAAAAGGAGAAATACCTTTATGACAAGATCATGTTTGGCAAAAAGAGGAAAGTCAGAGAGGTGAGTTTCAGTGTGCTTCTTTTTTTCCCTTCAATGTTTAAATTGTTAAGTCGATAAGTCTGTTTAACTACGTGAAAAATTAACTGTGTTGTTTTCTGTCTCTGTGTACCTTACTGTTAATACTGAGCTTTTATCTGAGAATGTTTAACCGCATTATCTGGCTGGTCTTTAAAAAGCGCCCAGGCCCAGCCATGACTGCTGAGTCCAATGACCCTTAAATTTCTTGTGAAACTGGTTTAAATATCTTTTCATTAACGCCGTTCGATCCGTTCCAACAGGCGAACAAGCTTGCCGCCAAGAGGAAAGCCCACGATGATGCTGAGAAAACTAAGAAGAAAAAAGCAAGAAAATAACTCCAGTGATGATTTTCCTCTGAACCTAACTTTATGTACAGATGTACAGGTTTTTCATTTCATAAAACCTGTATCTGTATTAGTGAGCTCTGTATGAGGGGCCGCCTCTTCGAATGCTGTCTGTAATTATTGAATTAAAGCAATTTTTTTCATTGTTGTCAAATTGGATCCTATTCTAAAATGTAAATCATTAGCCTCATTTTATTGTCTGTATTTCAAATAATTTGCATTTTAAAGTAAAAACGTATTCAGCTCATGTCACATCTGCTTAGTTCTATCTTTTAGTTGATTTTTGGTGGTATCCTTTTCACATGGTGGTTCCTGACGCAGATCTTTGCAATCTTCTGCAAGCTGCCGATTCTTTTACTTACACTTTTGACAGTCGTAGGGTGGAATACAATTGCAGTTTTTCAGCTAAGTGAGGTCATTCATTAAGGTTTGACGTCATGAAAGTTAAAGGGTTGAAATAAACAAGGGACCCAAGAGAAATTATGCTCCAGTTTCTAAATTGAAGGAAGCATTCGTCATCGAATTTTGCTGCACACTGAAGCATGCTTGCTCAGGTTTAATATATATGGGGTGTTGCTCATAAAATTGCTTGAAATCAGGAGTTTTTGATTTGTTTGCACATAAAATCCGTAAATGTGTTGGGAGATAAGAGGGGAAATAAACTAGGATTGTCAGTAAGACATAAATTCAATACACCAGTAAGCAGGCAAGGTTTACCCCCAGATATCAAATATGTTTTTGAGGCAAACCCAAACTAATCCAGGGGAGCCTGAAAATCTGTCCAAGGCTATCCGGTGTTGCAAAAATCATTGCAATGCATATCTGGAGCAGATCTCAGAGACCTGGGTCATTCACCCGATTATTAGAACAGCGATACACTGAACTTCCCTGCATTTTTATAAAGGGGATTCAATGGGCATATATTTAATTGACCATGTAACATTTGTAATTGTGTTTAATCAAATGTAAGTTTAAAAATTCCACTTTGTTTGGTGGCTAAAAGGCTAAAGAAACTAGTGATAAGGTGGCACTACATTAACGAACTGAACTGATTCACAGAGAAACTAAATTTTCAATACTTGTTTCTGCTATACTCTGCTTTGAAACGTTATAAAAGTGTTTCTAATGGATTTGGCTGGAGAGAAATAAAAAGATATTTTGAATATAACTGTAAAACATGAAAGTTGAGTAGATAAATGCTTTGTGTTAAAATCCAAAAATCAATGGGACATTTTTAATGAATTAAAGTGAAAAAGGTGTATTTTTAACAAAGTTGTATTGTAACCCTTCATTAAATGATTGTTTCACAATTAGCCTTGAATTACTTCTTTCTTACCTCCTACAGATGTTTACAGATAATGACAAGAGGCAATAAATTACATGTGTTCCCACCATAACAGTGGGCCGAGCCTGGGCTCTGCTTGTGCTATTGGCGAGAATCTTTCGTTGACCGGTCTGTGCTAGAAGCTGTGGCAGTCCATAACAAAAAGCCATCAGGCCTTCTGTCCTCTAACAAGCAGTTCTGATCTTGTTGGCAGCAGGTCTGCTGTCACTCTCCACTCTCCCCAGCTTCCTATAACGCACTTGTTTACACATCACCCTGCATTCCTCGCATGCCAACCCGGTTCGGGTCTCGACCTGGCACTTGGTGGGGGTGCCTGAGGGCAGAAAAAGTCCCAGCCAAACAAACGCATCAGTGTTCTTCAGCTTGATGAGTGTGGGATGAGCAGTATAGATCGCGTCTTGTCTTTTACGACTCCGAGGTTCAGTGTAAGGGAGATGGAGTTGGGGTGTACTGCACTGGGTGAGGCGTTACGTATTGCTAAATCCTGGCCTGCAGAACCAAACAGACTCTTCAGCAAGAGTAGAGTGACTATTTCATTTTCTGATGAAATATTAGTGCACATACATCGCTAATTCTTATGCTCATTGCTTTTGCTTCTTGAATATCATATTGAAAAAAAGGATTCCCACCTCTTTGTCTTTTGCACATGTTGCCACCTTACAGCCGCAAACTTCAGTGTTTTTTTTTATGCAAGCGATGTGTTAGAAGGCAAAGGATGTATGGTTTTCAGATTTCCTTTCTAATAAACATCTGAAAGCTGTGGTGGCGAATTGTATTCAGTCAATTGTGTAAATACTTACTTTTACTACAATTACAGCTGTACGTCTCTTGGGGTTTGTGTTCAGTCAGTTGGATTGAAGTCTGCACTTGAATACGCATTGACTTTGACCATTTCATTGTTGCTCTGGCTGTATGTTTCAGATCGTTGTTCTCTGCTAATAGGTCTGACTTGACCTATTAGCAGAGAACAACAACGATCTGAAACATACAGCCAGAGCAACAATGAAATGCTTTTAATTTGTCAATTTTTCAGGATTGGTCTGTAGTTTATTTCTTCTCCTCTGACCAGCTTTCTTCTCCCTACTGGTATAAAGTAGGATGAAGCTGCAATCACCATGTTCTGCTGTTAGGTTTGTGGTTTCAGGCAAAAATCCAGTTTTTTAAAACGTCTTCAGTTTTTTTTTCCTGACCAGACCTGTGTTTATATGAAGATTAAGTTAAAAACACATGAGCTGTATTTATTGTTTAAATGGCTTTCCAGAGCAATGGTTACACAATTATATTTTGGGTAAATATGACGTTTAAGACACTTCACATTTTTTAATCATGACAGTTTTCTAAATAAGCATTTCAGACAATAGACAGTGCAGTCTTGATCAGCTGTAACAATAAGGGCCTTTGTGCTTTGGATTTCTGCATTTGTCCTTTTTATGCCTTCTTTTTTTACCCCTCCTATCAGCACGCAGCTCAGACTTCAGTGTCAACTCTCAATAGCCCTCTATATGTGGACACAGAATAGGGACTCTATACAGCCACTCCCCTCCCTTCCTCTCTCCTGCCTTCCCTCTCTTCCCTCCTGCTTATTTTTTTTAATGCTCACTGACTTATGCATGTCCCCTGGCATAGAGACCTTGACGTCACATGTGGTTAGATGAACCTCCCCACTGTGCTTTATTCAGCAAGATCAGTTTTGGAATTGAAAGTTAAGGGAGGAGGCAGAGGATAGCACGGCGGCATCAGGTGTGCATGCAGAGTGACAGGGGAGAAAGAGGAGAAGAGGAACAGCATACGCATGAATGGGAGCTGCCACAGCCAGAATGATTATTATAAGATCCGACACAAGAGGAGCTTCAAGAAGATCAGCTTCCATTAATCAACTGGAAGTGGATGATCAACATCGTGGAGTAGAAATAAAACTTCATTTTTGTTCTCATTGGATGAATGCATAAGGGTAAGAAAGTTTTTGATTGTTTCATTACAAGCATTTTCATGCTTATAATTGCAGAAAACATGCACAGGAGTTTTTAAATCATCACTAATCCTAATGCACTTTCATCACCAGAGCAGTAAAGATTAACATTTTAACCTGGGACGCATCCATGCAAAGTTCCCGGCAATCATTTTCATTTAAATTATATGTGGGCTGATAAAAAAGCCATTCTTGATATAACTATATAATCTATCTACAGTTGGCCACCCTGCATTTTTTTAAACAAAAAAACAAAAATCAACCGCATACAATCATATTTTGAATAATTTAAATAAGCTTTCCACTGAGGCTGTTTTTAAATTTAATGTTACTTTTGCAATGAATATCTATTAAGCCGCAGTTTGAAAAAGTAAATAAAGGTTTTATGACACATTTAACCTTGAAAAGATTCATTTGAATAAAGGGTGTGAACTTAAATAATGCCTTTTCCACCTTCCCATACTTACAGTAACACACATAAAAACTCTAATGTACAAATCAAAGGTATGATATGTATTCAATATTACCACACCAGATTTTCAAAATTAACTTCCCCCTTAATCAGTTAAAAAACAATGACAGTTTAGTGTGCACATTTGGTTTTAATGTTTAATGTTGTTGATGGAAAAATTAAGGATTTATTTTTTTGTTTTTTCTACTGTAATATCTAAATGGTTGTGACACATTTGTCAAAACATAAAACTGCATAATTAATGGTTAAATACAGATAGGACCTTGTAGCATAGCATTTTTCTATTTTGTAAAAAAGATAATAAAGTTTTGAAATAAGTCCCTCCCACATGTACAGGATATATACATCATTGCTCTGTGATGAGGTAACACCAGCTCTGAAGTTGTACATTTTCAGGTGCTTGCTGAGTCAGCTGGTAGCTCATCTTACCACAGTCTGCAGGAGAGAACACTCTATCACTTTCCACTATAGTGCATTATTTAGGGAACCCGAGGCTCTACACTTCAAGTCATAAGCACCATAATTCATTTTGCTGACCACTAAATTAAAACCTGTAGCCTGTGTTACCTCATGTAATTTGGTTGCCACATCATGCCTTTGGGCTGAAGGATGCCAGTGGATGTGAAGCTAATGGAGAACTTGCCTGAGCCTCACAAAGCCAGCTAAATAAGAATGTGCAATGTAAGTTCATGGCCCACCTGTTGGCTCACGTTCTTTAGCAATTTCAGTTACCATTAAAATGTTTCTAAAAAACATTAACGTTAAGTGCTTTTTATCATCCCTCTCTCAGACGCTTGTTTCTAACGTGTGCATGTGATCAGTCATGTTTATAAATGTTAGAAACTTCTTACTCTGTCAGTCATTGCTTTTACAATGTGATTTTCTTTTTCCAGTCGGTCATGGTTCTGTCTCAGGACATTCTGAAACCAGAGAACCTAGATTGCAAGCCACTCAAAGTCAATTTCTAATTAAATCCTGAGGGAACAATCTAAGTTAATTATTTAAAGGGTTGTCATTGTGTTCTCCAGCCTTATCTCTTATTAGCACTAACCACTTAAAAAAACATTTCATCATTTTGCCTCCAAGTCTTTTGGAATACTATAATGTGTAAACATGCATTAGTATGATACAAATATTTTTTAGCTGTGTTCTCTGTCTTTAAGGTAGACCTTGGAGCGGCTGGACCATGGGTGGTAAGCAAGGGAGACAGTGGAGGTCTATGTGCAAAGGCCTCATCCTCGGAACTCTTCTAACCAGCTGTATGATCCTGCTTTACTGTCTCTCCATCCAACCAATCCACTTCAACCCAGCTGAGTAAGACTAAATGTGCATGTGTTGCTTTATTTACTAAAAAAACAACAACAACAATTGTTTAAAATTTGAACTTCAAAAACCAAAATGAGCTGTAAAATCATGTGACGTATCTAACTGCAGCCAGACCATAGCACCTCCTCACTTACTTAGTCCAATTCTTTCCTAAATGTTATTGTTTTTAGGTTTTAAAATCAGTTTAATAAAATGTCTTATTTTTCAAATGTATCTATAAACTTTAAAGTTTAAAATGTATTTGAATGAAATTTATTGAAACTCAAGTTATTATTACGTCATATATTTTGGCAGCAAAGTGGAAAATGTGTCAGTTTTAAGTTCATACACTGGTGTACTGGTTTACTTAATTTTTTTAAATCATTTTAAAGTTTTCATTTACAGTACATTTCAAAAAGCTTTCACAGCTGTTGAACTCTTTTCACATATTGTTCTGTTACAATCTCAAGGCTTACTTTATTTTGTTGGAATTTTTTTTTTTTTAAATGGCAAAAATGAGCAAAAATTATGAAGTCGAAGGAAATCATACATTGTTTTCAAAATCTTTAGTAATTAGACCCAGTAAGCTGTTGCACCTAAATGAAATGCATTGCAACTGATAAAATGATTCGTATTTACTGTCCATCTGTGTTATTAAATATCTTTAATAAGTAGCTGGTCACTGAGGTTCGTTATAGAACATTAGAGAACAAACAGCATCATGAAAACTAAGGATCAGCAGGCAGGTCAAGAATAAAGTTCAAAATTCAAAGCAGGATTGGGTAGGAAAACTATATTCTACATTCTACATCTTTCTGAAAATGACCAGAAGACTGCAAATCTAACAAAACACGAACATCAACCTAAACTAACAACCCAAATAAATAATAAAGAATGGGCCAAAAATGCTAATATCTCTTGGTGAACTGCAGAGATCCAAAGTTCAGGTAGAAGAGGACAACTGCTTTACTCACATCCATGAGTACACATGTTTGGGGCAGCATCAGGCTGTGGGGAGACATTTATTCAATAGGAACTGGAAAGCTTTTAGATCTGATGGAAGGATGAACTGGGCTAAATACAAAGCAATCCTGGAAGAAAACCTGTTAAAAAAATGTAAAAATAATTATCATAGTTTGAGCTATTTTGTAAAGAGGAATACACAAGGATTTCTCTAAAAGTGTAAAGCTGGTAGAGTCACACTAGTTTAATAAAACTACTTTATATTGCCAAGTAAATTGGTGAGTCACAAAAATCCCAATTAATGATGTGAAGCTTTTCTTTTTAATGTGAAAATATGTAAAGGTTCAAAGGAGTGTGCATATTTTTGCAATGAACTGAACATAGAATGTCATTCTTCTACAGTTTTCAAATGTGTCCTATTCCCTACGGCCTTTTCATGTCTTCTCTTTGCAGGATCCCAGTGCCTTACTCCTGTGCCCATCATCCATCTCATCATCGCCCTAAGACATCCACCAACATGTCACAGAAAAACTCAAGTCAGCCATGCTCTCCTAAAGTGGACATAATGTTCATGAAGACCCACAAAACAGCCAGCAGCACCTTCCTCAACATCCTGTTCCGCTTCGGAGAGAAACACCGTCTTAAGTTTGCTTTTCCCGACAGCAGGAATGACTTCTTCTATCCTTCCCTTTTCCAGCGCTCCCAGGTCAAAGACTACAAACCAGGAATGTGCTTCAACATCATCTGTAATCACATGCGGTTCAATGCTCCAGAAGTGACTAAGTTGCTGCCTTTAGATACAACCTACATCACCATTCTGAGAGACCCAGCAGAGCTTTTTGAGTCATCGTTCCACTATTTTGGTCGGCTGGTGCCTTTTACCTGGAAGATACCAGGTGACGACAAGCTGAAGGAGTTCCTGCTTGACCCCCACAGCTACTTTGATCCAGAGGGTTTTAATTCCTTCTACCTCAAGAACCTGCTGTTCTTTGACTTTGGACTTGATAACACTCTGGAGCAAGAGGATCCACGGGTAGACGAGGGAATCAGATTAATCTCGGAGCGTTTCCATCTGGTGATGTTGGTGGAACACTTTGAAGAATCACTGATCCTGCTCAAAGAAGCTCTCTGCTGGGAGATGGATGACTTATTGTTCTTCAAGCTCAATGCCCGCAAGGGATCAACTGTGTCTACACTTACCCCTGAGCTGAAGACCAGGGCACTTGAGTGGAATGCCATAGATTGGAAGCTATATCAGCACCTTAACCAAACATTTTGGAAGAAGGTAGATGCCTATGGATGGCGCCGTATGGCAGAGGATGTGGCAGAGCTTAGGAGAAGAAACACAGAAATGGCATTGATCTGCATCGAGGGAGGCCGTGCAGTGGAAGCCAGTAGCATCCAAGAGACAGACATGCAGCCCTGGCAACCAATAGGAGAGAAGTCTATCATGGGATATAACATAAAGAAGAATGTGGACAAAGCACATCAGAAAGTGTGCCGTAAGATGTTGATGCCAGAGATTCAGTACCTGACAGAGCTGGGTGTGAACCTGTGGATCACCAAGCTGTGGGGCAAAGTTCGAGACATCATAAACTGGTGACTTGGCTTTTGGGCATCAAATCAAAACTTACTGAATTAAAAGAAGAAAATAAACAAATCAGAGAGTAGTTGCAGAACAAAAAGTGTTCCGCTGACTGCCCAGTCCAGACGGGGCTTATTTTGTTAGTACAAAATAATAGCTAAAATGCAGTAGTGTTCTGTGTGAGTCATTTCTCAAACATTGACATGTTTCTGGTTAAAAAATGTGAATAGATACGTTCACAACAATTATATTGGTGGCAAGTCTCTAAGAAAACATGGGAAGAACTTTATATAATTTAAACTTTTAAGTCACATACTATCCATCTGCGTGAAACTTGTCTAAAAAGGATTCTGAGAGGTAAAAATTTGGTGTGCATATACTGAAAATACAAGTGTTAGATTTTAAATGTTGTTTACAAAAAAGCAAAATCTAGAAAAATATCCTTAGAAAAGAAATCTGAAGGGATAAATAACACTAAACCTGTTTAAATTGCAAACATTCGCAATAATGACAACAGGGTGAAAACAGCATGAATGTATAATAAATGGTATTAATAATTTATTTGATTTCTGTTCTTCTGATGTCTTTTATATAATATGAAAAATCAACTGAATATTTAAAAAGGACGTACAGCTCTATGCAATCAAAAACAAATATTTTTTTCTGTCTTTCTTGATATTTGTTCATATTTCAGCTACATTTAGATATGTTAAAAGGTATATTTATTTTGTCTTTGCAATTTGAACTGAATGAGTTTATCTCTGTGCTTTAACTTGTAAATTATGTATTTAAATAATTGTTTTTCTCCGCTTTCATACTAATTAACAGTGTTAAACATTAACTGCATCAATGATTGTATGCAGCCTTGTTGTCATAACCATGTTGTGACAAAATGAAATCAACCAAGAAAAGTAATTATATATTTTTTATTACTGTGCAATTCTTGAATGATTATTCATTTGCATCATTTAATGATAAATCCTCTATTTCTACGTGTGGTGTGTTCTTTTTCCATGTTTTTAAGTGACTAATAGGTTTATTCATTTATCTACTATCCACTGGTTTGTTTCTGATTAGTGAAAAGGGTATTATTGTCTATGTCGCAATTGCCATTCGTTGCTTTTAAATTTTTTTTTTACTATATTTAATGATTTAAGGTTTATCTGGATTTATAACCTGAAACAGTATTTATACAAAGAAACTTTATTTCTTTTATTGAAGGCAAGTCATATTACAATCTAAGGGAAGAGTTTTTCAGTTTTTTATTAGTTGTAATTAGCAGATTTATCTGGAATATTTCTTATATATTAGTTAGAATATTAGTTGTCTGCCTGTCATTTATCCGGTGGTATTCCACACTAGGAAGATTTATACAGTTGATTCTAAAATAAATTTTATAGAGTTGGAATAGCCTTCATTGTACAAGATTTCTAACTTCAAAGCAAGGAGAATGATAAATGATGGACCTTCAATGTGCAGAAGAGAATTGCTTTCAATATTGTTAGACAGTGGGTTAAAGAATCAAGACAACTGAGATAATGGTTTAATCAGAATTCAATTTCATTATAAATTTACATCATTATGAAGCAGACCGTAAAATTTACAGTTCGACAAACACTATATAAAGTAAATATGATAGGGATAATGATTAACTATTATTGGTACCCGCTCATTGTGGAAATGAAATGGCAGATGCCACTTGAAACTCAGAAGAATTAGCTATCAGCTGCAGTAAAACAGAAAGTTAAAAAAATTTAATCAAACAGGAAATTAATAACAGATGGCAAAAGCAATAAAAGAAAGGAAAGGACGGTGAATTTCGAAGAAAAGCTCAATAAATTTAAGTAAACATTGCAATGGTAAATGTGAGTACCGTGCAGGTGATGAAACAATAGAGCATGTTTTGTTAAACCATCAAAAGAATGAGCAAGAACAAAAACAGTTAAAACTGAAACATAAATAAACAAGATTCAGTTCTTCTGTAATACCAGTAGATGGCGGGGATGCGCTTAAAACGTTGCCAGCCACTCTCCATTCAACAATCAGATCTGCAGTGAGTGAGGAGGACGACGGGATGTGACGTCATCACCGGCGCCAAGGGGGCGTGTTGCGATAATCCTGTTATTTTGCTCATTTATGTCTCGACTGTCTGGTTTAATGAGTTGTTTTACAAGCATTCATATTTGACGCAACTTTTAATCGACCGATAATATAACTTATTACAACTTTAGCAGCGATTTGCTGCCACATATTCTCTGTAAATGTTGTATGTTTGTTACTTAGCTTAGTCGAACGATTCTAGCTAGCAAGCTAGCTTAGCACGGTGATAACGGGTCAGTGGCATTTTTGTCTTGTTTGTTTGTTTAAACGTCACTGTAGTTTTTGGAGACTAAATGTGCGTTGTTGTTTATTCTTATTAGTGGAGGGTTGCCATTAAGGATGTCGCTAACAGAGGATGAGCTGCCCTGAGAACTCATCCAGATGAGCTGCTAGCCAAAATGTCCTGCAAGTCAACCAAAGTGGCTCCCAGTGTTGATTTCGACCACAGCTGTTCGGATAGCGTGGAGTATCTGACGCTTAACTTTGGCCCCTTTGAGACGGTACACCGCTGGAGAAGACTGCCTCCGTGTGATGAGTTTGTGGGAGCAAGGTAGTGAGCTGTCAATCACCCCCAGATCCTGATTCATTGATTTCCCTCTATATTGTGTTCACCATGAGTTTCTGTTTATCCTGACACAGGCGCAGCAAACACACTGTTGTGTCGTACAGGGATGCCATTTATGTGTTTGGAGGAGACAATGGGTGAGGGTTTTGCTGAGACTGTTTCCCATTTTGTGCATAACTCTCAGAGTGTTTCAACTCTTTGCCTGCCAACAGAAAAAACATGCTGAATGATTTACTTCGCTTTGATGTGAAGGACTGCTCCTGGTGTCGGTAAGCCACGGCATGAGAAACCACTTACACATACTAATTTTTCTTAAACCTTTTCACATTTTACCACAAACTTGAAGAGTTGTTATATTTTATAGATTTGTGACTATACAGATTTGTATTATTTGAGCCAATACCTTCTAAGAAACCTCTTCTGTTGATGTTGTTAAACTTGAATGAGATTGAATTCAAACTGATAGAGCATCCGAAATATTTGATGTTTTGCATTAATTTCGCCATTGAAATTAGGTTAGGACATGATTGGGGCATTCTAAGTCATAGATGAGCTTTGGACTAAATCATACGATTGTAGCTGTGGTTGTATTAAGATAAGATAAGAAGGACTTTATTGATCCAATTAAAACGACACACTCATCTCACATACAACACAATTATTAATTATCCCCCCTGCAGATGAAGGAGTGCTTTTTATATAACATCCTCCCGTCAATTCTAACCACTCAGTTGATGTTCCTTCTGGAAAAAGGCACCACAGCTTAGGGACGATGGGTTCAGGCTTATGTGCAGTTTTATTTTCCCACCAGAAATATCTGTTTGCTCTGTTTTTTGGTGTTTATAACATACAGGTGGACCCTTTTTATAAATTAGTTAGACATTAAGGGAAAATTATTGAATTATATTTAGGGGAATCGGTGGCAAATGTTAATGCGCATGCTGAACTTTTCAGATTAGTTGTACTGTGAATATTCCATTACTTTAGTTAATTGCAGATCTTTATTTGGATTTGTCACATACAATAAGTTAAAGTTTGTAGATGTGACACGATCGAAATGTAAAAATGTTACAGGAATATGCAGGAGCATGTTGTCTAAAGCCAGGAAATCATGTGATTTGCAGGGCATTCACCACTGGAACTCCACCGGCTCCAAGATATCACCACTCAGCAGTGGTGTATGGCAGCAGCATGTTTGTATTTGGTAACTTAGTCCTGTTTTAGTTTTAAGGGGTCAATTTTAATCTAATATTTTTGAACTCTTTAATTGTTTACTGTTGTATTCTGTTATGTTTCAGGCGGGTACACAGGAGATATTTATTCAAATTCAAACTTGAAAAACAAAAATGACCTTTTTGAGTACAAGTTTGCCACTGGGCAGTGGACCGAGTGGAAAGTGGAGGGAAGGTAAACATTTGTATGTCATCAGTTTCTTTTAGTTTATTACTATAGTTTATTGTCTGAATCTGTGTATCCTATGACTCTGATTTAGCTTACCAGTGGCCAGATCAGCACATGGTGCAACAGTTTACAGCGATAAGCTGTGGATTTTTGCAGGCTATGATGGGAATGCCAGGTATGATATATGTTATTTAAACATCACCATAATCGAGCTCTGACATTGATGCAGTGTATCGTTATTTTGTGACGTTTACTGTTTGTGCGTAGGCTGAATGACATGTGGACAATCAGTCTGCAGGATCGGGAACATGCGTGCTGGGAAGAGGTCCGTTAAACTGCTGTAGATATTCTGAAATGAAATCATTTTAAGTGAAACATATAGCAATAATGTAGATGTCCCTGTACTTTCCTCTGACTTTGTTTCTACCAGATTGACCAGAGTGGGGAGATTCCCCCTTCTTGCTGTAACTTCCCTGTCGCTGTGTGCCAGGATAAGATGTTTGTGTTTTCTGGCCAAAGTGGAGCCAAAATCACGAATAATCTCTTTCAGTTTGAGTTTAAAGGACACATGTGAGTATTAATTTATTTTTTCCTGAAGAAAACTTCGATAATAACATGTCATATTTAAGTAATCACTCATTTTCTCAGGTGGACTCGCATCCCAACTGAACATTTACTGCGAGGCTCTCCTCCTCCTCCTCAGAGACGCTACGGACACACCATGGTTGCCTTTGACCGACACCTGTATGTTTTTGGAGGTGCTGCTGACAACACTCTCCCCAATGAGCTTCACTGTTACGACGTGGACTCTCAGACCTGGGAGGTGATTCAGCCCAGTCAAGACAGTGAGGTATAAGCAACGTGAAAACGGGCACAACTTTTCTGACATTCATATTTTTAATGATTATGATTCCTTATCCGTACAAATAAGCCTGCAGTGAGCTTCACACCAACAAAAAAACAATTAGTTTGTTACAACAACTCTATTTCTATACATAAAAAAACACACAGAAGTCTGATTTCAAGATGTTACAAAAAGTTACAAAGTGGTCTTGTAAAGTTATGGCATTAGAGTTGCCATTTACCAGGTGTAGATTTATGTAAAACAGGAAAATAAGATTAGTTTTCCTTCTTTTCCTCATTTTTCCATAGCTTTTTTCTTGTCCTTCGTTTTTTACTTTTTAGTCCTTGTATGTTCTAATTTTCTCTTTCCTTTTCCTCATTTTACCTTCATTCTTTTGCTTGTTTGTGTGGTTTTTTTTGTTTGTTTTTTTGCAGATTCCTAATTCAAAGCCTGTAATAATACCTACTTAATGGAGATTAATGAATAATATGATCTTTATTTGTCCTTTCACATAAAAATATAGACCAAGCATTGTAACGGTTCCTGTTTGTCATTTCGAACTCCTGAGTTAAAAAGAACTTTCAAATACTAATGCTTGGGTCACTTTGATAGTAATGCTTTCTTACTTTGTTCTGTATGCCAGAATCTCTATGGTTGACAGAGTAAAACACTTATTTATCGTTCCACTGAATTTGAAATTAGGCGTTTTATGCATTCCCAAAGCAATCTTCAATAGGAGCTGAGTTTCATTTGTTCTTTCCCCATTTAGATGCCGAGCGGGAGACTTTTCCATGCAGCTGCTGTGATTCAAGATGCAATGTACATTTTTGGAGGGACCGTGGACAACAACGTACGCAGTGGGGAGATGTACAGATTCCAGGTAAGTGGGAATGATTGCTCAAATACCCTAAAGTAGATTCTTTGTTATAAATTATTTTCCTCATAGATAATGGGCTCATTCTTAAATTCTTGTCTTGCAGTTCTCAAGTTACCCGAAGTGTACGCTTCATGAGGATTATGGCAAACTGTGGGAGAACCGTCAATTTTGTGATGTGGAGTTTATTTTGGGCGAGGTTTGTGAAGCGGAAGCTATTCCTCAAAACTGATGACTGATATTAAAACCTGATGACCTTGTTGTCCAATTAACCTCTGCGTTTTCTTATTGGGTTTCCCGTTTGTTGTGTTTACAGAGAGAAGAGAGAGTCTTGGGGCACATAGCCATCGTTACTGCGAGGTGTCAGTGGCTACGGAAAAAAATCCTGCAGGCCCGAGAAAGGCAGCGACAGGTCAGAGTCAGAAACATCGTTTAAATTAAACGTAGAATCTGTGCCCTGAATTTAAAGTTGTTGTTCAGAGAAACTCTTTATTCACACTAATTGATATTGAGCTATTTTACCAGGAAGAATGAGCAGAAATCTTAATTTCTGGATGTGCAGAGATTGGCAGTGATATTCACAGCAAAATGGAACTTCTACAAAGTTTTGTCTCAGTGCAAAACGTTCTTAATGCAAACGTTCACCACACTTAATATTTTGCATTTATGAAAAAGTTAAGTTAAGCATTTAAGTTAATGTACACTTGTCTGTTCAATTTAACATTATTTTTACTGTAATGTTATTATAGCAAGTAGACTAACTTGGTTCACTGTATGTGCAAATAAAGCAACAAAGTAATTTTCTTTCTCATAAGAGCCTTCGTCTCAAGAGACAGGATGACATTTAGTTTGCCTTTCTCTGACTGAACAGTTAAACCAACATGCGCTTGAACCTCTATTTGTTTTAAATACCTTTAAAATGCATATTTAAGTAATACATTTTTGTTGACAAGATACCGGTGAGCTAAGTTGCTGAAAAAAAAGAGACATAACTTGTTGTTTAGAAGAGGACCAAACGTGAGAGCAGCGAAGAAAGCGATGAGGGATCAGCTGGCCTAAAAGACGCCCCAGCAGGCAGTAAGCCATCGGGCACACCACCGCTGCTGGAGGTATTCATCAGGGAGGCAGAAGCTCAGCCCTTTGAAGTCCTAATGCAGTTTCTGTACACGGACAAGATTCAGTACCCCCGCAGAGGTACTCCTGACCTTTCCTCGTTTATGTAATAAATGCAACTAGAGTTTTAATTATTATTATTCATGTATTGTCACACAGGTCATGTCCAGGACGTTCTTTTGATAATGGATGTGTACAAACTCGCTCTCAGTTTTAAGCTCTCTCGACTGGAGCAGCTTTGTGTTCAGTATATTGAGGCTTCAGTGGATCTTCAGAATGTTTTGAGCGTTTGTGAAAATGCCAACAAGCTCCAACTGGACCAACTCAAGGTATAGTCCAGTTTAAAAAAAACAAACAAACAAGAAAATGGATATAAATTGTGCTTTTAGTGACCTCTAGTGGTTTGATGAGGCTTTAGCTCAAATTTATTTTGGTTTATCATGTTGTTCTTCAATATCCGAGAAGTTAGGGAAAGATTAAATAATAACTTTTGACCCTGACGCCAAGGAAATATTCCCTTCTCCAGGAACACTGTCTCAACTTTGTGGTGAAGGAATCCCATTTTAATCAGGTGATCATGACCAAAGAGTTTGAGCATCTTTCCACCCCGCTGATTGTGGAGATAGTGCGGCGGAAGCAGCAGCCTCCCCCCAGGGTTTATTCAGACCAGCCTGTGGACATCGGCACCTCTCTGGTTCAGGACATGAAGGCCTACCTGGAGGGGGGAGGTCTGGAGTTCTGTGACATTATTCTGCTGTTAGACGGAAATCCTCGACCTGCACACAAAGCCATACTTGCAGCTCGATCCAGGTACTGGAAAACGTAGTCAAGTTTTTTCTGATCAGCTGTTGACAGTGCTGATACCCCTGGAACTGTTCCCACAGTTAATGTTTTATAAATTTTATGTTATTAAATAAAATAAAATAAACGTAATAATCGTAACGTGTAAAGAAGAAAAAAAACCATGGTTGAAATTTAGTTTGACAAACTTTATCCAAACATAATTGTGAGCTGATACTCACAATTGCGGTCGCCTGTATGAAGCATACCCAAGATATTTTGATGATAGAACTGCTTGTACACATTTATTGACTAAAGTTCTGTACTTCGACTAGGCCACTATGACACATAAATAAGCTTTGATATTAGGTGTTGTGTTTATCATGGGGCTCCCATCACTTTGTTTCTCTAGTGGAGAAAGAGGTTTTTAAGGTGAAGCTGTATTAGTTTGCATCCGTTTACTCCTAAGCTAAATCCTGAAGAAAGTCTTTCACACTTTTATTTCGAGGTATCAGATTTCAGGGGGTATATATACTAGAACGAATGTACCATTTTAAAAGCAATGCATACATTTCCTTCTACTTTAAAGTTCTGTTCCACTGTGTGTTGATGGATCACATCAAATCCCAATAAATACAGATATGTACAGCATATCTGTACAGATGTACATTTCCTATCGGCGGCCTTTGGTTTCCAGTCATCCTAACAAAAGTCATATACTGATATTCCAGTTACTTTGAGGCGATGTTCCGTTCCTTTATGCCAGAAGACGGTCAGGTGAATATATCCATCGGCGAAATGGTCCCAAGCAAGCAGGCCTTTGAATCCATGCTACGCTACATCTACTATGGTGACGTCAACATGCCTCCGGAGGATTCTCTGTATCCTTTTCAAACTGAAAATGGCCTGTAATTAAATACTGACAACCATTGTTGCAATCAGGTAAAATTAAATGGATATCAGGGTAAAAATATATTTCTTCTGTTAAAATGGGTTATACAGAAATGCTGTGCCCAACCACTCAGTGCCATTATTTTTTTTTATATCTGTTGAACGGAACAGAAAATTATTTGATGAATATAAGATCAAACTACAGAATCTCTTAATTTATAAATGACAAACTTCTCATGAAAAAGGGTATATTTATTTCTCCCTCTCTTACACACGATAAGTTGTTTCAGGGAGTAAAAATAGTGTTATGTTTTTGATTTATCTTATGTGTAGCATTACTTTCCTTTTGTTGAACCTATGTTTGGTTATCAGATCTGTTTTACTGACCGGTTTTCTCCATACATAAAAAGCTTTGCTCCTTGATCCTCGATAACCAGCTACCTGTTCGCTGCTCCGTATTACTACGGCTTTTCTAATAACCGCCTCCAGGCTTACTGTAAGCAGAACCTGGAGATGAACGTGACCGTGGAGAACGTCCTGCAGGTATTTCTATCTATCACCCTGGATGATCTGTGACCTAATTGGGAAAACAATCTCTTTCTTGTCGAATAATGATTTTGTTTTCCCCTTCTCTTTGTAAAAATCTTTCTCCCCAGATCCTTGAGGCAGCAGACCAGACACAGGCTCTGGACATGAAGAAGCACTGCCTCCACATCATTGTCCACCAGTTCATCAAGGTGGGTGGGCTCGTATCAGCAGCCTTGGGTGTGTGCTGCCCACTCAGTGCAGCTGAGCTAACCCTCTAGTCTTTGCGGAGAAACTGACATGTTTGACCTCTCAGTGGATTGTGCTTGTTTTCTTGGTGGAGAGGAGAGTGTTTACAGCTTGGCCGGCTGTGTAAGCACCTCATCAAAGAGCGATGGGGCGCCACAGTGGGAAACGGATTATTGTTTATCTTACGAAACAGCCAAACACTCAATTTTCACTTTTCGTTACTGGAGTGTTTGCTCGTCTGTTTTTTTTTAAATTTATTTTTTTACGTCCTTGTCGTATTTTATGCATGTGCAATCGGTAGCTTCTTATCACCCCTTTTTTATTCTGTCATTGTCCAAATTTTTTAAACATTTTTCATTTTTGTTTTGTTCTCCCCTCCCAAAGGTGTCCAAGCTTCCCAACCTGCGGTCTCTCAGCCAGCTGCTGCTGTTGGACATCATTGAATCTCTAGCTACGCACATATCAGACAAACAGTGTGCTGAAGTGGGCTCTGATATTTAGGGTAACTCAGAGAAGAGCTATTTACTTCTAAGAAGCTATAAATCTCCCACTTATCTACTTCAGTTAAATCCTGCAATGCCAGAATTATTTTTAATTGATTTATGCTTTATGAGTTTTTATGTTTTTTGTTTTTTTTTGCCCATGCATGTCTGACTTTTGTACCTTTTTTTTACGAAATCTACGCAGCATCTTGTGTGTCACTGTGTTTAAGGCAGCAGCGAAAACAAACCAGAATGTGGCTTAAAATGTTAAATGCTGCAAAACAAATCTTCTTTTTACTTCCTTTGACCTTTATTTTTAGCATTTATATTAGCATTTATTTCCTTTTAACCCATATGCACCTTACTGTTCATGGTTGTAACCATATGTCCAAAATACATTTAAGTATCATCTTGTTTGATCCTCAGGCAGTTTAGATGCCATCCAGTGGATAATTTATCGCTGTCTTTGTTATTCTCCCTGTATTATTCTCAGCTGTGACACGGTCTGCAATATGTGGTGTAATGGATCAAAGTCATATAGAAATTCTCACAATGTGTAAAATCTGTTTCATTATGTCTGTGAGATGAAAATGTTACCAGTACTAACCAAAAAATCTCTCCACTCATCATTACAAGCGACTATGTATTTGTAAACATGCCATTAGGGTTGAAATGCATATGTCCATGTATGATTCATGTCTTTAAAGCCTTAATAAACCGAATTTTAAATCTGTCATGCTGTGCTTGGGGTGTGTTTATTTCCAAGTTCTTGGAAATAAACTCATTAATCTATCTGACTATTCAAAATATTAAAAATTAAATATATTTTTGGTTGGTAATAGCTCTTACTCAGGTATTTGTGAGCATGAACTGTTGCAATGTTGCTTTTTTAGCATATCAAGCCTTCAATACTTTTAGAAAAGTCAGTGAATGGTTTCCTTAGATGTGAAAACTGTTATCTATTAGAATATTGATACAATAACTGTGAGAATATCTGTTTATGCCTCTCTCTGGAGAAATTCAAGTTAATCAAAAGAAAAGTGAAAAGCCAGACTACATTGTTTAACTGGGATCAGGTTAGAATGTTGACTTTAAATCTGCTTCTATAGCTGGATGAATCTAATCTATAAACATTTGATTTGTTTATAACATAATATAAAGTCTCTTTACAAAACAGCCTTTGAGAGAAGGTACTTTAAAATTAAATGAATTGAGTTAACTTGATTCAAAACTGCTGACTTTATTTCAATTCTATAGTGGTTTTCTAAACAAGCAGTTGGACAATTTGCAAGTTATCTGGTTGGCTAAAACCCTGCAACTCAAGTAATGTAAATCCATAAAGGGTGCTTAGTTTTCTGCCCCATTTTTGTTTCTTTACAAAAAACATATAGATCAGAGCATTTGGAGCTCAACCATGTCACCTGTATCTGTATGCAGATACAGGTGACATGGTGAGCAAGTTTTTGACCCTGAACTTGTTAACGCAGAGAAAATAAAACGTATGGGGGACAAATTGTCTATTAAGGAAGCCGTTCCAAAAAAACCCAAAAACTAAACTTTGTATTTAACTTTATTATAAATTAATATTTTTATGTAAAATATGAACTAGTTGAATGAGCTGGCTGTTGAAAAATACTTTCGGTTTATGTATATCCTTTAGACATTTATATTTTCTGATGAGCTTCATGTCTTTCAGGTTGGAAGGTCTCTTTGAGAGAATCTATAGATCAGATCTATAAATCAGATTCAACCCAAGACTTGATTAGAATATAAACATTAATGGGTTTAACTGGATCTTAATCTTAGAAAGCTGTAATCTGAAACTTTTGAACACCTTTGTTTCTCTCAATAAATGCAAAAACCATGTGAACACCCAGAATCCATTCTAACTTTGTGCAAGTAAACATTTTATGGATGCATTTTGATTGAAAATAAAAATACATATCACCTAAGAAAAAAACGAATAACAAATAAAGTTGCCTGAGTTTCTAGCAGTCAGTCTAGACTTAATTCAGAAAGGACCAGCGCTTCTAACACTTTGAATGGTTCAGTGGAGTGAACACAAAGTGCTTTTCACAGTTCAGACATTTGAGACACTTGGCAAATAAAGTGCTCCCATTTTGGTTCCTTTAGTATGTGAATGTATGTTTCAAAAACAAATCTTGGTAGTTAGGTCAATGCAAAAAAGAAAAGAAGTGAGAAATTAATAAACTTTATGAAAGTACTGAAGTTATACTTAAACTGCCAATGACTTTATTAGCAAACAAAGCTTTTATTTCTTTTTGTGTTTAAGTGTGTTTATGAGTATCCTGTTCCCATTTTCCACGGTGTCATTCATTTAACCTAAATCCTGCACACATGCTCAGTGGACCTGGAATTTCACTGGACCTACATGGTTTCATTTTAAAACAGAATTCATTAGTCACTGTGATGACATTGAATGCTGAAACAAAACAGTGGGTCTATTGTCGAGCCTCAGTCCGGGATTAACGGGTGCATAAAAAAAAAGAAAAAAGAAGAGTGTAGAAGAGCGCCTTCCCAAAAACTGGGACGGGCTGCAGAGTCTTTCTGGAACTCTCACTCATCGTGTTACAATAACTTGAACAGAAGAATCACAGCACACGGTGTTTGCCAGAGGAAACCGAGGATGGTTTTTCTAACAACGAAAATGATGGAGAGAAGTGCACTGTTTGTGTCATTTGGGAGCTATGTCACTTCTCTGGTCACTGCTTTTTTACCGCTGTGGAAAACCATGAACTCGGATCTCAATGAGGTAGAGAACTGGTTTTCAGGGCTGTGGCTCACCTGCCTCTACACAGACGAGAAGGGGATTCAGTGTAAGGCATACGATTCGGTCCTGGGTCTTCCACTGGATCTGCAGATCTCCAGGGTGCTCGTGTTGATATCTATCGGAACTGGAGGCTTTGCCCTGGTGACGGCTTTCCTAGGTCTGCAGGGTGTGAAGATGTGTGTGAGGAAGCCGGGTGTGAAAAGACGGCTCCTCATCTTCAGCGGGGTGGTGACCTGGGTGTCAGGACTCACCATGCTAGCTCCTGTTTCCATCCTGGCGTACACAACGGTGGTGGAGTTCTGGGATGAAGGTTTTCCTGGCGTGATGCCTCGGTGGGAGTGTGGAGAGGGGATGTTCTCTGGATGGTTTGGGGGTCTGGGACAGGTCATTGGAGGAACTCTGTTTTTTGTGGCTGTGTGCATGGGGGACCACGACCTGGAAAGACTGAGTGTGCCGGTCAGTCCAGAGCTGAAGCCCGGGACAAGGTGCTACCTGAAGACGGAGGTTCTGTAGCTTTCTGTGTCCCATCCACATTCATTTGGAAGAACAGTAGCATGTTTTCACAAGTCATAAGATAATTATATTTTAAATTCATAAAAGTTGCAATATTATGGGCATTTTTTATACTATTTTGTTTGTTTCTGATGAGGAAACAGTCTGTGAATTGTTACCTGATGCAACTGTTGACATCTATTAAACTTATACAAGACTCTTAATAAAACCAGCTGATTTTATTATTTAGAGTATATATGCTACTTTACAAGTATTTGGACACTTTGAACGTCTCTAGATTTTGTTACATTAGAACGGCTCATTAGAGACATTAGAGACTCCTCATGCAACAAACAATTGTTTGTGTTCTGCCCCCTTTACTCCCGATGTGTCCAAATAAACCAAATTGCATCCAATCTTCATTAATCCCACAATAAGGAAACAGATGTAGGATTTGTCATAAAACCATATTACAATCTTTGAACATTTCACAAAGCACTGTTCAATTTATTATCTTTAAATGGAAAAAAAAAGTGTCAGTGCAAAACTTAACACGACATGTCAGCCCATTTAAACTGCCGGCAAGAAGAGCATTAATCAGAGACGCGGTAAAGAGAACCTTGGTAACTCTGGAGGAGCTGCAAAGATCCACACTTCAGATGGGAGAGCCTACTGCTGACCGGCCTCTTTTCACTCTTTATGGAAGAGTGGCACTGTCCAACTTTGGAAGAAAACCTGTTAAAAAAACCTGTTAAAGGTGGTATAAGCCTTGAGACTGGGGTGTGGGTTAACCTTTAAACAGGACAATTATTCCAAACACACAGCCAAACCAACAACGATTTGTTTTAATCACATGTCCAAACCTTTTAACATACAAGCCCAACTTTTGAGATTTGAGTTACTTGTAGTCACAGAAATTCAGTTGAAGTAAAAATGCAAAAATATCATCTTAACAGGAACCTTTTTTATTTTTAGCTGCTCTGCAATAAACTAATGACACAACACTTGTAAATGGCTGTTTGTAAATCATTGAAGATCTAAAACATAAAAAAAGGGGTCTTGGGTTTGCGTAATAAAATGAAAGGCATACATAAGGATCCATTTTCAGCACCTGGTTGTTCTGCACATGTTTTAGGTGCTAAAATATGTCAGGTTCTTCTTCTTCTTCTTGTTGGATTTTATTGGCGGTTGGCGACAAACTTATAGTAGCATTACCGCCACTTACTGGTATGGAGTGTGGTTCGAGATGGTCTATAAATAAATACTATATATATACACACACACACACACAAATACACTTATACATTACTATTTATTCTACCCCTCTATATTATTCATACATTCACACACACATCTATTATAATCAAATTCTATGAAATAATTTTGTCCTTTTTAAATATCTAATAACTATTTCTATTTGTTTACTCCCCAAATTCTTCAATATATGTAATAAATTAATCTTCTCTTTAATATGTTCAAATTCCCTCTTCATATAACTTCTTTCTCTTTCATACCCATGACATTCTAACATAACATGTTACATTTTTTCTAACGCTCCACAGTGTTCACATTTGCCAGTATTATGTTTTTCTATTTTAAAAAGTGTATAATTTAGTGCTGTATGACCAAACCTTAACCGTGTTATTACTCTTTCCTCCTTTCTATTTCTTCTACCATTTCTTTTTTCTCCTACTCTCTTCTGAATTTTATAAAACCATCTTCCTGTTTTTTCTTCATCCCACCTTTTTTGCCATTTTTCCATCAGTTTTTCTTTAACAAAACTCTTTGCCTCAGATTTACTTAATTTAACTGTAAAACTTATAGGATTTTGAATTGCCCTCTTTGCTATTTTATCTGCCCTCTCGTTTCCTTCTACTCAAATATGTGCTGGAATCCACACAAATATAACTATTAACCCTATATTTTGGATTCTGAATAATGTATGAAATATTTCAAAAACGATGTCCATCCTACTATCTGACTGATTATATTTTAAACTTAATAATG
>JAVLVB010000003.1:4255324-4288498 GCA_032876305.1 Orestias chungarensis
TTCTTCATTTTTACAAACTACCAATAGGTTTCCGTCTCTCAAAATCTTTACCATTTCTACATCTCCAATCTTCTTTTTGATTTCTCTTGACACCACAATGGGGCTGATGTTATCCTGTTGTCCCTCATTCTTAAGTCTTAATATTATTTTAAATTCCTCCCTCACAACTTTCCTCCGAACTATCCTTTCTTCTTCTGAGGTACTTCCTTCCAGTTCTCGTTTATTTCCTTGATTATCACCAATTCCCCTTCCTTTATCGATTTTATTTCTTTCACGTCCTCTCCCTCTTCCTCTCCCCACTGGCGTCCACCCTCCAAAATCCATGTCTTCCTCATTTCCTACCTCCATTTCCATCCGAACCATTCACATACCAGTTTATGCTCAATCCGCCTTTTCCAAGTCCGATATATTTTTTGTTTTGTTTTTGCCGCCAAAAACTTCTCTCCTTCAACTCCTTCTTCTAATTCTTCTTCTTCCATCTGTCAGGTTCAGTCCTTTCAGTATGTTTTATAGGTTGTCCACAGGGGTCACCTGAGCCACGCCCAGGTGCACCTGATCACCAGGTGCACCTCATCACCAGAGACGAGTCCTGGAGGATTAAAAGGAGTGGTGGACTCAGTTCTCATCGCCTGAGTATTAGTTGCATTTGGTAACGTACAGCTCTGAGCCATTCTTCTTGTGTCAAGTTTTAATCTCCAGTTTAGTTTTTTTCTCTAGCCTTCTCTGTAGTTTGAAAGTCACTAGTTCCATGTTTTGTTATTTTGATACTTTGATAATTTTTTTACTTTGCCTTTTTTCCCCTTCGACGTTCTCATCGCTTCCTGTGCTCCCCTCTCCCCAGGTCATCCACTGAGTCAGTATACTCACCTTACAGAAAACTCTCCGGTCTGCAAAATCATCTGGTTTCACCGCTCCTTCCTCCAGCTCTGTCTACTCGCTCTCCTTTATCCTCTCTCCGCCGCACACAACCCCTTGGACAACCAACCGCAACATTACTGGAAGGACTCGCCACTCAATCCTCCTGGCGTTCATCAAGTAAGATCGTTCCTGTTCATTCTTCCCATCCGTTCCTTGCACAATGTACCAACTCTGCTTACCTCACAGTGTTCCCGGTTTCCCACGTTGTCCTCTGTTCTTCCGAATACCGTTTTTCTCTGGTCCCCGCCTCTCTAGGACATCTCAAATTATCCTGTTCCCTGTTGTCACTTCACCAAGCTCTCACTGCTGTCGGATTACTCGCCTGTGCTTCCCGTTGGCATCAGACGTCCTCATCTCTGGTGCCTTTGCCGTTGTCGATCCCGCTGCTGATCACCGCTGGTTCCCATTGCCGCTGGTTTCCGGCCTGCTGTTTATTCCCCTGGTCCAAGAACACATCATCCGTTCCAATAAATCCTTATTATTATACTCCTGAGAGTTCTCTGGTTTATGTGGGTCCGCAGACTAAACATTATGACAATATCAAGATGTCTGTCCTTTTTAAAACAGATTGTCACCAATGTTGTCTGTGAAACTAGGCACATAGATTTAAGATCAAACCACTTATATGGCTCAGGTGTTTGACGAAGGTAAAATTCTCTGAAATCTGGTGACACTTCCACCCATGCTTCATGTTTGTGCTAGAAGTCTTGTTCTACTTAAGTGAAACAACCCGTTTTTGTTTTGGACTGTTTAAATTGTAATGTGGAGGTGCTGTGAGCTTTACAACGCCTTTCTATCCCAGGAGGCATAAATTGAGCAATTCTTCATAGATCTCCAACATGTCAGCCTCCAGAAAGATACTTGGCCTAGAGGCTGACAGTCATCTGCAAGCATAATGAAGCTGCTCACTTCAGTTCACTACCTGCCTCTGAAGTTCCCGTTTGTGACAATAGACAAAAACTAGTTGCTTCATCCACACCACATCCCTATGTGGATTGAATTTAGACCTTCAGCTTGTGTGTTGGTGATGTTTGATTTTTACCTGAAAGTTAATGCCAAGACTGTTAACATTGGATAACCTTTTAAAGGTTATCCAATTTTTTTTGTTTCCCCCCCCAAAAAACTCACTCTCTGGTTAAAGACTCTCAAAAGTTAATTTCCCTTCCTTTATTTTCTCCAGAAAGTCTTGTTCTCTTGAAACTCAGCCAGTATGTTAAGCTATGAAATTGTGTAATAAAAAAAAAAAAAGCAAAAAATGTTGATAAACAAATTGGAAAAAAAAGTGAGCAATCTGTTTTAGTATTTATGCTTCCTGCACTTTAATGCAATTTCTTGTGCGAAAACGTAGCACAATATCACCCCCATGGTGAATATGTTCTCCTTGGTTTATGAATAAGTTAAAGTGTCAAGCAGAAAGTTAAGCCATATCTTAAAAAAACATTTAATACCTAACATGCGCTTGTCATCTCCTTCAGAGGAGGCACAATCCATTTTTGTTTAATGGTGTATGTGTTTTGGATGATGTAGTTTCTCGTGCATGTAATTTCTTCTCTTACGTTGATGGATCACCAAATTTAACACAGTTTACTTTACCACCTGCAGTTTATTATAAACAAGCCAGCATGGATTTAGCAAGCAAGAGCTTTTAATTGCCCAACCAGCTGCTTTTGGAAATTATGTGGTGGTTTTGGTTTTTGATGAGTCCTCAAACTAGATCCTAATTACTAATTGAATTACTAATTAAAACATTTTAACAAAATGTTAGAAATCCCAAAGTCGCTATTTGGTTTAAACAATTAATTTCTCTCCCAAACAACTAAAACCAAGTGAACAAAAGACAAAGCACCTGCCAACGCTTTATTTATGAATGCTGATTACTTTACATTATAAGCGAGCTGGCTGTTGAAATTTCTGCCTCTAGTCTCATTGGTGCTTGGTAACAAAACGCTCCACTCACTACCCACTCAATCTTCCTCCTCAAACAAATTCTATTTTTACTTTTTTGCAAGCCTCTTCCTCATTTCCCTGTCAATCGGTAAACCATACAAAACAGTAAAAACCAGTTTCAGCACTAATCTGTTGATCATTTAGCAAGTTCAATCAAGTAAAACACTATTCAGAACAAACCAGAGATAATCAACATACCTGTCTGATGTGTGGACATTGTAAATATGTAACTTTGAGATATAGCTGCGGTCACCTCAGCTTAGTTTTGAAATAAACATAAGTTACCTAGTGCCACCATTTCTATTGTAGCTTGTATACAGTAAGCATGCAGAGCCCTGATCTCTAGAAAATTGCTTGCAAATTCGAATTGTTATTTGAATAACGTCTCCCCATTAACTTCTTTCTAACATTTCACACTAAAAAGGTAATAAAATTATGTATGATTCATGCCAGTATTGTATCAGGTTAATATCGGTATCGGACAAACCTAAAGACGTCAATATTTGTATCGTATTTGAAGTAAAAAAGCTGTAATAGGATACCGCTACTGGGAGTGTAAAGTTCATATTTTGCAAGTAAAATCCATTCCAAAACATAAAAAATATTACCTTGTAAAAAAGTTAAAAACCTTTTTTTAAACGTACTTTTAGTAGTTTCTGTATTTGAGAGTTCTCCATGTACAGTATGTCCTCTATTAACACCGAGAACCATGTGTTGTGTTCGACATCAGCTTAGACACACTTTTACACACATGCCCGAACACACACAGAGCAACACAAACACACATTGGTGTGTGTAAGTGCTTGTCATCTGTCTGCACCCTGTACAAAAACAATCGCACCTATGTGGCCAAAGTTATTGCTTTTCTAACCCATTACATCTAAGATTCTTCTTCTAGCCTAGTTAATTTGGTATTATCACACTGACAGTGTGTCTTAACGAGAACACTTTAAACTGCTGAGGTCATCGTTTCAAGAAAAATGAATCTGTAGTTCTCAGGTGAATGACCTTGTACCAAGATAAGTACAATGTCTCTGACAGTGGCATAAAGAAGGGATATATTATGACTGTATATGTACGTGTTCTCTTTTTTTCCTTTCAAACACCTCACTGGTACATTTTTTTACTGAAAAGCTATTTCCAGTATTTGAACATGAACTAATGTAAGCAAACATCCAACTAGTGGGGTTTGATGATGAACAAGCTGTCAAAGCGGTTGGCATTGTAAGAAATGGCAAATATTTACAGACATGGCTTGCCATACATAACAGAACTTTGCATCTATTGCAGCAAATACAATTTTTTTATCTCTCTCTTCCAATAACACTGCAAAACATGAAGCAAATTACAGCTGGTTTAGTGTTTGTAGTAGTTTTTTTTTAGGTGTTGTGTCCAGAATACAATTTAGCAATGTCAAGATAGAAGAGTTTCACAACAGTTGATGCATGCACTGCAGCCCACTGCATGCAGAGGAATAATGCAGTGCAGGGAGTGAGCAGTCTGCATGCCGTGCAGCTAGGAAGGAAGCAGGTCTTTGATCAGGTTTAACTGGCAAGTCAGGTCTTTGAGATCTGAGGGGGAGGCTGAGAGGGTCTGAAGGGAACAACAAGCAGCTGAGAGAGAAAAGGAGAGAGGGAAACAGGGTGCCTCTGCTCAGGGAAAGAGAAGACGAGTGGTGGGAGGACACGAGCAGGGAACGGTGAGGATTCATGCTGTGTTAGCATCCCCTCAGCAACTCCATCAATACTGCACACAGCTGAGAAACTGGCACAGGTCCTCCGTGCTGCATTTTCAGGCTCACCCAGAGAAAGAGAGCGACTTCCTCGACCGGTCAGCTCAGTTCTTGTGCTGGGGGGGTACTTTAGTGAGGGGCAGAACATACACATGCAATAAAACACACACTGACAGATTCTCACTGGAACCTCTGCTGCATGAAGAAGCCGAGAAGGGACACACGATCTGGGAATACTCTAAAGGAAAGAGCCAATCCTGGAGAGGGACAGCGAGGAAACTCTTGCTGCCATGCCCCGCATGGGAAGCTGAGCTGTGGGAGAGTTTGAGAGGATCTCAGTGCACCTGCTCCTTGCACACTGGTAAGCTGATTTGTTCCTTTCACAATCAGGGAAATGTATCCCAGCATAGTTATTTTTTTGTCACATTATTTTGTCAAGCTCTTTGTAAAATTAGAAAAAGCCTCGTTTAAGGTGTTTTTTAATTTTTGGAAATAAGTACTTTTTCCTTGAGTCACAAACACCGTGTGTTAAGAGTTTATCAACTGAAATTACACAGCAGAATGTTATCAGTTCTCATCACTTTTGTTAGATACAATAAATAAGGTCAATCTCTTTTGGGATGCCTTTAAATATCAGCAAATGTCTCTCAATGTGTTTTTTATATTTAGGTTTGCGCTTTTCGCTGAAAATGAAAGGTAGAAAATGTATGTAGAAGCACAGCTCCGCTGCAGGGATGCACACCCCTTTATAAAGCTCAGTTTTAGTTTTCCATGACATCATGGAGAGGTTAACGCTGGCAAAGTGATCTGAAAAAATTCACTTGTGCCTTTGTCCTGCAGCTGTGGCTTTGGGGAAGTTACTAAATACTCAGGGTTATATACATGCATCTTAAGATGATTTTAACACTGCTGTATGAAATACTTGAGATATTTTCTATTGCACCTGGCACCTGATTTGTACATTATTTTTACAACTCAGGGTTTGCTTTTGAATTCCTTTCAACGCTGTGTAACTGTGACCTTTGTAATCGGGTCAAAATATGGCTTTCATCTTAGGCATCACTTCCTGATTCCCTTTTTGTTTAGTTATTTTCAGCATAGTCTAATGCCAAGTTGTGCTGGAGTTGTTTAACAATAGGAAAACAAACATTACCCTTTTAAAACTGTGATAAACTTTCTTAAAATGTATGAGGCACCTTACACATCATAATTTGTTAGTGACACACATCTTAGCTGAAGTGAGTAAAAAGGCTTCTTGGTATCTTCCCTTTTACTCCCATTACCTTCCCTTGTGATCAAACAAGGGTAAATGACCACAGTTACCTTTAAAGTTAAAACGTGGTTTGTCGTGGCTTGTTTAAGTTGACTGCACAAACATATAGGGTTTCACTTGGTTCAAATTGAAAACACTTGCTCAACAACTGCTTTGCACAACCTGAAGATAATTCCTAAGTCTTGTCTCATGTTTCCAAAACCAGGAGAGCATGCAGTCTATGAGTGACAGAGAAGTGGGAAAATATAAGCTGTTTCAAGTTCTTGTCCTTTTATTAGCTCCCTACCAGATTAGCTGTTGTATTTAAGTGTTTTGATTCCCAACAAGGTAATTCTTTCCTTTTACACATTTTATATAATTTAGAAATTATGACATGTTTGTGGTTCTATTACTTTCTATGTATAGTGGCTCCAAAAACTAAAATTTTGAAATACAGTTTATCTCATAACAACCAAAATCCTCAATATAGTTAATTAGGATCTTGTGCAAATCTGTTCATCAGCATAAAAATAGCACTGCCTACAGTGAAACATGGGTGTGGCAGCATTATGCTGTTGGAATGCCTTTCCATTGACAGTGAGCAAAGAGAATGGTGAGAAAAGATTTTAAGATTTGACAGAGATTTCATCCCAGGTTAATCTGATGTTAAAATATGAGAATCTAAAAAAATCATCTTAAATCCAACTGAGAAAACAATAATGATATAATGAATAATAAAACAACAAATCTATTATATGGAATATGTATAGTATAAAAGCTTGGATTAAAGGTATGTGCACCTCTAACTAGTAATTTACAAAAGTACTTTCCGATTTAACTAGTTTGCACAGAAATTTGTTGACCTTCAGACATTAAACTTGGTCATCATTAATAGGATAAAATACAGGCCAATAGTGACAATACAAAAAGTATTGGAAGTTTTCAATACTTAAAGAAAAGAATAATCTAAGAGGTCTATAAGTGAATTGAAGAAGCTGCAGGAGTTTCCAAAGACTTGGAGTTAAGCTTTTAGTTAGGCTAAAAGATAGAAAGCTTTTGATACAAAGAACATATCCAGGCTTCGCTACAACCTCCCTAAACCTTGTTTAGGATTATACATCTCATAGAGTTATTTCAAAGTCATTATTTTACTTAAATCTATAAAAAAGAGTATACTGAACTTATTCATGACATACAGGTTCACTTAAACTAACTGGCTTGGTATTGAGAGTTTTATTCAGAAAATCTGCCAAGTTGCTCATTATAACTTTGGGGTAGATGCAGAGATCAAGAGCTCAGGTGGGAGAATCTTTTCACCTATTCTAAACTCCATGAATATGTAAGAATAGCAGCAGGAAAATCATAGTTGTATAAAACATTAAAAAAGAGATGATATGCTGTCATATTTACAAAATGCTTGGAGTTTATAAAAACTGTCATGGTGTAAAACATGGCAGTGGAAGCATCATACTGCCGGTTTTTTTGTTCTTTATTAGGGACAAGGACGCTTGTCACAGTTGATGGATAAGACTAGAGACAGTCTCGACCAAAGAATAGAAACATAGAAACAATAGCACAACATGCAGCTCCAATTGCAGTGAAAAGTTGTTTTCCACAAGGCTGTGGGGGAGGGTCCAAAACACATGCATGCCACACTTTTCAGATTTGTTCATAAAAAATGGCAACAACTTACTTAATGTAACATCAGGGTGAAAAATGGCTATTTCTGAGTTATTAAATGTCACATTGTATCACATTTGAAGTTTTCAACAAGATCAGCCCCTGCTGACATTTACCAATGCAATCAGTTTGAGATTCAGTGACATTCTTCATTGTACTGTGATTCCATCACTGACTGCAGATCCCTGTATGAAGGGAGAGCTCGGCTCTGACTGATGGAAGTGACCTTTGGAGGGAGTGTAGACCTTTTGGCTGTTCAGAGTCCATTAACGAGCCGGGCCTCCCCATTTTCAACCAGGAGCTGATTTTCGCTAATTCTGCCCTTCAACATAATTCCAGTAACCGGTAGCACATTCGTAGTGAGACTGACAGCTTGTTTGCTGGCAGGATTACTTGCACTGCTTGGGGACAGGTCCAAAAGCGGGATCTGCGTCATATGTTGTGACGACCAAATCTGCTTAACCTACTTTGGTTTGGTTTTTTTTTGCATAAAAATATCTTGGGTTTGTTGAAAGTCCAAAGTGAAATAGCTCCCGGCTTTCTATAGTTGTTCATCAAAATTTCAGCAGTGACAAATTATTAAAGTGCAACATGTGAGATGCAACTCTTTTTCCATGCAGTTGTTCACTCGAGGAAGAGATTTAGGCTGTTTTGTGTTTTTAAGTGAAATCTTTGACATGTTTGGCGCCTGCTAAAGGAAAGTTTAAATGATTGGATCAGTTTATGTGAAAATACAGAAAAAACAAGGTTCCCTATCTGAAAGACCCTAAATATGGTTAGTTAATAAACATCATTACTTGCTATAACAATGGCTATTTACTAGGATTTTCAAAGAGTATGTAGCCTACAGACTTAACAACATGGATTTGATAGCAAAGTTAATCTCAATGGTCTCTTCCAGCTTTTCCCCCCTTAATAAAATATAAATGAAATAATATCTTGTAAAGGTTTGATCGTTAAAGTTGAAGCTAACAATTTAGAGAGAAAGGAGCTAAATTCTAGGGTTTTCAGATAATTTGTCTAGTTTGTTGTTTTAAATACAATGCGTTCCAAAATAAAATATAATATAGTACATAAACTTCTTTTTAATGTTATTTCTGCTGAATTGATTTCTTGCTCCTTATTAAAATTGCATTTTGTTACGCTAAAGAAAAAAGAAAAACTCGATGAACCTTTGAAGTATAGGTTTATTTGAATATCCAGCAGTATTGAAATAAGAGACGAATTGCTGCAATAACCTGGTTGCGGAGCTGTAAACACATTAAAGACTACCCTTTGTTTTGTTTTTTGCCTTGAATCACATGTCTTTGGTCTTTGGTACGAATATATCAGACTCCTAGACTGAGACTTCCTAATATTTGTTTATTCAATCTGGCAAAGCCAGTTCAAGATTTTTAGTTTGGCCATTTGGTGGGTGCCGTTCTTCAGCTGGTTTGAATGTATGCTTGTACTCACCGTAAGGCTGAAAACTACATTTACGTTTTAGACACACAACGGCTAAACTGGATTTCAGCCTCTGAGCAGTTTCCTCTCTTTTGGAGAAATGTCCTGTCCTGGTAATGTCACTAGAGTTCTATACTTTCTCAGTGTATTCATTATTGTCTTCCCTGGAATATTGTTTGTATATCTGACACTGGGAGTCATGTTAGATTTTTTAATAATCTTTATCATTTACCAACATTTTTGTTTTCTTTCCGAAGTATTTTCAATGTTTTAGAGTGGCCCAGCCAGAGTCCTAAACTAAATTAGGTAATAAATCTCTGTAGGAGACTATTAATTTATGGAAAGGATTCCATCTTAAACCTGGAATCCAAGACCAAGAATAATTCATCCAAAGATAAGTGGCAAAGTGCAAACAGCGCATCAGCAATTATTAGAAGGCTTTGATTATTGTAAAGCCAAAAAATACTTATTTTTTTCCAATTTTTTAATAAGATGTAAATAAGAATACTTTAAAATTATTTTGTATTCTTCTCCAAACTGTGGACAGGAAATTCCTTTATAGTAATTTGTAAACTTTCTAAAAATTATGATAAGCTTTTGGTTCACTGTGACTGAAATAATGTAAGCTTAAGAAGAATAAATACAAAAAAGTCCTATAAAAATGCTTTAACACAACATATAACCTTTTTATTTTATTTTTACCCCAAAAGACTTGCATAATGTGGTAATTTTGGAGTGGTGTAACGTTTAAAAATTCCTTATGTCAAATTTAAAACTTTAGGGGTGAAATCTTAGGAATCTGAGATCTCTACACAGATACAGTCAGTCAGTTCTCAGAACTTACTTGCTCAATCATGTCAAAATGAAACTTTAAAGATAAATGTAACTGGTGGAAAAGTTCAAAATCTTCTCATGAAGGCAGCAGAAAAATCCAGTTGATCGAGTTGCACTTCGAAGTTCATTCAGCCACCTCTTTGTAGTTTTAAAGCAGCAGGTTATTAGCAGAGATCCATTTCCCATGGGTTTTCAGAAACCTTCTCCACTCCATTCAACCCGTTCTTGCCTTTTTTACGAGTTCAAGCACATTTAGATGTGCTCAGAATATCAATCAGTCTCTGCGCTTATAAAAGATAATTGGTTGATGGATTGCACCAAAGTGAGTGATGCGTGTGTCATTGTGTGTGTTGAGATTCATAGCAGTGAGCGCCACATGTGATGGGTACTGCAGTATATGTGGGTGAAATAGCAGAGTTGGCAAATGTGAAGGCCGTTTGGCAACAAAACAAGACAAGAAGGTGTTTTGAAACTTGAGGGGCCCCTGCTTCCCTTGAAACCACCGTCTGAAAGAACAGTTTATAAGTGTTGGAGTGGGGTTAATATTTAACAAGTTCCCATGAAAAATTCATGAACTAAAGCAGCAATGTGTGTGCTAATGTTCCTAATGAGCAAAATTACTTCCTTCAGACAAGAAGTTACATTTCACTGAGACATAATTAATAACAGTGGTTGATTTAGCTATAATCAGTAAATAAATAGGTAATAGTGATTTCTGTGTTGGATGAAAATGCTGCACAATTCTGCTTATTTATAAAAAATATAATCAAGAAATATGGATCCAGTTTAGGATGTATGACACAAGTATTGATTTCTTTTAAACAAAAAAAAAGTAAAATAATTTTTTTCTATTTTTGTTTTAATTGCTTACAATTGCTGGTTTTTGGTGCTTGTAAACATTTTTCCTCAGCCATGAGCCATATCATTGTCATGTCTCTTTTCCCTTCTTCGCAGACGATATAGACGAGCTGGTGTGTGCAATGGCTATCTCCGACTTGCAGTGTTTCATACCACCTGTCCTGCATCACTGTTCTCACTGTTCACAGCCAGGTCTGAGGATCTGACCACACCTCTGCTTCTCCTCCCAATCCCTCCCTCCTATCCTCCCCTTTTGCTTGGTATCGATCTTTCCTGGGCACACCATGGGAGGATGCTTCTCCAAACCCAAACCAGGTAGGAAGCATGCTTTCCAAACTTATTTAGTAAAGCAAATGTAGACTTTGAACCAGATATTCAAAAATTCAACATTTCCCAGAGATTTTTCATAAGAAAAATAAATTTTTAGTTTCTATTGTTCTACCAACCAACTTTCAGATTCAGGCAGTATCCCCAGAATTTGGTGGAAATACCTTTTTAAACGCAACGATTTTGTTAAAAACAATTTACTGATTTCACTTTTCTCGACGTAACTGGTGTAAACGAGTGAGCTTTGTAGGCTTCTTTGCTGTAACACACCATTTCATGGCTTCCCAATAACTTCTGAGATCAGAACTCTGTTGTCCTTTTGCAAATATGTAGCTTATACGGTTTTATGCTAACAAGTTTCAGTTTCCTGGCTGATGCCTCATGAATTGCCATCAAATTTTTTCACATACTGCTCTTTTCTGAGGAAGCTATCAATTTTGTAATGTGCATCAGTCCCTCCTACATGGTCCTACAAACACTACATGCTGCTGTTCTTGTACTTCCAGTTTCAATGTGTTTTCAGACTTACAAATTTCAGTGTTTATTTTAAATATAAAACTGGTCAGCATAACTATCAGACTACAGGACATGTCTGCCAAAAATTGATGTCCCCGTCTCCAGTTTCCGTTACACGCGACAATCAGGCTTTTTATGTCATTATACATTACATCCCTTAAAGTTGTGATGACACACGCACTGATATTGAAACGATGGTTGTAGTTTGATATATTGTGCAACTCTAATTTTTAATCACCTTCTAGTGAACTTTCTATGAGGAGCTGAAATTTCAACCAGACACAACAGACAGCGGAAATAGTTTTTATTAAAGATAGAATCCTGAAAGGTAGGAAACCACCAGCAACACTATCAAGATCCTCCTCAAATTAAGTGATAGAAAGACAATGCTGAAGTTAGGCTCAGTAGACAGAGATCTTGTTGGTAACTGAGTAACGTCACCCTGAATGACTGTGAGTGGTGATCCTCTGTTAGGAAGCAGGACTTGATCCAGAAATGACGAAAAATGTGCACAGTGAGAAGTTTAAGGTACGGACTCATGTACTCTGCAAGACTCGTGGATTAGTGGTCAGAAGATAGGTCGAAATCCAAAAAAGCAGACCGAATCAGGTATACATCAGCATCAGAGCACAGAAACGAGGTCAGGCACATGAAGGCAGATTCAGGCTGACTAGATCCGATGGCGAGCTGAGAGTCATAAGTCCAGATGTCAGAAACAGGATCAATGTCCAGAAGATCATTAAGCATGTAAGGTATTTGATGAGGGTAAGGAGAGACGAAGAAATCCAAAAACATAAAGGTGGTCAACAATTACACACCAGGCAATGATTGCTAAATGTTTGATTCTGGCTGTGAATCTTTAGTTTGCCAACGGCTCTACTGCCAAGACAAGTGTTTGATGTTCTCATTATACTGACAAATATGTTGCAAAATTTTCCATTACAATTGTGGATCAAGAAACATACACTATAAAACACCAAGATCATGTCAATGTGGAACTTCCACTAGGCTGTAGTTAACTATGGTGTATCTTTATTTAAAACACACGTTCATTAAATCATCTTGTTTTCAGAATCTTAAGAAGATACAAAGTAGATTTAGAATAAATTAAAATGTTCAGTTTGTGTGAATATTTTTTTTGACAGTCTCCAAATCCTGCTTTACACAGGATCTCATCCTCCTCTGTTGACAGTGAAATGTTTCGTGTGGGAGGAATTTAAATGCTCTCTGTAGCATCTTCAGCAACAGAAAATTACATGTTGAGCATCAAGGATATCCTGAACAGAACATGTTGTCACGTCTCTGTTCGCTGTATTAAACTCACATGTGCACGAAATGGAGGAGGGAGAGAAATTCATTATGTGACGCAGGTCATATAGGAGCCACCTGTGTTGTTTTGACAGAACTATACATAAAAAACAAAACTGAACTGTCCCTTTAAAGCAAAGTGTTTAGAGGGCCCAGAATAGACTGTGATGAGTCAAACAAATTAACAAACAGGAGCTTGTATTGGAAAAAGACCAACTGCTGACTGAACCTAATATCATTTAACAAACGTATACTGTCCACCAAAAAGCCATAACATAAACCTCACAAAGCAAAAAAGAAATGGTCTTAGTTCTTCCATGTTTAAACTTTAGCAACAGAGGGATTTAGCTTAATGAATCGATCAGCTGAGCTTATTACATCAATATTTCTTGGAAATTTGGAGGCTTGGTGGTGAACTTATTTAGACTCTTCTTTTATCCCTTCATTAGCATTTCATTTACTGTGGTGCTTAAAAAGATCAAATCTCTAACGAGGCTGCACAGTGGCGCAGTGGTTAGCACTACTTGCCATGCAGCAAGAATGCTCTGGGTTCGATTCCACCTTGGGTCTTTGTGCAAGGAGTTTGCAAGAGTTTCTCCCTGTGCATGCATGGGTTCTCTTTGGGTACTCCGGCTTCCTCCCATATTCCAAAAACATGACTGTTAGGCTGGTTGGGCTCTAAATTGTCCTTAGGTGTGAGTGTGTGTATGAGCGGTTTTTTGTCCTGTCTGTCTCTGTGTTGCCCTGCGATGGACTGGCAACCGTTGTCAGCTGAAGATAGGCGCCAGCAGACCCACCCAACCCCTATAGGGACATGGGTGTACAGAAAATTGATGGATGGAAGTTCCTAACAAGGAGCTTGCGTCTTAAAATATGTTTGATTATTATTCTAAAATATAAAAATATTTAAAAAAAGAAACACAATTGGGAGCTTTTTTTCCAACTCAATACTGTGTTGTAACACACGTAATATCAATTTATTACAAAAGGCTGCTTTTAGCAAAAATATTAGGTAACCTGTTCAATATTTTCTAGCAGATTGGAATAATAATAAATAATGAGTGTAATTTACGAAATATTGTAGACAATAACTTATAATCCAAAGATTTTTAGGACTTCCGTTCCAAAAACCTGTGCAAAAATTACTTTAGTCTTCTTGATCAGATTATATAGTCTGGCTATGGGGTCAGTATTTTAAGAAGCTTAAGTATCTCAGATAAATTGGGAAAAAAGAACTGGAATATTTGGTGACCCTGTCTATCATTTTAACTAGCCAAAAAACACGACTCAACTGTACATCTATCTCCCGACACTTTAGCTGCAATCATCAGATATGGATTGTGACTGACAGAACAAGAACCAGCCTTAAAAGTAAGCTGTGGAGCTCTGTCTTCAGAGGGAAGTTCAAACTAGTGCTGATGCTTCTTTGCGTTGAATGGAGTCAGTTCATGTCAGGATGTCCTCTGGGACAACCCCACTCTTTTCGAGGTTTTCCAGGCAGCTCGCAGTGGGAGGTGATTCCCAGAAAGAAAAATATAAACACAATAATCATTTGTGGGAGAAAACTCAGAGTGAACCGTTCAAATCAGGAGAATGACCTCGAAGTTAGTGATTTTAAAATTTCGTAGGTAATGGCCATCTTTCTAAAACATATTCCCAAATAGAGTAGCTTAGAAAACAACAAAAAACAAAAAAACTCTAAATACCAAATTTATCTGATACAAGGAGAAAAAATGAATTCGAAGGGCAAAAGAGGTCAAACACCTGATTTATTTTGGAGGATTCTCACCAGCTCTGACCTTTGACTCCATCACCACTGCAACATTCATAAAAGGTGACAAAAAGCAGGGATTTTAAACAATAATGACACACAGCAGCAAAACACATCTTATTGACCACTGTCTGAGCAACGGCTTAGTTTGCCAGATTTAACTCGGAAACTTTCAGATCTGAACATTATGGATTTGTTTTGTATCATATTAGATTTTGGTGTTTACTGTAGACTTTGGCTGAATCAAAATAATCAGGATTAATATTGTAAAAATGTATATGCTGACTTCAGTATAATTTGAAGTAAGATCCCTAGGGTCATACTGATCATGTTTCACTCTAGTTTGGAACTTGCAGCTCTATTAAGATATTTAAATGCACTAATTACATGAATCTCCAATTAATATTGGACATTTGAATTGATTGTCACTCTTATTCTATTTGTGGTCTGAATGCAGGAAAACCAAGTGGTGTGTTTTTTCAAAACATGTACTGGATGCAAAACTCTACATTTATTAATGATCTTCTCTGGCATTGATTATCAGACAGGCATACATTTTACACTGATGCAGAATAAAATATGCCCAACATCCCTCAGGCAAGATGCACCACAGCCTTATGTAAACTGCTAACTGTTGCTGGAAGACTTTTAGATTTACAGTAAGTATTGTTTAAATGCCTCAAGTGGAATGCCACAGATAATGGCTCTAACATGAACTGAATGAGGAAAGTGTGAAGATGAGGGTCTATACAAGCTTGGTTGCATTAAAATTTGTTGTATGATTACTGATATTTTGAGGTGGCACACAGTGGCATCAGAATGTAAATATTGTTCTTCTTTTTCTCCAGAAACATCTGCGTATGTATCACAGCTGCTAACAATAGCTGCTTAATGAGAGCATCCAAAGCATTTTTACAACATTTTCATAACTAGATAAGTTTGCTCTTACCAGATCACTGTAGCAGTTGTGTATTAAGACCCATTGCAGTACAGCAGCATCTGAAGATTTTCCCTTACAGGAACACAAAAGGCTCCCCTTTTCCTACAGTTGTGCAATTGCACTGACTATTATGATTTTCCATTGATTTTAATTAAGACTTGCTCAGCAGGAGAAAATTCCTGCCAGATTACTGTGTAAGAACCGGAATGATCAGCACATTTTTCCAGAAGAACAGATAAAGCCTGCTGCAGTGTAGCAGGAGTTACACAACAGCTTCTTAATCCTTGTGCCAATTGCGGCGCATTGTATGCCACCTGAACAAGCTGAATCTATACATGTGAAATGTATATTTTTAAATCTTTTGGAAAGTAAAAAATTAAATCTAAAATAAATTTCACTGTGTTTTTACCAATTGACCATCACAGATTTATTACGAAGTGAATTTAACATTTCTTAATAAATAAGTTTTAGCAGTACAGTAAAAAACTATTTGTTCCCTTACAGATTTCACCTGTGTTTAATTTTTGATACATTTAAATGCAGTAGATCATCAAACTAACTTTATTATAATAGTTTTATTTATTTATGTAAGGAAAAAGCTATCCACATTTCCCTGGGTTTTTTTTTTTATGAAATTGTGTCCTAAAACTCTTAAGATGTCACATCCCACTTGACAGCCAGGGTTTATAATAGGTTATAATGAGTCTTTTATATTGCATTGCCTAAATCTTGTCAACCACATTGGAGGATCATCAAACAGTCCCAGCCTGTTCATGGTCATTTCTCAGTCAGATTTAGGTATATACTTTGACTTTTGTTCCTTTTTGATTCTTTGAAGTTTTCAATGGTGAACCTGCTGTTGTGTTTTATGGTATTTTCCTGTCGCAAAACACAAATGTGTTACAGCCAAACCTCAAAGCTGAGGCATTTTCAATAGGGATGCGCTTTAGATATTCTTCTGGGTTTTTTTGCAACCTCCTGAATGAGTCAGAGTAACTTGAGGTTGGACTTTGTCCTTCAACTGGAGGGTGGAAGGTTTGAACCCCAACTTTGTCTGTTTCTGTTGTTGGCGAAGAGACCAGTAGTGGTTAGAGGGTCTGATGGTACTGATGCACAACTGCCTCACTTATTTCAGACTCCAATGCAGGCCTCATAGCATTCTTGGAGAAATTCTGCAGGCTTCTTTTTATGTTTTACAAAAAAATCAAGGTGGGATTAAGGTGGGCTTTTACCATCACCATTAGTATTGTGAAAGGATTGATTCAACCAGGAAGTAAAAGGTATGCTGCCTTTGTTTCACCATGAGAAGTTCAGTAGTAACATGCCTGCATCTGCTGACTTCTACTGGCTCAAGCTGCCTTTGTGGGATGAAGAAGTGAAATAGTGATGATGTATAGTAGGGTTGTCTTGATCTAATATTAATATTGGATTTCGGTTTGATTTCAGTAAAAAATTAACATCAGATTATCAGATTATATCAAGATCTCCGATATCAGCACTGCAACAAAAGCAGTCCGGTCCAGCGTTTGATCCATGCCACCATTGCAAATGTCGTTCATTTTACTCAATTTTAAAAAATTCTTTCCTTGGAGAAAATGTAATATTTATTTAACCCATTGATTAAACTGAGGGTTAGTTGTTTTAATAACTATTGTTAACTATTGTTCTGTGTGTAATGTTGGCTAATCAACTATTTTTTTTAAATAATCCACACCACAAAAGTAATAAAAGTCATTCACTGATATTGTGTCAGGTCAATATTGGTAGTGGGCAATACTGAAGACTGAAATATCGGTTTTATTTTGGAAATGAAAAAGCTGAATACGGACACCCCTAATGTACGTATAGTTTTGTGACCAGTCAGCAGCAGGATTTATAAATGTGACCAAGACTTGAAAATCATTTCAAATAAGAAGGGTATGTTAGGTATATTATTTAAATTTGATTAATCTAAATTCAGACAATTTTAAGAATAGTACTGAAAATGATGCCACACGACACTTCCTGTTGTCCTGCTCAACTGGCCCATTATGAGATGTGCAGTCTCCAACTGGGATTATAAATGCCAGAGTGGGATTTTAGATTAAACTGTGTTGGTTAGGGTTCTGATAAAACAAAACTTGTTAAACTTCTTGTGTTTCTTTTCTGTTCTCAAATTTCTTTAGATCAGGCCACAACAAGACGTTCTTCATGTTGTCAGACAGGTTCTGGTTAAACGATTTCTCAATTTTACGCATTTTACAGTAGTCATGCTCGGCAAGTGATTAATTACTGTCACATTTTGATTTGATTTAATTTTAATATGGGGGAAGAAACAGGCTCTCACGAGGTCAGTGTTGGACTGTCATTTTCATCAAATAAAATAAAAACTCCATCTTCTATTTAGTAAAATTATGTTTATCTTGTACTAAAAATTCAAAATAAAGATCTAAGGATAAGAAAACATCAATAAAAGTTCAGTCATTTATGGAAAGGTACCTTAAATAATTATAAAACATCAAAATATATGTATATTTTTTTAACACTTTAAGACTCTTTCCGTCCGAAAACTACTATTAACTGTGTTGCAATGATGACTCTTCTGCATGCGCTTTAAAGGCTCAGTTTCTAAGAAAGACATGTTTGTGTTGTGCAGTTGAAGTGAAAGTTGAACTCTCTCTCCTGGAAAAAGAAAAAGAAGTGGACGGCCTGTCCCCTAATGGCAAAGCAAGCCCCTTTGCTGACTGCAGACCGAATGGGGCCCTGGCCCACAGCTCTGATGAAGACTCCATGCTGCTCCAGACCAACCACAACTCCCGGGATTTTGTGGAGGCCTCTGTGTGTCACGTCAAAGACCTGGAAAACGGACAGTAAGAAAAAGGAATGAGATCATAAACTTAGCTAGTTTTTACTGTAAGCAGATCATCCTGCTTGCTTTCACTGCTGCATCCTTATGACATTCAGCTTTTGTCATGTTACAACCTGAAATATTATTGCCTTTTATTAAAGGCAAGGCAAAGCAAGGCAAGTTTATTTGTATAGCACATTTTCGTGTACAAGACAATTCAAAGTGCTTTACATAGGAAAAAAGATCAGAAAATGAACCAATAAAACCAGTTTTAAATTTAAAAGAAATAAAATAAAAATAAAATAATAATAATGGTAATAATATTCTCAGTTCCTATATGCACAGTTATATAAGGCTATTTTCAGCCTGGATTTAAACAACGGCAGAGTTGAAACCTGTCTCACCTCTTCAGGAAGACTGTTCCAGATTTTAGGAGCATAAAACTGGAATGAAGCCTCCCCTTGTTTGGTCCTGACTCTGGGCATCAGCAGGAGGCCACTACCTGAGGTTCTCAGAGTCCTGGATGGTTCATGTGGCTCAAACATGTCAGATATGTACTTTGGGGCTAAACCATGATGAGATTTGTACACAAGCAAGGCTGTTTTAAATTCTATTCTTTGAGTGACAGGAAGCCAGTGCAGAGACTTGAGCACTGGACTAATGTGGTCACATTTCCTGGTATTTGTCAGAACTCCTGCAGCAGGATTCTGGATGTTCTGAAGCTGTCTTAAGGCCCGTTTAGAAAGCCCAGTGAGCAGGCCGTTACAGTAGTCTAACCTGCTAGAGATAAAAGCATGGATAAGTCTCTAAGTATGTAAAGTATGTAAGATGCACCAACACAAAGCCACTCTCACTCTTATTTTTTACAAATACAACTTGGCAGAATGTGTGGCAGGTCTTAATATTTTGCCTCATTTTAGGGAATACTTTGTAGAAACACCTTTTGACTCAGTTGCAGCTAGTCTTTTAAAGCACAGTAAATTTCTACTAGCTTTGAACATCTGCAGCACTGATGTTTTGCTTATTCCTTATTGTATGGTCGCTTCAGATTAGTCAGACTGGGATACTTCGATCTAAGTCATGTCATTTTAACTAGGGCAACATGTCAGACTTGTTTGATGAAAGATGAAGAGTCACCCCAAAAGCAAAGCTGTAAAGTCTCTAACTCAGGTTTTCTTTAAGAACCTTCCTATATTTAGAACTAAAGCAAATGGACCTGTATTGTTATGTTTCTTTCACAAATGGTATTTCACATGTAGACCGAAAGTTTTAAATGGGACACATCTGACCTGAGCTTTGTTCTTACACCGTCTGCTGCAAAATGGAAAACAGGATTTTAAAGGGTTTTCTTTTGACAATGGTTTCCTTTTTTCGTCTCTTTCATAAAGGTAAGATTTAAGGAGTGCATAACTTATTGATGCTTTACAGGTTCTCCATCTGCGTTCCATATCATGGCAGCTTATCCTTAGTTACCAATATAATAGTTTGCTGTTTCTTAGGTTGTTTTTCAGTTGGCGAATTCATTGTTTTTTGACCAAACACTGCTCAAACTGCTCCACAATTTGCTCACTGATCTGTTAGAATGTCAGGATTGGGTTAAACTGTTCCCTGATTAGTTGGCTCATAAATGCAGTTATTTCCTTTTTTGTTCATGGTATCAAAGTATATGTCCACTTACCAACATATCAACTTCTTATTGATGTATCACATAAAATCTCAATAAAATACAATGAAACCCATGTTTGTAATGTGACAAAATGGCAAGGTAATTCTTCAAGAGAGGTTTGAAAATACAAAAAAAGCACCACTGAAATGATTTGGAGCTGTTTACTGGAGCTCAGGTTGAACATCAACTGCTATAGTCCAATAAGTTGTTATAGTTTCAGCTGGTTAATAAACTAACCCTAAATATATGGATGAATCTAGATATATGTTAGGTATGTACCAATCAGTCATTAAATTCTCCTAAAATACTGAAAAAAGTGGTTAAGTGTTTTTAAAGGATAGTATCAATGAGTTAGCAATGTTTAGGTCCCGAAGTAGTGTTAAAAGAAGAAGTTTAATAGCAGCAAAGAAAACATTCATGTCTGATGAATACAAAAAAAAAACATTTTCCAATTCACTAAAGCTGTTTACTGAAAAAAATTATAATTTTAATAGTTTTAATTTCATCCCTTTTGCCTGATTGTTGAATAAGAACCTGTTTTGTTTTTGCGTATGGGACAGAATGCGTGAGGTTGATCTGGGATGTGGCAGAGCTTTGCTCATCAAACAACATGGGGAGTTTTCTGCCATGGCCCATAAATGTCCACACTATGGAGCTCCACTGGTAAAAGGTCAGGTTTGTAATATCATTGCAACATTTATTTCCTATCGCTGGGATAGCTTTGGCTCACTACCTCTCATTGTAGGTGTGCTATCAAAAGGACATGTGCGCTGTCCCTGGCACGGTGCCTGTTTCAGCACAGCTACAGGAGACATAGAGGACTTCCCAGGTCTGGACAGTCTGCCTACCTTTCAGGTGAGCTTTTGTGCTGCAGGTCCTTTTGAATCACATTCATTTCTTGAAGCGCCATAAAAAAATGTACACACATCACTGATGTCTGTTTGCTCCAGGTCAGAGTGGAAAAGGACAAGGTGATCATTCGTGCAAACAAGCAAGTAAGAAACAATCAATGGGGCAATTTTACAAGTAGCCTTGCAAAACTATTTTAACTTCCCTGAACCAATTTCACATTTTGTCACATTACCACAGACTCCAGTGGATTTTATTGTGATGGATTATGAACAGGCAATTATATTTTATGTAATTATTTTTTATGAATAAAAATCCTAAAGGTATGGTATAGTGTGCATTTGTCATTTCACAGTCACTTGTCAGTCACAGCTACCTGTTTTTCAGGGGTATGTCTTTGGTGTTGCACATCTGCAGACTCTCATAATTCGTACGTCTTATTTGGAAAATAGCTTTAACTCAGATTGTATGGACAAAATCAATTGAACTGTTGAATTGTCAGCTGAACTTTGACTAGACCATCCTAACATATGTATAGGCTTTAATATAAACTTGTTTTCTTCATTTTTCAGTAATGGCTTTTTCTTGTCCCTCTTCAGTTAAGGTCATATTTGTGTAGTATAAACTAATACCTTGTTTATATATTCTTTTTCTTAGTATGTTTGCGGCCATGCCACACTGAGATGATAGATTGAACTGTGCTCCTTAAACCTTGGGATTATGTTTTTGTGACTTATCAGAATGTGAAAAACGTTCAGCAGGTGCTGCTGCAAGGCACTTCAGGGTAAAGCTGAACAAAGCTGCTAATGGATTCAATAATCTTCTATACCTTTCTTAGGCTCTTCAGTCACAAAAAAGATCAAAACCCATGTCCAGATGTTCTGCTGTCATCAACTCCAATACAGGCTTTAGCCACGTTCTCATCATTGGCTCAGGTTGGTGAAGGACGTAGTGTCAAAATAGTTTCCACGCCTTTGTTTTTGTTTTTTATTAATAATTTTTAGGGGTTATATTTACAAAATTCTTTGCAGGTCCAGCAGGTCTGGTGTGTGCAGAGACACTGAGACAAGAAGGCTTTACAGATCGCGTCGTCATGTGCACCATGGACAGACATCCGCCATATGACAGGCCTAAACTGAGTAAGGTTTGTACACAGACTCCAACCGGGTACATCGAGTCACCGCTCATTATGTCGAGAAGCCTAACTAAGAGACTGCAGAGTTGCTGCTTTGGTCTGTGGCTCTTTGGGTAACAACTACTCATTGTGCTGCAGCCAAGGTAAAAAAATAAAAGTCGAGGTGAAGAGTTTTAGTACATCACAGTCTTTAATGTAATTTGTTTTAATGAGCCGCTGTTTATATTTTATCAACCCTTTTACTTCACTGCTCTGGTCAAATTGGACCAAAACCTGTTAGTGCAAATCCAAAATGTCATGTGTGGTGCCATTTATGTCAGCCTGAATTCAAATAAAAAAACACGTAGGTTTGTGATTGTAAAGTAACAAAATCTGAAGATTTAAAAGGGTGCAGAGCTTTGTAGGAATTAAAGAAAAATTGTGCTTCTTTTAAATTATGCTCACAAATTGTGCTGATGTTGTGTTGAAAACTATCAATTCTTTTTCAATTTGATAAAATGGAAAGGGGATCTTGGGGTTTTTGTTTTGCATTTGCTAACATTGTTGTCCTCAGTCTTTAGAAAGCACAGCTGAGCAGCTAAGGTTACGCTCCATGGACTTCCTGCAGGACCATGATATCGAGCTGCTCACAGAAAAAGAGGCGAGGAACTTAAACAACTGAAGGCGAATTTTTCTAAAAAATTACACAATTTAATTTAACCTTGCTAAACCAAAAATCTCCAAAACTTCTTTTAGGTTGTAGCAATAGATGTGAAGACTCGATGTGTGATGTTTGATGACGGCTTGAGGATGGAGTATAGGAAACTCTTTATTGCTACAGGAAGCAAGTAAGAAAAATAACAAATTCTCTTTGCCGTCTACATTACTGATGCTCTCAAATGCCTAAATTAAACTTAATTGTTTCGAAGACCAAAACCAATGAACTACAAGGGCAAAGAAATCAGCAACGTTTTCCATCTCCGGACACCTGAGGATGCTAACAGCATAGCGAGGCTGGCCAACAACAAGAATGCTGTGATTGTGGGAACCTCATTTGTTGGTGAGACAAAAGCTCATATTTTTAACACAGTTCTTAGATTCAAGGGAAGGTTTTATTACATAATGTTTTTTCATTAATTTTCTTGTTGACCATATCGTTGATTAATTTTGACCTGCAGTACAAACTTTTGTCATGCACAGAGGAAGTAATATAAAATTAAAACATGGTTATGTTTATAACATCTACTCGCTATGTATGTACTGTATATGTATAATGAAAAAAAAATGTATATAGATATATAAATATATATCTATATACATACACAATGAATGATGGAAAGTGCCTGGACTTTTAAAGGAGGGAAATATTACCAATGCTTAGAATAGAAGGTAAAATCTTAAAGAAAATCCGGCCAGCAGGGAGCAGTGCGATGCTTTGGCCATAGTCCTGGTAGTCATGCTGGGGGTCAGTTCAGCACCTGACTAAACAATGTTGAACACTAAATATGGTATTGCATGGAAAAAATATCTTCCTAGAAAAGGCAGGTGCTCAGTATTAGACACATAACATTGAGCCTGGGATTTTCTCTTTGCCTCTAAATTCCCAGGACCTTCCTTTAATAAAACATCTGGTGGTTTGGTCAGACCGAACAGAAAAGTCCTACAAATATAATTTTTTTTTCATCTCACATGAGTTTCTCTATCACATGCAGACAGCTTCTTGCAGGATTGCACCCGCAAATTATGAAAAAAAGAACATTTTGACTAAAGACAGAATTATCTTCCTAACTTAACAGAGTCTCAATGTCTTCCACAAAGGGGACATACTGTAAGAAAAAAAAAGAAAAAGAAAAAATAATAGTAATGTTTTTTTTCACTCTAAAGACTTTTGTGTTGTATAAATATAAAATAAATTCTTTGTTTTTTACTCAAGGTCTCAGGAGGCTAATGCTGTCTTGTGTTGTGCTGGCAGGGATGGAGGTGGCTGCAGCTCTAACCGACAAGGCCCATTCAGTGTCTGTCATCGGGATCGAGCCGGTCCCCTTCAAAAACGCTCTTGGGGAGAAAGTAGGGAAAGCCATAATGAAGGTAAAGGCTCTCTCCTGGGAAATTAAGTCATTTTGAATATGAAGCACATCCACAAGGCCATCCTCAGTATTCTCCATTTGAATATACTGCTGGTTAAAAATCCCCCTGTGTGTAACTGAGACGTTTTTATCTTTGCAGCTGTTTGAGACAAACCGGGTGAAGTTCTACATGTTGAACGAGGTTTCAGAGATGATTGGTCAACATGGACAGGTATTCAGAAAGTTAGAAAAAAGCAGGACATGTTGCTTAGTACCCTCTTCTGTAAATGCTGAAACCCTTAAGGTCTAATGTTTTTCTTCATCTAATGTGACATTAGATTAAATAAACACAAGATCAACAGTTACTTTCTAAATAGTTTCATATCAGGAAATGGTTTTCTCATTGAAAGTAATTTGAGCTTAAAACAAGTCACAATGCAAGAGACATTATAGATAGCGGTGAATGGGAATTAAGTTTGTCTATAATTTTGTGACAAATGTAAAAGTTTGTCCTCTTCCAAACTGAGTAGTCCTATCTTTTTCACATTCTCCACTAAATCTTTTATAATATATAATTATACATTATTGTTACTGTTACAAACAAACATCTAAAATGTGTTGCATCCATTTGCATTCACGCTCCTTCCCCACAAAAACCCAGTTTAAAGTGAAACCAACTTCTAGTAAAAATTATCTGTCAGTAAATAAGTTCTAATTGTAATTTATATTTTGTATAAATATGAAGACAAGGTTTCCTACCTAAACTGACAACCTGGAAAAGAAGAGCAATATCAGAGAAGCAGCAAAGAGTGCTACAATTTGCTGCTATAGGACAACCAGTGCACAAATCTGTCTATTACAGAAGAGTGGCAACAATACAAGTTGCAAAGAAACCTGGATGACTTGTAATAAGTTTGTCACAACCAAGTAAACGTGCAGATAAAGATCTACAGTTCAGGTTCATACCAGCATGGTCATTGCCTTCCTATGCAACCGGATTTGAATAATAATTGCCCTCCGTTCATAGTGTGGGAATTCTTCTATTTGGCTTGATTTCCCAGGATGAATTTCATTCTGGCCAACCAGCGAACAGACAGAGGAGTTGGGAATGAGAACGCTGATTCTCTTCACTGTTGGTTTTAGATTGCCAATGACAGCAGAGGAAGTCTTCAAAGCCATTCAGTTTGTGTTGGCAAAACCTCCTAAAACGGATCAATTAACGTCACAGCATTTTCAAGTAACCTTCGTTGAGCTGGCAAATTGTAAACATCACAACCAAACATTAGTGGTTGGTTAAAATCAAGTCAAGTCTTTTAAAAGTTCAACACGCCTCTGGAAAACAATCGTTTTATAGTAGCCGATGGTCCAGACATTCTGTTTTAATCAAAGCGTAGAACAAGGGGGCTGGGCTAGATGAACGCAGATGTACACTGTCAGTCACAAAATGCCATTTATGCCAAAGAACTACACTGGGATTCACCTTCTTTATGGCAACATTTGAGTCAAGTTAATACAGGGCAACCCTGGAAAAAAACCTGAGACAGGCTGCAAAAGATTTAAGACTAAGGCAGAAGTTCACCTTTATTATCACATAAACCTTTCAAGATGCTCTGCAGGGATGGGGAACGGATAAAACCAGAAGAGCTTCAGAATGACAGCATGGAGGGCTTCCTTCAATCAAGACCTTAAAATACATATTGAAGCAAGCAGTGATTTGCAAAATAAGACATATTTCAATGCTGAACTGTTCAGAATATTACATTTCTTGAGGAAGCCCCCTGAAAATAATTTTATAGATAAAGAAAAGCTAAAAACCAAATCCTCAGGTCCGTCATAAATCTTCGCTGTTTACTGTGAAGCTTTTTTTTTTCATTATTCTGTTAGCTGTTGTTCACTAACCCCTTTTGTCTGTGTCGTAGCTGAAGGAAGTTGTTCTGAAGAGCGGTAAAGTCCTGCGGGCAGACGTGTGCGTCATCGGAACAGGTCACATCTCAGAGTGGAAAATAGACTTTCATTATTTTCTGCAAATCTCCTTCAAACCCTGTTGACATTTCTACTTCTGCAGGGAGCATTCCAGCAACGGGGTTTTTGAAACAAAGCGGCATCCACTTGGACTCAAAGGGCTTCATCACTGTGAACAAGGTGCACTGCAAACCTCCGCATCTATTTTAAAAAACATTTTTTACTAACCTTTCCTTTTGTCTAGATGATGCAGACAAACATTGATGGGGTGTTTGCTGGAGGAGACATGGTCACGTTTCCTTTTCCATCTCGCAACAACAAGAGGGTGAACATCCCTCACTGGCAGATGGCTCATGTACATGGTAAGCGGGTCAAAGTTCAATTCAGACCTGGGAAGCAGTCAGAGACGTGCATGTGATTTATTAGATATTCTTTTTTTTTTATGTCGCTGACAGGCCGGGTGGCAGCTCTTGGCATGATGGGCCAAACCTCTGAGTTTAAAACTGTGCCTTACTTCTGGTCCGCCATGTTTGGGAAGACAATTCGCTATGCAGGTTTGTGGGAGTGGGGACTGAAGACTCAACTAATGTTCCTTGAACTGGGATAGTTTGAAGGATATTTAGGTTAATTCTCTACGAAAAAAGAATTATTTCTATATCATTTCTGCTCATTTATTTTGATGAAAATAAACCATTAACCAACATTCATATTTATTTTTGGATTGGTTGTTGTAATAAATTGAATTGAATCTTGTTTCATTTTTAGTTCTGTTCAGTTCACTGATATACCAATTATGAAACTTATGCATTGACCTAATTCAGTCTACATTGTGAGGAATTCAGTCCAAATTCAATCTTAATCCTTTTTTATTCTAATTTTATTCAATTAAAATCCAAAAGACTAACATTTTATGTTTCTTTTTCTGTCTTTTGAGGGTACGGTGAAGGATTTGATGATGTCATAATACAAGGAGATCTGGATGAACTACGATTTGTTGCTTTTTATACAAGGTTTTAAATTGTAATCTGTAAATTAACTTCAAACTTTCAACCTATTTGACAAACGTTCATTGACTTTTTTCTTGGTTTTTTCCCATCTATAGAATCGAAGAGGTGGTTGCTGTCGCAAGCATGAACTATGACCCCATCGTATCCCGAGTGGCAGAGGTCTTGGGATCCAGAAAGACGATTAAAAAGCGGGATGTGGAGTAAGTCTCCATTTTGGATTTTATTCTGGTTGCACTTATAGTTTTATACTCTAGGGAATACATTTTGGTTTCCTTCTTATAAAAGGTTTTTTAAAATGTTTAAAATGTCCCTCACATGTAACATCCTTAGGTAACAAAGGCAGGAGCAGTTTTAGTCTTAATACAATCAAAAATCTTTTAACACTGGTGCTAATTTTGAAAAGAAATGTTTTTAGCTTAACATAGTTTATCATAAAAAAAATGTAAGAAAATTGAATGTATCCTGACAATCATGAATATTGCCTCATGTTTATGATTGAATTAAAGGTCAGGCTTAAGATTTATACCTGAACTTTATTTATCCCTAATTTAATTTCACAGGCAGTGACTGCATTTTACTTTGATAATTAAAAAAACAGTTTCTTTACATAACCAAAGACATACACACTTCTCAAAAAAAAAAAAAAAAATATTTGGTTAAAATTTTTTTGTTACTTATCTTTTTGTATCATATTAGCATCATTAAAATCCACAGAGTTGAAAACAAAAAAGCAAAAGTTTTTCTTGTTTGTTTCATGAAACTATGAGTAATACAGTACATCCTCAGAATACCAACTCTGAGATGTAACAATCCTTTATCTGGAGGGGAAAAAATTGCCTTCTCAGTATATAAGACAAGATATAAGTATATAAGACATTATCTTCTTTACTTTTTGAAATAAAAACTCTCTATAAAAATTTTTTGGGATACAATGGCATGAATGGACTCAAAACGACCAGCATGCAAGAAATATAGATGTCGTCTCGCCAAGTTTAGTGCTTATAAACCATTCGGTCTTCAGGGAGCAATTATTTGTCTAGCTATTGTTGCGGTTAGATTCTTATTGGTTTGTTTTTGTCTTTTTGTTGTTCTGTAACTACAGTGATCCTCATGTCTTCAATGTGTTTTAATTTTGTGTGCTTACAAAAACTGAAGGATGTTAGCGCGCCTCGGCAAGTACGGAAAAATATAACACTTATATGCCGAATGCACGTCATTCACTAACTCAAATTATGAAGAAATATTTTATGTACAATAGTTTGATCACTGGTTGCTTTGTTGCAGGACTGGGGACATATCTTGGCTGATTGACAAAGGATCTCACTGACTTCACCTCCAAACTTCCCTAAACGGCAGACCCAAAGTCCACTGGTCATACTCACATGGTTACTTTGGTGCTGAGACTCTGAGCAGCTATCCTATTCATTCACTGAGACACACTGTACACAACTCTTTTATCAGTCTGAGGCTCACTCTCCCGAAGGCGACATTACAACATGTTTTGCTCTCGAGAGACACTTGAATGCGACAAACTGAACCGCACAAGGCCTGAACGTACTGAATACCCACGTCAGCAATTGTTTTTCTTCACAACAAAACAATACTTCAGCCTTTGTGCTGCTGCAAGTTGTATCTATCTGTACTTTTTGTTTATAGGAACCCAGAAAAGGGCATGGGCATTTCTTTTTGTATAAATACTACTGTACATAGTTATAATCCTGAATGCACTGTAACAACACCAGAGAATACACGTTTGTCTGCTGTGCTCTCATACAGACTAAATCTGCATGGTAGAAATTACAGCAGAAAGAAAAAAAACATTGAGTCCCAAACCAGAGAAAAGTTATTACAGATGCATTTAATACAAACAATAAAATCATTGACGGAACAAGCCTTCTTTGAAGGAACCTTGAGTGCAGCTTTTACAAACTCATTTATATGCACACGCAATTATTTTCAACAAGTTTATGTACCTCTTTGTATATGTTGCCTTGATAATAGAGTAAATACATTAAATTCTAAGCATATTTCTAATTTAACTAATTATTAGTTTGTGCTTGGACAAAGATTTATGTTTGTTTTTTTAAACAAAAAGCATTAACTAGGTTTATAAAAATAAAAGGTTTATTTGTCATACTTTCAAACTCAATAGGGACTTTATTTGTTACTAAGGGAACTGAGGTTTGCGGCCCAGGCTGACTGTTGCTTTAATATTCTCTCCCTGTTATCTCAAAGCTTCCCTTGATGTTCCTTTAGCTTTGCTTTTATTCTCCTGAGAGGTAAAGCAGACATCTGATAACATACTAGATCCCTGACACTTAAAAGGCAACAAGGTGTTTTAAAAGCATTGTTCTTCCTACGGAGAAACTGTAACAAAATTTTTATAACTATCAAATAAAAGTGATCCTACAGTAACTACTTACCACTGCTGCATTTATTCCCGTTTTAACATCACCAAATTCCTGTGTACAGCCCTGTGGGATGTTGGGTATTTTATTCCTTTATTATTTTGTAGTTCCAAATCGTTGCCCTTTTTTTGTTTAAAATAGGGCTGCACAGTTGGCAGTGTAGCAAAAGAAGGTGCTGGCACAAACCTGGGCCTGGTTGTTTGTAAAGTGTGTCTCTGTGGCACACAATACAAACATTATTTAGACATCCTCTGTATAGACAATAAATGGATAGCTTTAAATTAATGTCTTACACCTGCTACTTGTCTCCCTAACAGAAATGTATTTGTAGAACTGCAAAAACAAAACTCTACCAGGAGGTGTCATATGGAGCGTTAGAAAGTGTTCACATCCCTTAAACTTTTCCACATTTTGTCAAATTGAAAACAAATACTTGCACAAATTTTTCCATTTTTGAAAGTCAAAAAAAAAATGTGGCACATGATATTGTTTAAAAAATAAATTTATTTGCAGATTTGTCTTATGTCTCTATAGGCTTTGCCTCTATTTGCCCTGTGTTAAACTGGAAAAAATTACTTCAAAAATTACAACAATCCTAACCTCCATGAATAACTGTAACTGTCAGGTGAATTGTGTCGGCAACTTGTTCAACTAAACTTTATTGTGTGTTGTCAGAGTAAAGCACGCTTCATTTTAAGGAATACCACCCGTATTAAGGTTTGAAAATGAGGGGAAAGAAAGCTTTTTCACATTGAAGACACAGATTTCTTCAACACACAAGTTTGTTTGTACAGTGACAAAATGTGGAAGTTCAGAGTCAAATCCTCTACAAGTTCAACAAGCCACAGTCAACAGAATCTGGTGCATCACAAATCCTTTAGAAGATTGTATTCAAGTATTTTAAATTACATGCAGGATTTTAAGATACCTGATGTTTGTGGTGGATTCTGACTTATCAAATGAATTGGTGTAAATTGCTCTGATTAATTAAACTTGTGCCAGCTGGGACGGCATTTTGATGATATAGCAACAGTTGTGATTGAAACAGACCATCCTTGGTTTGAGTAGATGAGCAATAATAAAAGAGACTAAAAGTCTGTAAAAAGATTTTATTTCAAAGAAGAAAAACAGCTTAGTTTATATTTACTGAAAATGAAGCATCATTACTGGCAAAATGCTCTAGAATAAAAACAATAAGTTGAGTTTAAGATTCATACATTTTGTAAATCACAAGTTTGACTACTGATAAATGAAATCATTTTAAAACATGTATATTTGAAGAATGAATCCCTGAGAAAATTCTAACACACAAAACAGTCTAAACACGTTCGCAATGACATTGCAAACAGCTGGAAGAACAGGTTGCTTGGATCAGAGTTAAGTGTGGATGCACCGATTTATATTATAGTTAAAAATAAACAAGAAGGTTTTTGCTCTCTGTAAACATTTTAAACTATGCAAATAAATAGCTATAATTAGTTATGGGCAAATGGTAAGACAATAATATTTCATGTATTCATAATCCTTATGTCTGGCAAAAATATTTCATTACCTTTTCAAAACAGGTAATGATTTTATATATATATATATCAGAAAGACATATATAATTTAACTTTGGTTGCAAAAATCTGCCAATTTCAGCACAAGCAGTTATGTAAAACTTTAAGCAGTATCTTTTAAACCGTAAATTATTGGTATCTAGACCAAGTAAAATGACTGACATGATTCACAGTGGATCTAAAAAGGTAGTCTTAATCTAAAAACAACAAATACCAATCTTTTTATCCTTTGTAGTTCTCCTTTTAAGATAAGTTAAATATCTGATCATCTGTACCCAGTAATTAATTTACCAAATTAAAATATCGTCTTGCTCCAATTGAGTGAATGCGAGTCAAAAGAAAGTTCAAAATGCTGACATTTAATGAGACATGACGGTTTTGGACTGGCGCGCAACAGCTTCATAAATGTTCATTAATCACAAAGTGGGTCCGTATTTGAAATAAAAAGTAGACCTTCTGTAAACATTTTAGCTTCTGAGCACTCTATACATTTATATCGCAAAGCCTGAAAGAAACAGGACAAAAATCCTCACAATAAGAAAATAAATTTAGTTCAAGAGCTAAAAATCACAGTTTGTCTTTTTATTGCTGTAAAAACGAGGCACTTGTTCACATTGGCTGGTGAGATGATTGGCAGTGATCTCTGCTACATTAGAGACTGATCTGATCCGTCTGAATGACTGTCTGTAACTTCTGATGATTGAACCATAAAATTCCAACTAAAAATCTCAGGTTAAAATCAGATGAGTTGCTATTGGGAAAAAAATGAAATAAAATCCAGACGTAACCCCAGCGGTGTCAGAGGTCCTGTTCTGCTGCGCACTGCTGCAGGTACCACTCGTACAGTTTAGTCTGTGAAGCAACAATAAACATTATATCTTGATCACTGTTAATTGTGTTTTTAAAGTACATTTAAAAGCTAATGAAGTCGAACAAAAGTGCATCACAGTTTCATGAAAAAACAATAAATCAGTGTTAAAAGTTACGATTTCTAAAAACGAATTAGTGTCCCATACTCTAATCAATCAAAGGTCAAATGTAAGACACAAATTTGCAACAAATGTGTATGATTTTGTTTTATCCAAGCTGTGCTGACAAGTACAGTAAAAGGTGAGGTTTCCAAAAATATCGGGGTTTCACAGAAACAACTTTGTTTTCTCTTGGATCTCAGAACATTGAGGAGAAACTATCCGTTTGGCAGGAGTGTGTAGATTAAGGCTGCAACTAACGACTATTTTCATGATCGATTAATCTGTTGATTATTTTTACGATTAATCTCTTTTTAATATTAATTTTATTTAGTCTTTACTGTCCCATATAAGCTTTTCAAAACAATTTTTTATTAAGGAAAGATAAGAAAATAGTTCCGTCCAATGCAATTTATTCAACATGGTTTAAAGGAAGAAATGGCCATAACATTGTAAAATATTTGTTCATTTTTAGGCAAATAATTTAAAAAAAGATAGAATTCTATAAAACTTATTGAGAGAACAGGATATTAACAAAAATCTCAGCCCTTATTAAGCTGTACATTTAATTTCATATTTTATTTAGTCTTTATTCTGTATGTTCAGCAGGACGCTGGCTTAGTTGGTCATTATTTTTACAAATAATATGAAATGCCGTCTCTACCAGCATGTTCACAACAGAGTTTTTAAATTGGGGTGTGAGCGTCTTGGTTCACATTTATTTGTTTATTGTTGCTTGTTTTTTCTCTGCACACCTGCAACTCTAAATTAATATTATTAGAATTTATTAACACTATTTATCGTGTTTATTTTCTTATTAGCTATCGGTTATTTTACCGCACTCGCTCTTTCTATCTCGCTTCAACTCCGGCTTGCTTTCGTCTCAGATGTCCAGCTAAAGAAGACTTAGTAAATTTTAGCGATTCACCACCGTGCACAGGGCAAATGGGTAATCACAGCATTAGGTAGCTCATTACTGCCCCATATTGACCGCAGATATAAAGACCAAGAAAGAATGACAATATTTTAGACGACAGGGAATAAAAGCCTAAAGTCCCTACCCAAACACCTTAAAACAGAAATGAAGCTTTGCCCAGGCAGTGAAACGTTGCTGGAAAAGGCTAAACGGCACTCTTCTATTCGCCCAACTTAAAACAATGATCCGGAAAGACACCTAAATTACTCAATGCAGACAAGCTGTAGGTAGCTAAAAAAACAATTA
>JAVLVB010000003.1:4288598-4312050 GCA_032876305.1 Orestias chungarensis
TAATGTAAATCTTTATTATCCAACCAAGAAATTGTTTTTTAAATATCATTCGATAGAGTGAGAAGTTGTTCTAACCTTTTTAGTTTTGACAATATCGTGAATATAATCCATGTACTCCACCATCTTCCTCTTCTCCTTCTTTGTCAGAGTCTTGTTCGTCCCACTTAAAATGAAGGACAAAGAAACATCAGAACTATAACAAAAAGTTGAAATTTTGTCTGTTTGAGCTTGACAGACTATATAATTTCTATATAAGAGTGTTAATTCAAACAATCAAGAAGAAAAACCAATGTTGCTTAAAATATAAAGAGACTTACACTTTTTTTACCTAAGGAATTTAAGAGAGTTGGAGATAAAACAACTCAAAGTGCTCAGAAAGCTGTTTGCAAATCTAAGTAATTCTAAATCCAAGTTGTATAACATAAACTCAGACTCAGATTTAGGGTCCATACCTTTTGTTCTTTACGTGCTTTCATTGCGTAGCATCAAGAAATACAGTGTTAGTTTTTATTGTTATGTTGCTCTTTACTGCTGTCTCACTCATGACCCAAAACCAACCTGAAACATTGTCTATATTTTGGTTATGAGGGCATGAGTGGCAAAGCATTTTCTTTAGCTTAATCAGTACTAAGCTGCAGTTTTAGTAATTCGACTGGGCCTTCTTGAAAGAGAACAAAAAACACTGCCGATAAGTCCTTAATATCGAAACCAAAATACAGTTGTCTTATGGTAAAGTTCGTTTTGTATTTCTAAATTGATCCAGGTTTCAGTCCAAAGTAGTTGAAGGATTAGTTTTAACCTTACAGTTCCTTCAGACACCTCAGTTCTCATGTAAATAGCTAAAGTAAAAACTCTTGATCAGGCCTCAATTTCTCTTTGCTTATTTCCAGCGTAATTCTTTTTATCCGTCCCTAAAATTCATAATGTTTTATTTGTTAATTTATATTCTTTATGGATTGTTAATCTGATTTCAATCATTCATACTGTTAAAGTTTTTTTAATCTTTCATTTGAATTTATGGTCCTCAGTTTGATATTTTCAACGAATTATAATTTTTTGTAATCAATATAGTTGAAAATCACTGTGTGCAGTCTGTCTGTATACTTGTTACTGTATTTTTTAAATTTTAAATGTCCTAAATGTACCATTTGAAAGAAAGAAAAAACAGGTTATTAACCTAGAAATACATTTTTAACTGATTAAGTTAGACTGATTATTTAGAGACTAATGTTTCAGTCATTCATACTTGATTGAAGTATGTTAATAGATATTTTTAGACACTTACCCTGCAAAATATTTTGCCAGGAAAAGCAGGATGTAGCAAAAAGCCCCAAAAAAGATCACAAAAATTACTTGATTATCCTCTGGTATCCACTCCCATAAATACATCACTATCCCCTGAGAGAGACAGAATATGTTATTATAATGTTTTCACATCAGTTATTGCTCTCATTGAAGATTTCCTGGACTTACCGTGGCAATCACAACGGTTTCAGTCAGACGTTCGCCAAACAGGTCGCGCAGCTGTTCTTTGGAAAAAGTGCTTACAATAAAACTAAGGATAAAGAGGAAGGGCAGGAAAACGCCCAAAGCTGCAGACAAAACTGAGTGAAGACAGACACTTCTGTTGAAAGCCACATCGGTCCTGCGTGCAAAGTAAAAAACTCATAATTCTCGTAATTTCCTACACATGTAAGTAACTGTAACAGTAAAAAAAAGGAAAATCAAATGCCAAGTCTAACCTGTCCTGTTCCAGTTTGTTCCTGATAGTCGAACAAATGAGGTCCGAGTCCTTGTCAAGCTGATCCAAAGTCTTCTGGACAGCCTGGTTGATGGTCTTCTCAATAGTTTGACAAACACTGTCAATCTGGTTCACACACCTGCTTGGCTGAAAGACACAAAGAAGCAAAAAAATAAAACATCGTATTGAAGAGTAAAAACATCTTGTGCATGTCAATAAAGCAGAAGGTCAGGGAAATTTTGCAACAAGCCCTGAGGGCATTTTGACAGACAGCTCTGCGCACTGGGCTGCAAGTGAGGCTGCTCAGCAAAAAAATGAAAGAAATTAACTATTCGGTCCCGACCTGAGGGGCTGTAGATCAGAAGCAGCTACTGCAATAAGTTTAGGTATGAGAAGCAATTCTATGATACGAAATCCCCTTTGCATCCAAATCTGTTAAAACATCATCAGGAAAACTATTTAAACGGTCAATCCTCTTCATATTTGTTCGACAAAAGGTCTAAAACCTTAACAAGGAACTCAATTTGAAAATAAGATCAGCTCTATAAGGATCCTAAATTAAAACACTAGGGTTTCACAGAATTCATAAAAAAGGTTAAAAAAAAAGAAAAGAAAAAAAAGAAATTGTGATCTAGTTGTTCTAAATCATAGAAATGCCTAAATAATTGAACATATTCATTGTTGTAACTAAATTGTAATTTTATTTGTTATTTTGATACAAACACATAAGCATAAAAGCACAAAACATTATAGCTCTTACCACTGTGCAATTAACAGGACTAGAATCAGTATGATGGAAATTATACAACCACTGCAAACCCTGGAGACGGCTTTGTCCAGAAAAGACCATCATATTTTGTTGAAAGTGTTCCTGAGAATAAATAAATGAAGTCCAAACAGGAACATTAAATTTTACCTTCTGTGGGTTGGGGATGTATATGGTTGGCATCTCAAAACCACATTTGTTAAGGCCTGGACGGCGGCACAGCTCCTGGACAATCTGCATCATTACTCTCTACGGAAAAACAATAAAAACATGACAGGCCAGCATCGTTTCTGGGAAATATCTAAAACAGCTATTAAATATAAAACTGGGCCTGCCTGTCTGTCTGTCTCCTTCCCAGCTTCGTCGGCTTTGCTGAGATAAAACAGCAACTTTTCTCCACATTTCTCGCTCAGCTTCTCGACGATGTTCAGCGTCCGTTTGCACAGCGCCTGACCCATCGGGTCAAAGAAGACGAATATCAGGTCGGCCTGTTCTCCTGCACAAAAATACATTCATGCATCCACACATGTAGAGCACATGCTGCTATGCAGGGGAAACAGGAAATGTTAAAACACATACCCAACCAAGTGATAGCGCTGTTCACATTGAAAGGATAGATCATGTCCCCGTCCACCAAACCGGGAGTGTCCACAAACGTCACCAGGCTGAACTTCTTCTGCTTTGAGGTGGAGATCTCAGCAGACAGGTAGTCCATCACGCCTGAAGGTACGGATAGATTCTGGCTGAATATAGACCAGCGAGCTGAGTTATCTGATGTGCGCAGTGTGGTCAATACTTGGAGACCTGAGTGAGCTCGGTGATACTGAGATACCAAAGTCAACTTTTTGTCCTTGCAGGTTTGCGAAACTTGTCTCTTAGATTCATGAATAAAAATAAATAAACTGCATTGACTTAAGCATCATTGTTTAATGTTTCTGGTGTCTCACTGTTCCCCTCTGTGCATAGGTCTGTTGTCACTGTTACACACAACAGCTCTTCAACTGGCAGCTTTAGTGTTGGCCGTGGGACGTAAAGCTAGCCAGTGAAGAACGACTGTGAGGCAACGCACTGCGAGGCTACCGTACCGCGTGACGGCTACAAATCATCATCTGTATCACGTTTGGCTGGGCGTGAGTTCGTCTTGAACATTTCCTTTCACCAGATTAGGAAATTGGGGTTAGATATTTGAAAGTTGGACGTGCGAGTTGGATTCGTGACAGGGAAGCTCGTTTTTAAACAAACGTGGTCTTTTCAATTGCAAGCGTGGTCTTTTTCTTGTTTGTCGTCGTAAAAACATCAAACTAAATGAAAGAGAAACACCTTCACGTGAAATCCATGCACAGCTTGCGGATAAACATCTGAAGGGAGCTGCATACATGCTGCTGACGCCAAAGCTCTGTTCTTCCTCACTCGTCCTCTCCCTCTGCACACATTCCCACGGACAGGCCTGGGATGACACTGAGGCTGTTTTATACGAAGAGGCAGGTGTCAAAACCCCACACAAATCACACCCTTGTGCTGCAGCAAGCAGGACCACTGCTGCGCCGAGCCACATTAGCATTGCCTGATCAACACAACATCAATACAACCGGCTCTGAGCACAAACCTAAAGAGGTCTGCACTGTTACAAAAGGGGATTATTTGAAAACAGTTATTATTATGTTGGTGTTTAAATGCAATCTGGCTGTATTAAAATGCTGATAATCTGCACTAAAGTCAACTAAAACCCAACAGCTCGAAGATGTCTGTTGGAACCAAAAAGGGATGTTGCTTTAAGATGAGAAAGGAAATAGTAAGATTCAAACTAAATGTCAGAAAATGAAAAGAAGTCATTTTCATTCATTTAAGCAACGTTCTTTAAATAAGAAAGCTTTGCCTCTAATGTACAACATGAGGAAAGGGGAGAGAAACTCCTATGCGGAGGCAAAAAGGCATATGCCAGATTTCACTAGTAAAACAAGACTGTCTGCAAATGTTTAAAATTTAATGAGCAAAGCCAAAACCTCCGTTCTGAACAACAGCAAAGCATTGACATGAGAACAACTTGTCATAAAAGTCCAAACAACAGGTAGAAATCAGAGGCAAACAGGTAGAAATCAGAGGCAAACAGATTTAAGGTTCAAACATTTGTCATTAGAGCTTAATATAACACAAGAAGTATTTCTCAGAGTAAACCCTGAAAGACAGTCAGAGTAAGGATAGATACGACGATCTTCTGATGATGATGATGATGAGTCATCCTCGCTCCCTGGGAAAGCTTAATGAAAGCCTTATGTGCTGTGCCTCCAGAGGCAGCGAAGAAGTTCAGGGAATAAAAATCCAGCTCCTTTTCCAGCAGCGGCGGAGCGACTCAGACGCTGGACCCCACCGTCTCCAGCAGCTGTGACATTTCTCAGCCACCCCCTTCTGACTACACTGCACTGCTGTGGACGAAACGCGTGAGTCATACGCCATACCGTGAGTCCGCACCCAAGGAACCCTCTCTTTCTGCTTACTCCCTTGTCAACATACACACTGCTCCCCCACTCCCATCCACCCTTCAGCAGCACCAGCACCACTCCGGCAGCAGGCACACCCAGTCTCTCTCGCTGATGCACACGTTCTCAATGCGAACACCGCCAACCGCGTGTGGCAAGGAGGGGGGATTTGAAACTTAACAGCTGCAATTTGCAATAGCGAGGAAGAAAAAAAACATAGGAAATGTCTTGATTTAGAATTGGTTTCTTGTTATTTGCAACAAAAAAGCCAGACTTCACAAAAATCTATGAATGCACAGGTTTGTATTTATTTCACCTTTTCTGTTTAATCAACTAATTTTGTTTCTTCAGCCCCTTATTCAGTCATGAAAAGGCTCTTAAACTGATTAATAAACCAGTTTAGGGTCAACTTAACAATAAATTAAGGGAACTTGAACTGGATATTTCTTGTGCTTTAATATAAGCAACTAAAAATAATATAGTTGTTGCTCAATCTATAAGAAAGAACAACAATAATATGAGTTAATTGGACATACTCTACATCAGTGGCCACATTTGTACTTCTACAATGGCACAGTTCCCACTGTAAAACAATCCAACATTTATTCAATAATTGTGACATGGGTAGGAACAATTGCTTATATCGATGAAGCTCTCTTTAAAGAAACCTAAGTATTTGTTGTTTTTTTTATCTCTATACACTTTAAAGTTTTAAGCAAACTGAATCAAGTCGCCATTCCCTTCTTTGTTCCTATGAGCACAAATCAAACATTACACAGTGGTCCATTTATTTTGGCCACTGCCCACCAGCCTAGATGAAGATTCACGTTTATCTCTCACTAAAAGCATTAAGCAAAGTAAGTAAAGTAAAGTAAATATGCTGGAAGATTTGTGATGCTGTTTTTGCTCCTCCAAAGCCAGACTGCGTGGCGTAATGAATTCCTTGGCAGATAAATACATTTGAAAGAAAAATCTACCAAACTCTGACAGAAGAAAACAGAAAATGGATTACCATTGTGTGTTTTAGTAAAGCAATGATATAAAAAAATCTGCCAGACAGACACATCAGCCTTATTTCATGAGCATTTCCGTATAAATCAAAACTTTGAGGTGGGCTTAAGAAAGGAGAGAAGAGAGAAAACCAAGGACTTTGGACGATCTACAGCATACGTGAAGTGTTATGGTCAAAGATCCGTCTGTCTGTATGTATGGTCCTTCTCTATGAAAAATGATAGTAAGAGCTGCACCTATAGCCAAGGAACTGATAGCAATGGTAAAAAAAAATGTGGCACACATGATTTTGTTGAAAATGTATTATTTCTATTAAAAAGATTTGTTCAATTAAAAATCAAGTCAAAATCAAGGGGGGAATTAAAGGTTGAGGTAACAGATTTATTTAAGGAGTTTTTATGGATGTAAAATGTATTTTTAGAAGATCCATCTGAGAATATCTAACTAAAATAATAAAGAAAAAGATTATTGTATTTTGTCTGTTAACATAACTTTACCAGTCGTGGTAAAAACGCGGGTGAAAGTTTGATATTTTTGTGCCAAGACGATTCCTGAGGAGCTATTAGCTGAAGTAGATTAACAGAAAAGATTGGATATAAGAAAAATTAAAACAATCAGTCAAATAAAAAATATATCTTTGACAGATCTGTAGAAATCTAAGAACAATCTTGATGAAGAGCACCGTAACAGTTCACCAGAAAATCTCCATCCCCTGGAGTAAATTATAATGAAATATGAGATTTTATCTTATTGGGAATTTTACAAAGAAAGGTATTTTTCAATTGTTATTTTACAAGCATTTAATTCCTCCTTTGTTTTTCAAAATTGTGTATTTTATATTTATATTTGATATTGTGTAATCAGATGTATAAATGCGCTTTTAACTGCACTATGATTGCACCACGGCCTACGATTTATGATTGAACTGTGGATTTATGAGCACTAAAGTTAACTTTTTTTAATCAGCAATTGAGACAGCTGACTCAAATGTTAATCACCCCAATTATTCACATTAGGTGAGTTAAACATTCCTCCTTGCGTATCTAAGCTTCATTTTTATTGTTTTGTGATACTAACATTACTCAAATTATCAAACAACCCTTTTGTATTTGAACATGTTATTAATGGTCTGTTGTTGTATTTCCAGAGACAACTAATGAAATCCATGTCTACCATGAATTTATACAAAACAAAAACATTTCATTTTAAGAGATTAATAATACATCGTTTCTACATAACTAAATAAAAATATGCCTCATGTAGTCAGTTTTGCATTTTCAATAGAAAAAAAAAAAAAGTCTTATCTTACCTTTGAACTCAAGGATCGGTCTAAAGTGGGGATAGAGATGTAAGGTTGCATTTCCCTGTGAAAGAGTTAAAAACATTACATCATGAGAGTGACCCTGGACAAATCTCTCCAACAAAGTCTGTTTAAGGTTTAGTCATGTGATTTTGGGATTACACCAGCTCGCGTGCTGCAGCTGAATATTCTGGCTTTGGCCACTCGGCAGTCCTGCCCTGTAAATATTTTATTCATCCTCATCACTCTGACCAAAGTAGGTTATGAACGGGGAGTTAAAGCAAGAGAGGGGATGAAGGGGCTGGCAACTCCCAAACCTGTGTAAGTGCTGCAAAGATGAGTCAGGAGTGCATCACTCGAGCCAGATGCATAATGAGAAATGAAGATACAAAAAAAAAAAAAAGGGGGGGGGGGTTGCATGAGAGATCTTTTTAATTGTCTCCCATTAGGAAATTAGGTTGCTCTATTGTTGAAACCTTCAAAACAAACCCCCCAAAAATTCTTAAAACCAATAGCTTCTGCTCTATTTTTAGGTCTCCACGCTTGACGTACCTTCAGTGACTCTCTCTTGCGACCACTTGTGATGAACGTGAAGCCCTGAGTTTCGATGGCCACGCCGGTTTTCTGAATGTGCTCTTCAACGTACCTGCAGAGACGGAATCAGGCCAGAAAGTTGGAGTGAAGGCATTCAAATGTTTAAACAGTTTTGTGCAAATGAACACCTCACATCTGACTTTCGTAAGCATGTTTCGATACTTTAAGAAAAGGGTTAGTGAGAAGCTTTAACCATGAATTTAGATCAGGTCAACCAATATGTTTTTATGATGAAAGATAATTATCTGAATAAGAAATCATTCAGTGTTGTTTCACTTACACCAATTTAGAAATGTAGAAAAAAGTTATCTTCCATAATGAATTATCAAATATTTAGAATAGTTAGAATATATAGAATTGTTTAAAACAGCGTTAATAAAATTAGGTAGTTAAATAGGGGCGTCTGGTTTGTGCATTAAAAATGTCTCAATGTACTCGGAAACACATGTTCATTGTTTATCCAACTTGGCCCTCAGCAGGAAAAAAAAGCAGACCACTTATTCAACTGAACCAGTTAAGAACTAAATCCATTTTAAATGTCCTCATCTCTTAATTCAAAAGACCTAAATAAGTTGCTGAAATACAATCATCAACCCTTTTAATAAACTCCAAGGAGAGAGCAGAAATTGAGAAGACCTGTAATTATCTTAATTATCATTGCTTGGAACGTTTAGTACCAAAAACGTATTTTTTTTGTGCAGGTTTACTTTTCCTGTTTGGGTTATTTTTCTAATTATTAAGATAGAATATTATTTTAGTAATAATTAGGTTTTTTTTTTGTATGACCTAGGGACTTGCATTAATAAATATTCATATACCATAGCCTCAATAGATACATCAGCATGTAAAGCAAATTTTGACTGAAGAAGATTCACTTAAGTGAGCCTGGTGCTGTAAACCAGAAGTAAATCTAAAAGCATGACCAAGTTTCTGATTTATTTAAGCTAATAATTATGCGAACACGTGGTGGCACCATTACAGCATTAAAAGGGCTCTTCCCTAATGCAAATCAATTTTTAAATATGTAAAATAAACCAGAATGTAACGAAGTCATGCAAAAGCAATACACCCTGTCCTGTCATAACAGGGCGAAGGTGGCTCGGGAGGTGGGACTTCGTCTTGTAACTGTTGAGTTGCCGGTTCGAGCAACTCGACATTTGCTGTGTCCTTGGGCAACACACTTCACCCACCTTGTTTTGGAATCTTGTCATCACAAAAGATTATTGTGAATCTGAAAACCTTCACTGATAATACTGACGAGATGGTGCATGTTCGTAGAGAGAGTAAATTACAAGTAATACGTTTTAACCTACAATGCAAATCCGTAAACAGAAAGCTGGAAATCTGTATAATAAAAAAATATGAAACTTTAGATCAGACTCAATTTTAAGCCTTGATTATCAATCATTTTGCGTTATGTATTTGTAAATCAGTGTGCCAAAAGTTTTAACAAATTTGAAATGACACACATTTTATGAGATGTCCTTAGATATTATTTATCGCTCTTAAATTACCAAATCCCCACATGAAACAATATTAAAACAGGCAGAACACAGCTTGTTGGATCAGTGAAGTTTAATAAAAAAATTTAAAAAAAGATGTTCTACCAGTTAATGAAGGAGCTCTTCCCTGCAGAGTGGTTCCCCATGATCACCACAGTTATCTTCTTTCGTGGAGGAAGGAGCCGGACACCGAGGCTGCTTGCAATTTTCACCAGCCCTGAAGACACGTAAAATAATCAAATACTAAAATAGAACGATCGAATATACCTAAACAAAGTTTAAAATATCAGCATGTATCAATGCAATAGCAAGAAAACTCGGACAATGTAATAAACAATGTGATTTTTATTTTATGTCTTTTTTCTTTTTTTTTACAGTTTTAAATTTCCATCTGGCTATGGCATACTTGGTGAGAAGCAAAGAAAGAATTTTATTGTACAAGGAAACCTGTTTCTCTATTGTGCACATGACAATAAACTCTTTGAATCTTGAATCATAAACTGTTGTTTACAGGCACATCTTTCTTAAACAAAGTCTTTATGTTTTTCTGAAGTTTATTTATTCTTATTCACTCTCATTTATTTGTCTTACATTTATTAAATATTTAATATATTTGATCAGGACACCGCAGATTTTGTTAATGGGGTTTTTTTCACTTGCATGGCTTTTTTTTGTAGTTTTTTTGTGATGTCGCTAAACTGAAAGAAAAGCTCTTTTAGCATAAACAGACAGTCAAAGAGGAAATAGCATTTCTTCTCTATCTATAAGTGTTTTTTTATGCACGTGGTTGATCTGGTGTGTTTTTAGAATTACATTTTTGTTTGAAGAAAAAAAAAGAGAAAAAAAAGCTTCCTGAAGACTGATTGACTTTGGAAGAAAAAGGTTTATAAATGCTGTGCATTGTCATTTCTTTGCAGAAAGACGATCTCAGATTCTGAAAAAGGATGGCAATAATCTAGACTTTTTACACTTTGATAACATTTTGAAATTTTAAAAACAAAAAAAAAAGCAACTGCAAATCATCACAAATGATTTGGATATACAAGCAGCTCAAATCCAGCCTAATGGAAGAATTGAACACAATCTTGCTTCAATGGACATTAAAAAAATGATGTTCATATAAACGTGAATGCAATGCATGCAAGTAGGGCAGGATAAGATAGAAAATCATATAGAGGTGATATTACTGCCAAATACGTTGATAAAGATTGGATTTAGAGAAGCACTATAGTGTTGTTTCCTGGAGCAGAAGCTTATCTACAACAGTGTTTACATCCCGGCTAGTTATTTGCACATCAAAACTGCACAGTATTTATAGCTGATATTTTGCTCCTGACTGTGGAGTATTTTTATTCTTTATTCTATTTTACATGCTGTACATTTGCTGTGTGACTGCTGCAGTTACAAAGGATTATCCACATTGTGGAAAATTAAAGGATATTTTATTCTATTCTTTCTAGTGATAAAATCAGATTTTTCTTCCGGCTCCCTTTGTCATGATTTGCACCATAATTCATGTCTTTTATGGGCATCTACTGCAGTAGAAATCCTTCCAAAAGGTATGTCAACACTAAGAGAAAGAAACTCTTTTGCAATATTAATATCACAAACACCATTATAACAAGGACCCTATATATGCTATATTTGGTGCAGGTGTAAAGATAGGTTAGGTGGAGGTTTCTAATGGCTGCAGAGCATGAGTTTTTGTATCGTTTCTGAAGGAAAGGAGTCCAGACCTGTCCCTTGCCAAAAACTGATGGAGAGACAGGCACCAGCTCCCAGTAACCCTGCCAGAAACTACACTGGTACACAGGACAGAGAAATGGACGTTTCAGTGAACTCTCCATAGCTTCCACAGGTTGGGCATACTGTTCTGACATGATCCGAGTTCTGTACTACAAATAACCAGCAGAAAGGTTTGAGCCTTGTGACAACGGCAGGCAAAATAAGAAAACCCCTTTTTTTTTTTAAACCTCTTAAAGGCCTTGAGGAGACTCTTCAACTGAACTGAAGCTTCCTGATAGTTTGCCCTGAGCATGTTTCAAGTACAGATCTGCACATCTGATCTTCAAGAAAGGGAGAACTTGGGATTAAAGTTATTCAGGTTGAACCTGAATAAAAAATATGAAATGCTTTAAAATTGGATAAACATAAGTGTGCATCACTTGTACCATGCAGAAGAATAATTTGACAACCGATTTTGAGTGAGTGGGTCACATGACCTGCAAGCTATTGAAGTAGAATGCTAACTTTAGTACGCAAAAATGTAATAAAAATTGATACAGAGTTTAAACAGGAAAATCAGAAGTGTGAAAAACAACTTAACAATAATCTTAGGTGAGGGGGTCACACAGCTTGCAAGCTTTAGAAAAATATCGCTATTGTGCCCAAGACCAATTAAACTTTAATTATAAGGGGGTGAATCCCATGACCTTCAAGAGATTGAAAAAAATGCCCATATTTGACAGAAAAAAACAGTTAAAATAATGAAAGAATGCAATAGAATTGCTTTTGACTGAGTTATTCACATGACATAAAAGCCATTGAGGAAAAAACATTAATTTTAAATATATATAAATGAGAAAATGCCTTAAAATGGGATAGGATAAAAATGAGTGTTTCTCATCTGTGCCATCTAGTAGATTGAATTCAAAGTATTTTGTTTTATTCGGTGTCAAGACAAGAACGCTGTTAACGGGAGTAAATGGACTTTACTTAAACAGCGCTTTTCTAATCGAACTGACAACTCAAAGCGCTTTTACACTGATGCCACAAATCACCAAAAGTACATGCAACAGTAGGCAACTTGGGGTAAAGTGCCTTGCTCAAGGGCACACTGACATGTGATAGAGTCCCCCTGATCCGCACAGGAGAATTAGCTTTAGGGCACTTGTGGGTTCAAAGTCAGGTGAAGCTAAGTATCTGAAAATAAATGTGTTGCCTTGTTATTGCAGAAGGTGTTTGTTGGCTAAGTTTTTCAGTGATGCTGGGAAGAAGGAAACCTGCTCTTACCTGGCAGCGGCAATTGAACCAGCAACCTGCCTGATTGCAAGAGAACCACACAACCATCCCAGACTGCTTTTGTGGACAGTTATTGACGTTTGATGAGTCAAAGGAGGTTGGGAGCAAACTGAAGAGTCGAAGCCCGGCATCAGTCCCCCTGCAGCGGGCAGCTCACCAGGGCGACCCCGCCGACAAATACCCCCTCTGAGACTAACGTAATCCAGCTCGCTTCTTTCTAAGCTCATTTTTCCAAGTCGTCCCTAAAGTTCCTGAGGAGTAAAGTCTGCAATCACGCAGTTGTTACACAGCGCAGCCTTCATGTTGTTTACGGCGATAGTTGCTCTCTCTCCCTCCACAGTGTGTGTGCGACAGTAACACAGATACAGGCTCTCTGGCTCAGCTGTCGCGTCTCCAGCCTGACCTCAGCAGCCTGAAACCGCCCGGCAGGCACACCTGTCCCCGCCTGTTAGCTGCCCCGGGACCCCCCGCGGCTTTGCCCCGACCGCTTACCGGTCTCACTGTCCACGTACAGGCCGTGACATTCCTTCAGGATCCTCTCGCTCGGCGTGGTGATGGCGGACTCCAGGGGGTTCGCCACAGACCGGGGCTTTCTGCCCGACATGATCAAACTATATGCCAAATGCGGAACTGTGTAGCTGTTTACTGAGGGAGAGTTACAGGGGGACAGTTTCAGGGTTGCACATCTTCATGACACACAGTAAGAAAGAAGCGCCCTCATGTGGTCAAATACTGTAAGTGTCCGGAATTAGATGCATCTGCATCAGCGAATGTGTAAGCATTTAAAATTGGCTAATTTAAACAAGGCCACAATAAAAATATTTCCATCGAACTACATTTATTATTTTCACTTCTCCAGATATAACACTATTTACATAAATAGTGTTAAATAGTGTTATAGTGGGATACATGTATAACATGTTATAATATTGACAATTTCTAAAGACAATTTCATTAGAATGTTTTCAAAAACAACCTTGTGTTTTATCAGCTGCAGTAGATGTTATTGTCATAATTGGACAGATTACCTATATGTCCTGAGACAGATTCATTTTTTAATGTGTCAGAAAGTTATGCAAACCTAGTTACGTGATGTTGTCTTCAGTGCTCTATGCAGATCAGTGTACAACAATGAGACATTGTATGTCATGAGGGAGTTTTGCAGCTGTTGTAAGTTATTCTTATAGACACACATTTCATCAAATCGTCTGTTCCTTACAAAACAGATAAGTTATCTGCTGCCTTTGGAGGAATCTGTGTATAAAGTCAACAAATGGCAATTTGAACTTCACAAAGCTGAATTGACATGCTGAATAAAGGTTTAAAACTCATACGCTTAAAGCTGTAGTAATGAACGAGAAAGAGCTCTATTATTTGATTCTCAAGAAGGCTAACAATGAACAATTTCTTTCGATTGTAGGTGCAGCCTTGTCTCAGGAAGTGTGTGCATTTGTAAAATGAATAGAGAAAAGTTCAGACATTTGGCCAAAACTAAATAAATAAATACAACAGCCTAATATTGAATTTGTGTGTTTTGGGCGAGATCCCAACTAATATTAAACAAGCATAAAATGAACAAAGGCTGGTCATGATTTCTTTATATGGTCAACAGTCATTCCATTGTCAAAGGAGCTCAGCCCCAACAACAAGAATGTGCTTTAAGGAGTTTTACAGTCCCAGCTACCCCAGAGCGGAGGTCATGTGCTGCACCTTACAACTGGGAGACATGATGCAAGCACGCCGCTCTGACTGAGGTGCTCGAGACACTTTAAATGCTTTGTTTGAACTTCATTTCGCCGCATCTTCCAAGATGAGTTCAAGCGAGGAGTCCGTTAAACCAGAGAAGGAGGTGAGTGTAAATCTTGACCCTAGTTTAGGTTTTCTTTCTCTGCAGTGGATTTTATTTATTTTACTGAAAAGGATGGGATGTGGCTAAACTGAGGCATTTGGTCAAACAACATATTTTAGTGATGTTTTATTTGTTTTTAATTTAACTAAAAAAAATTATTTTACTTAGCATCCTGAAAATTTGGATCGGGATTACTCAGGTTTCCATTTGTAGATACTATTTGCAGTCACCTATTTATGTATTTTGTGCAAAAATAATAGCAGTAAAAGCACAATTCATAGGCAATTTTATATTTGTCTTTGCATTACTTCTCCTGTTGTAAAGATCTTTTGAAAATCTATTTTATTGGATAAAAAAGATGTGCTTAAGCTGTGAAGAGACTCAATAATAATACTTGTTTTCCTGCTCTGATCTCCAACTTGCACTGAATAGATGGTTTGGTCTGCACAACAAATATAGATTAAAAATCACAAATAAATATTTGTTCAAACACCATTTTTCTAAAGAAAACCTAATCACTGATATTTTTCAGTTCTTTATCCATATTAATTAAAACTAAATAACAATATAAACAAATTGATTAAGCAAGGAGCAGATCGTGGTGTAGTGATTCTCCACTATGAAGAGTGAGCTAAGCAAGACAAGAGATGATCTTCTCCCGTCTGACACATAGAGGGAGTTAGCACAGCATCTCTACTCAGCTCAGCATCTCATGGCTAATAACTCCAGTCAGAAACAGAGCTGGTTACATTTTGAGTAAAAAAAAAAAAAAAAAAGATATTTTCTATTCATTACTAATCCCGTGGGTCTAAATGTGAACAGTGTCTCAGCTAATTGTTTTATTTATTTATTTGTTTATTTATTTTTTACTAGTTTGAACATCAATCATTTGTTAGGACTGAAGAAACTGGCATTATCTCACATTTTAATGCCCCATTAAATTTTTGTGGTATAGCTACCAGATGTAAGTTTTAGACCAATGCTTGTACTGTCAGAGGAACAAAGCTGCTCCATATGTGGGTTAAAAAGGTTAGAAACATCTTCCTCTTTGTCACTTTGTGCTTTTTAAATACGGGACATGTAGCATCTGTGCTGTTCTCCTGTTAAGGTTGGCTTTCTGAGAACTAAATAACTACATTGATGACTTTTTTCTCTGTCTATGCACTACTACATAAAAATCTAATTCCTTTCGATCCACATGAAAAGATCACAATCAGTCTAAAACGTAAAATAACATAAAAACTTCATTTTAACTGCGACCAATGAAGTGAGGTATTGTACGTCTGTACCATATTTGACCTTTGTAAAAACGATGCCCATGTAAAAATACCAGAAACCTTGTCATAAGCTGTCCCACACATATTGTTCATTAACAAAAAAATATTACAGCAAAATATATTTGACGATAAATTACATTTGCACAAAATATGAAAAAGCTTTAATTTACTAATTAAGGCTACATATTAAAAAGCAGGGGTTACTCAGATGATCCAAACAGTGGTTATGCCTTGAGCAGGCTCTAAAGATTCAAAGGCTAAATGATTTTTCTTTGATTTATGCAACTAATTTGGTTTGATTTATCTTAATTTTGCTACAGCATGCTACAAAAAATTCTTCATTTTAATATTTCACTCTCCTTGCTGTACTTCTTCAATACTTTGATGCCGTTACAGTACCATGACATTTCAGAGAATTCCCACATTATGCAGGAGATTCACCACACTTCATAGTAATTTTGGCACAACAGATCAGTTGTATTATTCTCAGTATAAACCCATCCAACAGTCAAACATCAACTTACTTTTGAGAGACCAGGCTCTAGAAGAAAGGAATCCTGCGCCTGCGAACAATAGCTTAAAGAAACCTTACGATTGTGAGGAAAAATGCCAAAAGAGTATGTGGATGAGTATGAGCCTCTGCTCAAAAAGGGAATTAAGGATGAAAAGCTTCTAAAGGTATTCAAACCATACAGTTTTTGTATATTGAAAAGAAATATCATTTGTTGGGATATTAGCTTAATGTCTGGGATTTTTTGAAAATGCTCCGTTGTCTTTTTTATTAGACTTTTTTGCAGGTTCCAAACAAAACGCTGCTGTTGGCTATGTTTGCTGCTTGTGTTGGAGGAACGTTTCAGTATGGATATAATGTATCTGTCATCAATGCCCCCACAATGGTAAGAACCAGGCGGCTGGAACACTGTAGGGGGCTTATTTAAATATGCAACTTTAAAGTAGTATTCTAAAGTTGAGTCTCAAGAAAATGTAATAATTTTGTTAGTAATTAACTTCTGACCTGTTTGCCTCCACATGCTTTCATTGTGTATGAGCCTAGAAAAATGCTATCATGTCAGATCATGTCTTTGAAACAGCGCCATTTTAAATGTGTGACCCTGTGCTCTAAAAGAACCTCAAATTTTTACCATACACGCTGTAGACTCTGTATTTGTCTTATTTTCCATTCCAAGTATGTACAAAACTTCATAAACCAGACCTGGATGCAACGCTACCAAACCGACATATCACAGGACGGACTCACGCTGCTCTGGTCCACCATTGTGTCCATGTTCACCTTAGGAGGTTTCATAGGGGCATCATTAGGTGGGACTTTATCTGTGAAGTTGGGCAGGTATGACAATATTTTACATTTCGTAAAACTATCTCATCACTTGAAAGACATATCTTGTGGTTTTCTGGCAGGAGAGGAACGCTGCTAGCCAATAACGCATTTTCACTGACGGCTGCTCTTTTGATGGGTCTGAGCTCCTCTGCAGGCTCGTATGAGCTGCTCATCATCGGACGGCTCTTCAGTGGAGTGAATGCAGGTAAATAAAGTTAAAACCCCTCAACTTTGTAAGCTTTTCCAGATTTAGTTGTGATCTATCCAAAAACTAAATTGTAATGTGTTTGGACTTTTCGCCTCATGCTTGTAAAACTCCAATATGTTTCTAATAGGTCGTTGTTGATCAGTCACTTGAGTAAATAGTTTTTAGAAAAAACAATTATGACTAACTACTAATTACCAAAATCTTTTTTTTTATCTTCTTATTAAATTAGCTCAAGCAGAATAAAATTCAACAAATGCATTGTCCTCCCACTGCAAAGCACGTTAATTTCTGTATGTTGAATAAGAATTGTGTAATCTGCAAGTGGGGACTGCTTTGATTTTCTTACAACTATGCCATGCTTCCTGCTACTCTTAAAATTAAACCAATGGAGTTTACATCCTTCTGTTGTATTTTCTACAAATTATTTTGCCTGTTATGGATCTCTGCAGCCTCTTCAGAGTTTTCATGCACCCTTAGGCTGCTCCCTCCAAACAAAGCTCTTCTTGCAATTCCGTTTAGTTGAAGGATGTTTTGGTTGCAGTTGTACCATACTTCTCTATTTTTGATTAACAAATTTCTAAACATAAATAATTAAGCTTTTAATTTATTTTTTTGAATGTAACTCTGCCACAAAGTTCTCCTTACCGTTGTTTGTGACCTTTCTTTGTTTGGTTTTCCATTGTCTTCATGCTCGAATATTTAAAAAAAACAGTTGAATTTTGCCTCAGTGGTAGACTGTCACACCCCGCAGAAAGCGGAGGCGAGACAAGAGAATGTAGGGTAGAAAGATACAGTCTGGAAACTACTCCTAGGATTTCCAGCTGAATGACCCAGCTTGGAGTGGGGTTGAGGAAGCATTGAACCCAGGAATGCTCCTCAGGGTTAACCAGTTAACCAGATACGGGCGAACCTGTCCACAGGGATGGATGCAACTGATGCAATGGACTGTGAATGCTGGATGTTTGTCGATTAATTTGGTGGGTGGTGAGCGATCAAAGGAAGCTGCACAAGCTGACAGAGTTTTATGTAAGAAACATAAACCAAAGGATGGACATGGTGGTGTCAGAGGAGCATGAGATGGACAGTGAGACGGCTAATGACTGTGTCGATGGGGAATGGGCATAGAAAGTGTTTTCTGGAGCATCTTTTTGCACAAAGTTTTTGGAACTTTGGATTGTTTTCTAGGGTAAAAGATGGATGTAGATATGTGGTGATTGTGTAATTTCATTGAGCTTTGGTCAAGATGAGGATTTTATTTTCCTAATCTTGATGGAAAGTTCTGATGGGAAAATAAATAAATGGATATTAGTTCAAAGTGGTTGTTAGACACAAAAAGTTAAAGAGATCCGGCTTAAAGCTAGATGGTTTCTAAAGAACTGCAATGTTTAGACAATAATGGTTTATACAGATAACTTATTCAGATAACCTAACAGCTATATTGAAGTAGACAACTGAAATTATGAAACCAGGGTGCTATTTATAATAATGTGTCACTTCAGAATTTATTGTTGATTTTTGTTGGTCTGTCCCATAAAATCTGCATTACAATTAAATGGTCTTAACAGGAGATACCTTTGATAAGGGTTTGAAGAACCAAACACACACACACGCATACACATACACACACAGACACACACACACACACACACACATATATATATATATATATATATATATATATATACAGAGAGAGAGAGAGAGAGAGAGAGAGGGAGAGATTTTCCTGGTTGAGATGGGTTGGGGCGTAAAATTAGAACATGCACAAATCTTGGATTTCTTTTGTTCCGTTTTTTGCAGGCATTGCTCTGTGTGTCCAACCTCTTTACTTGGGGGAAATAGCTCCAACTGCATTACGTGGAGTCATGGGAACGGGAACTTCAGTCTTCATCACTGGTGGAATCCTAACAGGACAAGTTATGGGCCTAAAGTAAATATTAAACTCAAGAATCAGACAAAGGCTGTATATTATTTGCTTTTAAGGAATATATACATGTTTGTGTTGTTATAGAAGCCTGTTTATTTAACATGTGTGTGAAACTTTGCAGAGAAATCCTGGGCAAAGAAGAGTACTGGCCCATCCTGCTCTCCACCACATGTATACCTGCCTTCCTGCAGCTCCTTATTCTGCCCTGGTTCCCAGAAAGTCCCCGCTACCTGTTAATTGATAAAGGAGATGAGGAGAAATGTAAAAAAGGTAAAATATATCCCAAAAAAAAGAAGGGGCATAATTTATTTTGTATAAATCATTATCTGTTATTCATTTAATTATTTTTGGATTATTGAAAAAAATTCTGAAAAGTCAATTTAACCTTTATTGAAACAGTTGATACCAAACAAAATGAGATGAAAATGATCATACAGTCTGTCTGTCTTCAACATGCTTACTTTTAAAGAACTCATAGATGTACTGCATTAATTCAACCTTTTCACTTGAAACCTTTCTATACTCTTGGAAGGAGCATCCAGTGTTTCGATCACACTGTCGATTCATGCATGTGACCTCCCTTGGATCACAGCGTGGTTATGTGAAGGGAAAGCTGTTCATTGCAGTGAACCTTTTGATTGGAGTTTAAAAGTCACACCCCAACCGCCTGATCATATGAGAATAATGGCTTCCACAGAGAATTTCACTGACTGTGTCATGTGTTTTCCTGCGTCCAGCCCTGAGGCAGCTGCACGGCTTAGCTGACTGTGGCGGTGCTTTTGAGGATATTGAGAAGGAGAAGAATAATTTAGTAGGTTTCCAGGCCAAGAAGCCCTGGGAGCTCTTCACTGATCGCAGTTTACGATGGCAGCTTCTTACCATCATGGTGCTTAACATGGCTCAGCAGCTGAATGGCATTAATGCTGTACGTATGACACACGCCACAGTGATCGTCTAAAGATTCTTCAGTGAAAAAAAATAAAAACTCAAATCTGTTTTCTTCTCTTTTTAGATTTACTTTTATGCTGATTATGTGTTCCGACAATCTGGCATTCCTATGGATGAAATACCATATGCAACTGTTGGGACTGGTGCCTGTGAATGCATTACGGCTTTAACATGTGTAAGTATCCATTTGTACTTTTATTTGTAATCGAGATGTGTGCCTTTTTTTGTAGAGATTGAAGTTATGCAGAGGTTAAAGTACACACAAACTGACTATTTCCTGTTATTTAAGTAGAATACATTGGATTTTATTACGTTGTATTCTAGTACCACTGAATACAAACTTACAACACATTTTTAGGTGTTTTATCTATTTAAAGTTTTTTAAAACTAAGGATCCTTTTTCTTTCAGTTCCAGTTGCAACAATATGCAACTGCACTGAAGTTATTAAAGTTTTTGGTTTTAGCATAAAAAATGTCCAGTATAAATACCTTTACCAGGCACTGCAAAATTAAACATTTAAGATTCATAGAAAAATATATATAAGTTATGCTACATGATTTATAATTTTATTGCAGCATCTTCTCCTACCACAATATAGTTTCCTAATGAAAGTCTCTCAATTATTTAAGCGAGACAAACTCCCTTTTTCAACTTAAACGATAACAAGTACTTGAAAAAGCTACAATAATTTATTTTAATGTTCACAAATCTCTCATAACTAATCCAGATCACAGATGGAGAACATAAATTTCCCTATAAAGGAGCAATGTCAATTAGACTAAATGAAGCAGAAGAACAGGAGAACAAGAACTGAAAACGCTATTTCTATTCATTTATAAACAATTAAAATAATAACAAATAACTTTCATCAACATTTTAGTTACCGATACCTTTTCCAAAAACCAGAGGGATTAACAGGAGATTTGATTTTGATTTTATGGCATTTTTTTTATTCTTATGCTGACTTAGAAGAGTGAAAAAAAAGAAACAAAATCAACGCCAAGGCCACCATAATGACTTTGCCAGCACCAGATGACCAGCACATAATAAAAATCACAGTGCCTTAGTTGATGGTTGACTTATTGTTTTTCCAACTACTTTTATACAAACCGCAGCTCTTTTAGGGTATGTGGTTCTGGTCTTCATCTTTTAACTTTAATAACACTTAATACTCAGCACAATTAGTTTTCCAATTGGTTTGCTTGTTGGTTCGAGGATGGGAGATGGTGGAGCTGTTCCTTCTTACAGAGGTCCGCAGTAGCTACTTTTAGATAAAGTAGCTACATTATGTGTGACATTAATACATTTCATTATTGTCTTGTAATCATTCAAACAATTTTTGCAAGTTAAAAACCTTTAAAAAAAGTTTATAGCAGTTGGTGAAAGTTGTAGATATCAGTATCTGATAAATCTAATGCAAGCAGACCAGCAGGAGGCAGAGTAGATATTTTAACAAGGAACATTGAGTCTAACAGAGTCCAGAGTGTAAATATAATCTAAACACTGGTTGCAAACCTTGATTAGTAAAAAAACAACAACAAAAACAAGGTGACAACAGTAGGATCTTGCAATTCGTTAAGGAATCAGGGATGAAGGAGGAGTAATTACTGAGACAAAGGTAAGAAGAATAAATTGATCTGAAACAGTTGTAAGACAAACTTGAGGACTGAGGCAGTTGGAAGAACCATAGAAAATGGACTGCTTGAATAAAAAGAAACTCTTTAATAGAACGGTTTAAACATTGAAAAGAAGATAACGTGACATGAGAATAATGCAGAACGTCAGCGCGACACTTAATTAAAAAAGTCTTTATTTAGAGGAACACTGATGTACCTGGTAGAATTGAATTAAGTTGATGCTACTTTACAATTACCAGAAAACCGATTCATGTTCATCCCTCGTAACGACAAGTAAAGCAGGAGGTACAATTGAACAAAATGCAGCAAAAATGAATTAAACAGAATAGGAATTTCGGTCTGCTGATGAAACAGCAACCAAAGGCAACCAGAGAATCTTAATTAATTCATGAAGCATTACAAATCAACACGGAGTCTAAAACAGAAAAAATGACAGCAGCCTCTTAAGATACTAAGCAGCCAAATGTGTGGGTAAGAGTTTGCTTTAACTAAAGCTGTGGGTCAACAAGGCAATTTTAAATGACCTGAACAAAGACAATCCTGTAAATATAATCTGTACTTAAACATTTGAAACAAGATTTAAGTGACTGACAAAAAATCCAATTAGTTGGATTTGCAATTTATCCTTTTTTTTTTTTTTTTTTTTACAAAAAAATAGGTATTCTGGCAAAAAAAAAAATTATATTGAATTATGTATGATTATTTGCAACAAATCCTGCAACATTCGCGGGTTGAAGCTCCCCACGTGTTTTCCTGGTCTTGTGACATGCTGTGTGTTTCACAGGGTTTGCTGATTGAATGTCTGGGAAGGAAGGTCCTCATCACGGGGGGTTACATACTGATGAGTATCTGCTGTGTGTTTTTCACACTGACGCTCTCTTTCCAGGTATTTCAACTCATGATCAGACATCTCAACCAAAAGTTTATACCTGATTTGATTTAACATTTGCTCTTGCTTCAGGGTGTCAGCCCCGTTTTTCCATACTTGAGCATGGCGTGTGTTTTTGCTTTCATCTTGAGTTTTGGCTTGGGACCAGGTAAGTAAATGAAGCATGAAAGTCCTTTTACTTTGCAGGTGTATCACTGATTAAGTTTGTGTTTTTGTCCTTTTTAAGGTGGTGTGACTAACATCCTGACCACAGAGCTGTTCACACAAAATGCTCGGCCTGCGGCGTTCGTTATCGCAGGATCTGTGAACTGGCTCAGCTTCTTCTTTATCAGTTTGGTCTTTCCATTCATTGTGGTGAGTGCTGCAGGTTTGTAGAATTATGTCTTTAGTTCAAAAAATGTAACTCTTGTGCGATACAATATTTTTTTATTTTACATTCACAGATTGGGCTACAGCAGTACTGTTTCCTGGTCTTCTTAGCTGTCTGCTCTTTAGTGGCCACCTACATTTTCTTTATTGTTCCTGAAACAAAGAACAAAACCTTTGTGGAAATTCAAAATGAGTTCCAGTCGGCGAACAAGAACAAGTTCTCCAGTTCGGCAGATGGAGCGGGGACTATACTCTTATCAACATCCATCTAAAATGCTTTGGACTCAAACTTTCTGTGTAACTCAATAAGGAAACATATCCAAAACATAGCACATTGTAGTAAATATCTACAAACAGAAATGAAGACGACTTTTTACATATCCGTGTATTAAACATGCTTTTACTACCTCTATAAAGGATTCTCTACTTGAAATTTTAAATAAACTTCAGTTAATGACAAGTCTTCCTTAATTGGTGTGAACAGGTTCAAAGTAAACCCTGCATGCCAGTGCGGCTGCTTAGTCTTTCCTAATCCCTTAGAGCTGCATGTGATCCGGAGAACAAAGACTGTATGGATGTGTTCTGTTTTTACAGGGACA